>CM047429.1:9507642-10017642 GCA_026168455.1 Theocolax elegans
TCCAAAAATATTTTATAGGGCTTTTCGGTAAAAAGAAGGGGTCACAGTAATACGACCACTGACAAAAACAGTACTATTACTCTAATAAATTTTGATAACATTGTAACGGATTTGCTATTTTTAATAATAAATATAATAAGATAATAACAATTCAGAACCGTTAAAGCAATAGTCTCATTTACACGATCGGCCGCTCAGTAATAATACGACTATAATAAGCCGTATAGGTGGAGGCGGCGGTAATCTTTACTTAGCGAAACGCGAGTAAAGGGGGTAAACAACTAAATAAGCAACATTGCAATATTTAATTAATAACTAAAATAAATGTATTCGGAAAAAGTAATACAGGCGCGTCGCAGCGCGCGAAACGCAGGTCGATATACACGCGAGGAATAAAGAGAGAAAGAGAGAGAGAGAGACTATCGAACTGACACTTACAGTGCGTTGCTCGCGAACGAAAACAAGAGAACTTGACGATCTGCGTAGCCGCACCCTCGAATATCCTGGACTGCGTTGACGCCAGATGAAGAAATCACTGGTCACCAACAAATAAACAAAACCAGTCACAGCACCAAAATGATGAATAAAAGAATTAACCGAGAGGCTTGATAACGAATTACTGTTAAGTAACGGCTAATAAGGCAACGGCTGAGATCTATCTCTCTAAAAGGCTGAGAATCGTCTCTCGACGGTTGAGTTTAATCTCTCGACGGTTGAGTTTAATCTAAGTGTTCTCGCACTTACGAACCGAAACTCTCTCTTTCTTTCCCTACTTTTACCTTTACGAAGGTCCGCGAAATTCACCGAAAATCGTCGAACGTCGACCTGTAACATCTGATAGAGATTAATACATGTGGCTCGACAAAGAGAGAGAGAACATGACGAATTATCAAATATTTAATATTTATTAAATTCGTCATAACATATATAATATAATATATATAATTTAATGTAATACATATTTAGTTTGACGATACGTTTTATTTTTTTTTATTACATTTATATAGATTTTTTTTACAAACATTTATCATCATCTCCTATTTCTAAGATGTAAAATGCGTGAGGAAGGTGGTTAAAAAATTTAAAATATTATTTTTCTTTCATTTTTTTAATGTATTACCAAATGTAATATTAAAATAACTTTTATAATTAATATTCAATTTTTATTATTGTAATTGTATAATATGATTTATATTTTTTGGTTGCAATTACTAATATTCTTTTTTATAAAAGATTTTTGAAAATAAAACAAAATTAATAAAATGTGAACATAAATCTTTTAGCCAGAATTTTAATCAGAAAAATTTTTTTATAAATTTAATTATTACGTGTAATTATTTGTTTGAAAGAATAATTGAATACAGCCGATGCATTAGCTGAGTTTAGTTATTTTGTATGAAATTTTCAAAGAATAATATTCAAAGAATATTATTCTGGTAGAAAAATAACACATTTGTTACTAGATTGATGTAGCTACTTACAGGAAAAGTGTGGAAATATTGTAAGTAATGATATGTGTTACTACGTATTAAAAATTAAAATTAAAATTCCTTACTCCAGTGTAAGTTTTATCATGTCGATTATTTTTAATTTTTTTTAATTGTTTCAGTATTATGTAGAAATATGTTCAGTATCTATAAACTCTTGTGTAATTGACTAAGATTAAATACGTATATACAATGTTGCAAATATAATACACTGTTATTTTTATTTTATTGACTAAAAAAAATTGATTGTAACTGAATACTAGGTTAATTAATTACACATTAGATTATATTTTAGATTTTTATTCAATTAAATTGTAAAATTATAAATTTAAAAAAAACTAAAAAAATAAGTATATATGTAGTGTAATTTCGACCGAGGGAGCGTTAGCGACCGAGGAATTGTTGCTAGTATAATATGATAATGTTTCGGTGTTTAAAATTTTAGTAAATTTAGTAAAAATATATGTAAGGCATTTAGTTTTATGTACAAGATAGTCAATATGTTTATTCCATTTCATTTTAAAATCTATAGTTATTCCAAGGTATTTGCAACTATTAACTTTTTTTATAATTTGATTATTTGCACTTAAATTTATATTTTTAGGCACACTGTCGCAGTAATTTCCTAAAGTTATGTAAACTGTTTTACTTACATTTAAAGATAGTTTGTTATGTTCAAGCCAATTTGATACATGTTTTTAATATATATTCATTTTTTTTCTGCTAAAGCCCAATTATTTTTGAAAAATAGTATTACAGTATCGTCAATATAAGCAATCATGTTTTCTCCAACAAGCTTTTTAACAAATTGTTTATATATAAAAGAATTAAAAGAGGACCCAAAATTGTGCCCTAGTGGACACCAGTTGTTAGAAGACTAACTTCTTTTTTAATATTTATTAATTACACTGTTTGCTTTCTATTCGATAAATAACTTTCCATTAATTTAAGTGAACACCCTCTTATCCCATAATTATATAATTTATTCAATAAATATTATGATCAACAATATCAAAAGCTAGAGCTAGATCCAGAAAAGTTGCTATAATTGGTTTACTTTTATCTAAATTATTGTAAATAATATTTGCTAAATGATTTAAAGCATCTTTAGTACCCTTATCCTAAAAAATGGTGGTCAGTAATAGTACTATCAATTTTATATGCATCGTACTTTACGGAGTTTATTTTAATAAAAAAATTATCTATGCAAATTCCTGTTGCATCGTTTTTTTCGGACTTAGTAAATTATTATCCTTTATATCTATATTGAAATCACCTATTATTATATAATCTTTACCAAAAACATATGAATTATTAAAATTCTTCATATTAAAAATAAATTCAGTTTTAGGATAATTATGAAATCTGTAAATCGCAGTTGTATCTATGTTATTATTAAATATCTTTAGCCTGGAGTTTATCACGCTCAAACGCTCCGTAATTATAGTTTCAGTTGTTTCAATTAAGGTATGGAGTATATATACACAACAAATCCATTGAATGATCAGGTCTTACAATGTATTCAGACATTTATATAATTTTTTATTTTAGATTTAAAATTTGATATGCTTCGCTGTCCATGTTCTCTACATTGTATTTTTTTTAAACTTATTATTGCTGAAATGACAATTTGTACAACAGAATTTAATACTGTTACAATCTTTAGGTTAATGGTTTCCTGCACACTTCAAACATATTGCTGAATTATTGCACTTGGATCCATTATGACCGTATCTACCACAATTATAACGTGGC
This sequence comes from Theocolax elegans, assembly GCA_026168455.1. NCBI lineage: Eukaryota > Metazoa > Arthropoda > Insecta > Hymenoptera > Cerocephalidae > Theocolax > Theocolax elegans. Next base: position 9,510,885 of record CM047429.1, read on the forward strand.
TTAACATTTATCATATCCTACACTTTACAGCTTTGGAAACCAAAATGTCTGTCTCTATTTTCTTTTTTACATCCGCTTTTACTTCTAATATCACACTTGTTTTCATTGTAATCCATTCTAAATACGTTTTCAATTCCCACTATTTTGACGAATGGCTTTGTAAGCTGTTCCTTTTCTATATCGCATGAGTTGGCAAGTTTTGCGTTTAATATTTTTTGTGCTGCAATGACACTATCTATATTCATGTAATTAATATGTTGCAAGGGGCGTGTGTTCCAAAACTCACGAGTGCACGTACACGGAAATCGGTAGGTATACGATCGCGCAATACCGCAAAAGGGTTTCGAGGCGACATGAGGCTCGTCTCAGTTCAGTTAGTTTTCCGTGAGCGGGAAACCTCGAGTGAAAGAGAGAGAGAGAGAGAGAGAGAGAGAGAGACAGACAGTGTTCGGGTACGCCGGTACTGGAACGGCGGTTCCTGAGGGTTGAAACCTGTCGCAGGCGAGGATCTCGATCCGTCAGGTTTCCTAGGAATTCCGCCCGCGCGCATTTAAATTGTCGCGGCAGACGGCCTGGATGGCCAACAATTGTTAACTTAAATTTAAATAAATTTCCCCGCTTCTGCCGACATCCTCTTAATTTGACTAAATCATGTCGAGGCAAGGAGGATCGCCCGAATCCTCTACTCCGTGCGTCCCAGCGAACTCGTGTTCCTGGCTACAGCTAACATCTTCACGATAAATAAATTAAATTGTGTGCGCGGTATTGGACAACGCGGCCCAACGGTCATTTTTAATTATTACCAATAAATAAATTTACCGGGTGCGCGAATACCACGTCACAAAATATAAATATATTAAACCACCTCTTGGGTGTTATTTTACTAATAGTAATAATACTGGCAATATTGATAAACAAATCATGATTTTTTTTATAATTTCTTACCAGCGTTTTAAGCCCGCAATTTAAAATTGCGCAGTGCTACCACTACAAAATTTGAAAACAAAAAATCTGACTTGAGATAGGTCTTTCTTCAAGCCGCCTCTGCGATAGGCTCTTCTCGAAGCGGCAGCCGAGATAGCTCTTTCTTCAATCCGTCGCCGAGATAGGCTCTTCTCGAAGCGACTGCCGAGATAGCTTTTTGTTCCTCTCAGCCGTCGATATGGATTACGGCTTAGCGACTCCACACCAATAAAACAGCGATACCGAGCTCGAAATCCCGCTATGCAAAAAGTAATCAACGAGGAAATTGACAAAATGCCTAAAGAAGGAGTTATAGAACCATCTACCAGTCCGTGGAGCTCACCAATCGTATTAGCAAAAAAGAAAGATGGTAAATACAAATTTTGTGTAGATTTCCGGAAACTTAATGAAGTAACAATCAAGGACGCTTACCCACTTCTAAAAATAAACGCAACATTAGGTAAATTACGAGGAGCTCGATACCTCAGTACCATAGATTTAAAAAATGGGTATTGGCAAGTACCACTCGAAGAGGACAGCAAACCATTAACCGCTTTTACCGTACCAGGCCGACACTACCAATTGAAAGCTCTTCCGTTCGGATTGCACTCTGCCCCTGCCGCATTTCAACGCATGAGTATCGAAGGAGTGGTAACGCCAGAACTAGAACCGCACGTTTTTTGCTACTTAGACGACATCATCATTATTTCAGAAACATTTGAAAAACACATTGAACTGGTGGAAGTAGTTCTGCGCAGCTTAAAAGCTGCAAAATTCCGGCCAAACTGGAAAAAGAGCCGATTTGGGAGACGACAGTTACGTTATTTGGGTCATGTCATTGATTCAGAACGTATACGTACTGATCCCGATAAAGCGAAAGCTGTCCGCGAGTTGTATCCGCCAACGAATCTAAAGGAGTTACGACGCTTTATTACTAAGCAAAAATACTGCTTGGACTTGGGGACCTGAACAACAAGAAGCATTCGATGAAGTAAAGGAACACCTAACAAAAGCTCCCGTATTAATCTGCCCAGATTTTGAAAAAGTCATTTGCCTACAAACCGATACCAGCAATGATCGTTTAGGAGCCGTATTAACCCAGGAAATAGACGGACAAGAGAGAGTTATTGCATACGCCAGCAGAACCCACAATAAAGCAGAGAACAGTTATTCGACCACAAAAAAAGAATGTCTAGCAGTGAAATGGGGCATATAGAAAATGAAAGACTACTTGGAAGGTTACCACTTCATTGTACTAACCAACCATCAGTCGCTAAAATGGCTAGAGAAAATCGACAACCCATCAGGAAGATTGGCATGATGGAGAATGGAGTTAGATCAATGGAATGTGGAGATTCAGCACCGAAGAGGAGCAGACAATAACGTAGCAGACGCACTTTCTCGACAACCTGTCGAATTTTGCGCAGTTCATACCACCAAGCTTAAAGAAGTAAGAACACGGCCGAAAGAAAAGTAATATACGATTTACAAAAAAATAATCGAATAATCAAACATATTTACGAAAAAGATCTTAAATCGCATTATGGTGATACAGTAAACGCAATCTACACCATAATCCCAGTAGAAACCGCGAGGTGGCTATCGAACACATTGCAAAAAAAAAGCCTCCAAGAAAAGACGCTAGGTGGCGACCAGGACATTGCGCTGCGAACAAACGAAACCGACACTACAAGATACAAGTATACCCTCATATACTAACGCATTGATCAACTCATCATGGAATACGAAGAAATTTTACAGCCGATGATGGAAGAGTTAAACGCGACAGGTTTCGCATGGTTCAACAGTCTGCGTGAGAAAGACATGAAGGAATATGTGCCGCAGCCAGTAAGCAGTAGCGTCCCTACGGTTCCCACCTATAACCCATCACCAATCTCGGATAGGATAACCGCAGTGGTGCGAGGGCAACCGAGGATTATAAGCGAGGTTTCAATGAGACGCCGGTACCGCATCATAAATCCACGGTAAGCGAACACGGCACCGTCGAGGTTATCGATTTGACAGACATCGGCGACCCACCCACGCAACCAACGGTACAACATAGACGGGGTACACAGGCAACAATAGACAGAAAACCGGACCCGACCATTAACACCGGTACTGCCTCCAGAACCAACACCAGCACCACAGCCAAAAGAACCAGTTCGACCACCAAAGCCTGTAACCGCACCACAGATAGATAGACCCCGGTACTAGGATCGAACCCAGGTATTGTCGCATGACTTACGATAGATTTTGGATGGTCCTATGGTCTCGGTACCCCTAGGGGTGAAGAAATACGTGTTTCGCTACGAAGGGTTCAAGAGACTCCTACGGTTAAATCCACGCACGGGTGACATACGACATGCCGGCGCATTAAAAGTGGTAAATCTAGACCACACACTTTTGCATTAATTAAGTGTAGATAGTAATTTAGTTATTTAAAATTTTATTTTTCTTTCTTTTTTCTCTCCGATAATAATTGTAAGAGTGAAACACCGAAATTACACTCTCCAAAGAAAGATAGGAATGCGACACGCAATAATTGCACGCGCTAATTTCTCATCTAGCACATTAATTATCCAATTATTAAGTATATTTAATCATTAGGTTTAAGACTCGTAGTATAGTAAGATAGCTTCGCGACAAACGCGTGTCGTAAATCGCGAGTTCAACGACCGCGATATAAATAGCCAAGGGTCATTGACCGCTTCTCCCACTACTGCACCTACTAGTCAGGTAATTGACCTTGTTCGGAGTGGGAGAACTGCGCTCTGCGCATGCGCGCTCTTGCAGATCGGGTATATAAGGTGCGCCGAGAACCGCTGTAACCAGTCTGGATCAGGGAGCCGGAGGAAGCTGGTCATGAGCACACGGTCAGACTGAACCTTCTACCGTAAGCATAACCTACCGTACGCGCTTCTCGACCGTATCCTCGCGAGCACACGTGGATTATCCCGACCGTATCTTCGTGAGCACACGTAAATTATGCCGACCGTATCCTCGTGAGCACACGTGGATTATGCAGACCGTATCTTCGTGAGCACACGTGGATTATCCCGACCGTATCTTCGTGAGCACACGTGGATTATCCCGACCGTATCTTCGTGAGCACACGTGGATTATCCCAAACCGTATTTCCGTGTGAACAAACATGATAACCGTTAGTTGCGTCCGTCTAGGGAACTAGTTGTAAGATAGCATTGTAAAGTTTGTAAGTCGCGTAGTACTAAGTATTGCTTATTCATTTGATTCTAGATTAACTAATTTCGCATCCCAGTCAGCAGGGAAAACGGCGATTTCATTTATTTTATTGTTATACACAACTTAGCTTTACAAATATATATATATATATATATATATATATATATATATATATATATATATTGTTAATCTTTTATAATTGAATTACGGTATAATTATTTCAATTTCTTTCCTGACCGAATCTTGGAATCTGAGCAAGACCCCGGCGAAGATTCACTCCGTTACAATGAAATAATAAAAATATTATCAATAAAAAATCTTCCGCAAGAAAAAATAACTATGTGTTGATCTGCCAAGAAACTAATAGTAATAAATAGTTCAAATAATCACTATGAAAATGTATTTCATCAAACGCAACACTATTTGTTTCGTATTCAAAGCATTAAAATAGGTTGGTATACCAATTTTCAAGGTCAAATATACTTTTTAGAATGATAAAACTATGTTTCCTGTATTCAACATACAATATAAATTTCCCCCCGAAACAATTCCAAAATAATATGATACCGAAGTGGTCGATATATCGACTAGTCCTGTCCTTAAAAGGTTAAATATAAATTCCTATATATTCAGTTGAAATAAACGTGAATAATCATAATGTTAAATAAAATTATTTTGCATTTGTATTCAAATTAATTATTTAAATTTGTTATCTCGGCATTTGGATTGTTTGTCAATTAACTCTGATCGTGATATGAGATGGACATTAGGGATTTGCTTGTTTCTGCGTCTTTCCTCATGAGCGTATCAAGATTAATTGATTAAACATTTCGACGTAATTCACTTATACAACTTTATTACAACTAACACCTGTGAACTATCTCATACGGTGAGTGGGGAATTGAAGATTTGTTTCTTCAACGATCTTCCTCACCGAGATAAAGTATCAGGCGTTAGATTTTAAAATAAATACATAAGAACCGATTATCGATACATTAAATATACGCGAAACCATAGTCAGTGGAATTGCTCACTCGCTAATGTGTTGTTTGATGGAAAGTCATTCTCTACCCTACACTCATCAGTCAGTAAATTCAACAATTCTTAAACAATAATTTATCAATTGTTGAATTTCATTATGTGACCGAATTGGCCCGTTACAGTATATAATTAGCAAATAGTAGCCTATATGCGAATACAATACTGGTCGACCGATCGAGCAGTACCTTCCGTCTTTTATTGCATGCTGATCCGAGTATACCTACGCTTCACGCACTGTTCAGTGGAGATCCGTTCCTCCACATATGTACTGATGTCGACGTGTTGGAAAAATCGGTAATTGTGAAATGTAACCCTTCGTTTATTACGTACCAGATGACAAAAATGCAAAAGGTCGCAGCGAGCGTCTTTAACCTTACTTGAAGTCAGTCTTGTCCGAGCTCTCGAACCTTACACGTCGAGATCATTGTACACGCTTACATATTCGAAGTAATACATACGCTTCTATTCTTACACCTCATTTTTGTGTTTGATTTTATTTAAGAATATCAGTTGTACTGGATTAATTTTGAGTACGAGGCACCTATACGACGGTGTATAACCCTTTTCCAGCAGTCTGAAAAGTAATCGACGGAGAGCATGACATTAAATAAATCCGCCAAGGGCATGATTAATTGCGGTTCTTATAATTTCAGTATTTTGAGCATGAAATACGCGTTGTACTTTTTTGGCTGTTATTGTGGAAAAGGAAATAAATGGGAAGACAGTGACATGAGACATGAGTTACACAAAATGGATGAAAATGAATGAATTGAAAGAGAAAGCACACGGTTAGTGATAGACGCGTAATGGGTGTTCAATTGATGAGCTGTGAAGAATTTCAACGGTGGAGGGTTAGTTTTTGAGCTAAGACCCATATTTTTGAAGAATTTCCAGGATTTCACAGAGTCATTAACACAGCCAAGTTTCTTCGCTAGATAATGGAATTTGCTGGAATTTATACCATTTGAGACGCGATTACGCAAAACTTTATAGATGTTGTAGTCTGCAGTTGAACCTGATTAGCGAAATTTGTCAAAAGTGACGTTTTTGGCTTTGATATCCACTCTTATTTCCTGCGAAAACCATGGTTTGTGTTTCTCATCGATGGTAAAAAGTGTAAAAGGGGCCAAAGCGTCAAATGAGGAAAGAATTGATTTACAGAGATTAGACAATGAATAGGAAATAGCGCCGAATTTAGTAAGTGGTGAATGATTCAGTGACAATGCAGCACTAGATAGCTGATAAGCTGGGGATGAATCTGGGGAGAAAGGTTGGTCAAGGCCAACTAGCGCGGACTGAGAAATAGTAGGCGGTGAAGAATAAGAGGTGATGAATGCTGTGAACGTTGAAGCTAGATTATGAAGGTTGTCCCTTCCAGATTTATTCTCCAAAACTTTTTCACTTCAGCTGACGTATTAAAAGTCTGAAGAGTAATGTTGGAAGAGCCGTCGTCTTAACATATTCAAAAGACGGTACTGCTTCAAGAATCAGGAAGAGATCCAACCACGTGTGAGATTCAGTCGAAGTCATCGCATGATGTGTCGGCTCAGACTATATAAGCGAGAGGCCCAGTGCAGATAAATTTGCCCTAAATTTATTTGCAACAACACTAGGGGAGCCCATGTCAATGTTAAAGTCACCTGTGACAACGTATGGTAGGCGGCGGAGGGCCTGCGATAGACCTACTCACCAAACGTAAGATGAGAAATTCGGGAACATTCGACAAGACGGGATCCGAATGCGCGACGATACTTACATCAAAATCCTTAAGAAAATAAGCCGCTGCACCACCCCCTTCCTTTTCCACACGATCTAATCGGTGCAAAACATAGACAGGTACTCTGATAATATCAGTAGTATCGTGTTCGGCAAGAAAGGTTTCAGTTATGGCAATAACATCGAAGGACGTCAGAAGATCTAAAGCTTCAAAAGCTGAAAAATAGGTCTTTAGACGATTTATATTAACATGAAAAATTGAGAATGATTTGGAGGTTTTCTCAGTATTGGCCCGACCAGACCTGTCTCATTTGGTATAAAGGGGAATATTAAAGAGAGAGAGAGATGAACAACAAGAATATTGAAATTTTCTGTCGATCCCCGCACGTATGTCTTCTGTCAACTTAAGCAAAGCAGTTTCGGTTGAGTGGTATGATCTAAAACCAGTTTGTATTGAGTCCATTGTCGAGCATAACTGGAAAAACTCCTGCAGCTGATTTAAGGCAATTTTCTCTAAAACCTTTGAAAGAAAACATAAGAGTACAATTGGTCGGAAATCAGGAGGCGATGATGGTATTTTTCAAGGGCATAATATGAGCCTTCTGCCAGATGTTAGGGGAAATGCTTGTCAAAAAAAAGAGTTAAATATTTTAACAAGGTAATTACCAATAACAGACAAGAACCCGTCTATAACACTTTGCGATATGCTGTCCGCCCCACAAGCCTGTGAGGAAAAATGCGAAATCGCCAATATAACATCATTTATATTGATTTCTTTAAAGAAGAAACCTTCCTAAGTAGCCTGTTGAATTATTTTATGAAGCCTAAGATATACGATTCTGATAATACTCTGTTTTAGTTGTCTTGGTTCTATCGTCTGTATGTCTTCTAATAAGAAGAAATTTTTCAAGCATTTTTGGGTCCTTCGTACATGAGTAACATCTAAATAGTGCGTTCTGTTTGCGCTGTAACTAGGATAGCTCTATGTTCACATAAGACGACCTACACATTTTCGGTTTGATGATTTTAAGAGTAGCAAGTAAGCCCACGTCCGCTGATATATTATCACAGACATCCCAGCGCACGCTCAATGCCAATCTCAGCCACACAAAAAGGCGACCAAACACACTGGGAAAGCAAACATTGAATATAATTGACCGTGATAATTTTAAAATCGCGGCAGTAATCGTATCAGAAGTAACGGTATGACCATTATGAAAGGGTGCCATGATGTTACTAAGATCAATAATAGAGTCATTATCAGCGATAAAAATGATATCCAAACAAGTACTTGAGGTGGAGGTTGAATGCGTGGGTCCATGCTGAACAAGTTGCAAAGAAAGTTCCGCCGATAAATTGCGAACGAACTTAGAATCATCACACTCCTTGAGAATATCGGCATTTAGATCACCCATATTGAATTTCTGACTATAATCAATACTAAATTTGCGAAGATTATTTAAAAAGTCTGAGTTACCTACAAAGGCAATCTTTGATGGCCGATAAATAACGCTCTTGAATAATACAAAAAATATGTTCAGTTATGCCTGGTTTAAAAGGAAGCTCGGTTTCAATGAAATTTCGATCTTGCCTAATTACCATATAGTCTTTTATCTGAATCACGGCCTTCTCAATCCGCGAGTCAAGCCTCGACTCGGCTACTCCAAAGAGATCATGGGAGGGAAAGTCAGAAAGACCTGACTAACTTGATGAATGCGAGCCCTGAGAGAGCCATTCACTCAATTTTCTTTAGTAAGTACATTATTATCACCATTAACACTGCTTTTGATAATCAAATCATTATCATTACCACTATTATTACTGTTGTTACCATTATTATTTTTTTTTTTTTTAGATTATTAGGCTTTCTAAACCCATCGGTTTATTTTAGCCACCATTATTATTATTTGCTTGTAAGAAATCGGCAAGGATAGTGTCAGACTTATTTGCGTGATAAATTTGCTTTTATCTTCATTTTTTTCATTACTTTTATCATTATTGCTCTTAATTTTGCTTTTAGTGTTATTTTTAGTTCTAGTAATCTTTTTTTGTCTTCTTCAGCAAATTCTGTTATTTTTCGTACCCTTAATAATTTGCTGCAGCTGATCTTTGCAGTTCTGTTAAATTATTAAAAATGAGGGCAGCTGTCCCTTCCCGCACTTTAACGTCAAAATTGCTAACATTATACCAGACATGCTTGAATCCCACCTTCTTAACAGAAATTTTCAGTTCCTCGAATTTTTGGTATTTGTTTTGTATTCAGATTCTCATTCACATATATATACATTGTAACGGTGTGGGTACTGGCGATATGTAAGGCCCACGGTTAGGCCCAATTTGTCCCAACTTACCAACCTTACACCTCGTTTGACTTAGATACCGTGTGTTGGGCCCTATGCCCAAAATTGCCAACTAGGATAAACACCGGAGAGGGCGGTATTCGTAGGATAGGACAGTAACCGGTAAAACAAAATCAACAATCGATATTTTACGTTAATCGGCGAGAAAGATTGTCTCGCCGAGTCAATTTATTAAATAAACAATTCAATACTAATAAATTAACAACAAATCGTCGCCTTAGTGCAAGAAGGTTCCAATTCAAATTTTTGTTTCAAAAAGGGTCCAATTCAAATTTTCGTTTCAAAAAGGTTCCAATTCAAATTTTCGTTTCAAAAAGGTTCCAATTCAAATTTTCGTTTCAAAAAGGTTCCAATTCAAATGTTTATTTCAAAAAGGTTCCAATTCAAATGTTTCTTCAAGAGGGTTCCAATTAAATTGTCAACTTTGTTTCACTAAAAATCGTGACAGCACCTTAATCTCTAAAAATTTTTATCACCTAATACCTTTTCAATAACTCTCGGCATTTCTTATTAGAAAATTTTTATCTAAATATTTTCGCGGTTTCGTAAAATAATTTTTGCTGAAGAATTATATCGTCGTATTTAAGAAGACTAGCACGTTTACATTTAATAAAGCATTCAGATAGGCTGGTCTTCGTAAATCACGACGATATAAAAAAATGAAATAATAATAAAAAAAATTCTCGTCTTAGACAAGAATGTAGATTAGACTGGAAAATATAATCTAATATTTAAAATGCAATTAATACATTATTCGTCGAATCGTTAATACTGTAACTGTATAGTTCGAATTTACGCCCACTTATACCAATAAATATATCTTCACTGCCTATACGATTAAAATAACTTTATTGGCTTCGTAACAAATACATATTCCCAATTGCCTATACTAATACGAATATCCATCCATAATATCCATCCATAAAACTCTGACGTGCGTAGCGCGCTTTATCCACTATTCCACTAGTACTATTAATACACTGTGAAACTTTTTCGCTGTAAAAGACAGTGCATAGCGAACACTGTACCCGCGTGACTAAATTCATCGTTAAAACGCATGCGCGTTACTTTGAACAACAAGTGCCCGATCACCGCGTTTTAAGATGTTGGCGAAAACTAAGATGTAAGGTGCTCTACAGCAGAAAAGACGGTGTAGAGCGAACACTATACATGCGATACTAAATTCATCGAAAAAATACATTAAGAAATTATGGGGGTGGTACATCTGACTGGTTACCGACGGAGCAAAAAATCTTTGATGTTACAATTATTTAACAAAATGCGCTATTTTATGCAAATCCCAAATACAGAAGCACTAGGTAATTCAATAATTTATCGTTCTATAAAGTTACAGGCCAATACATGAAGGACACCTTAGAAAATTTCTGCACGGAAAAGTACGGAAAATCGTGTATTTTCGGTAAATTCGAACTATACAGTTACATTTTTTAAATTAATATTGAATTTTGTCGGTCTTGCTGAGCTAACGTCTAACGACTCTAAGAACTCCAAGTTGCTCGCTCGAAAAGGCACGACAATTCGCCGCGTATCAATCCCGAGGACAACATTATGAAGGCCACAAGCCGCCAGACATAAACCAAAAGAAGAAGCAAATAAAATACTAAGTAATAAAATTGAAAATAATTTAATAAGAAAGAAAGAAGTTTTAAGTCTATGTATTTCGTCTTGGGACCGTCTACCAGAACTCATCAGTGGGGCGCAGACGGTCCCTGCCCCAGACACACAAGACAATATTATTGAACCAAAATAATGATAAACTTAAAATTTTGGTATCGTAAGAACGAATGAACGGAGCCTATATAAGTACACATAAGGTGGAAAATCTGATTGTGGATGGAAAAGTGCCCCCTAACATCAGAGTATGTACTATGGACATAATTTTAAACGAAAGTCCTGTTATTATTAAAAATATAATTTTTCTCGCCCAGGCAAAAGTTTTTAAATTAATATTGAATTTTGTCGGTCTTGCTGAGCTAACGTCTAACGACTCTAAGAAATCCAAGTTGCTCGCACGAAAAGAGTGACTGTCTTGCTGAGCTAACGTCTAACGACTCTAAGAACTCCAAGTTGCTCGCTCGAAAAGAGTTCTTACGATACCAAAATTTTAAGTTTATCATTATTTTGATTCAATAATATTGTCTTGTGTGTCTGGGGCAGAGACCGTCTGCGCCCCACTGATGAGTTCTGGCAGACGGTCCCAAGACGACACACATAGACTTAAAATTTCTTTCTTTCTTATTAAATTATTTTCAATTTTATTACTTAGTATTTTATTTGCTTCTTCTTTTGGTTTATGTCTGGCGGCTTGTGGCCTTCATAATGTTGTCCTCGGGATTGATACGCGGCGAATTGTTGTTCCTTTTCGAGCGAGCAACTTGGAGTTCTTAGAGTCGTTAGACGTTAGCTCAGCAAGACCGACAAAATTCAATATTAATTTAAAAACTTTTGCCTGGGCGAGAAAAATTATATTTTTAATATACAGTTACAGTATTAACGATTCGACGAATATTGTATTAATTGCATTTTAAATATTAGATTATATTTTCCAGTCTAATCTACATTCTTGTCTAAGACGAGAATTTTTTTTATTATTTATATTATTAACAATAATAAATTTAAATAATAAACAGAATATTTTGATACGGAAGTAAAAATTATTTTCATTTTTTTATATCGTCGTGATTTACAAAGTCCAGCCCATCTGAATGCTTTATTAAATGTAAACGTGCTAGTTATTGAAAAGGTATTAGGTGATAAACATTTTTAGAGATTAAGGTGCTGTCACAATTTTTAGTGAAACAAAGTTGACAATTTAATTGGAACCTTCTCGAAGAAACATTTGAATTGGAACCTTTTTGAAATAAACATTTGAATTGGAACCTTTTTGTAATAAACATTTGAATTGGAACCTTTTTGAAACAAACATTTGAATTGGAACCTTTTTGAAACGAAAATTTGAATTGGAACCTTTTTGAAACGAAAATTTGAATTGGAACCTTTTTGAAATAAACATTTGAATTGGAACCTTTTTGAAACAAACATTTGAATTGGAACCTTTTTGAAACGAAAATTTGAATTGGACCGTTTTTGAAAGGAAAATTTGAATTGGACCCTTTTTGAAGAAAAATTTGAATTGGAACCTTCTTGCACGAAGGCGACGAAATGAACGTTAACAAGTTAAGGGGAGTCGTACCGATGACTACTCCCGAGGTCAGCGCGAAAACAAGTAGTTAAAACCTATTAACTAACGAGTTACGAGCAACCGATCCGGGAATGATCTGCTGCTTATCCTGATAGCTATACGTCACACCGCGTGACGTATGTATCTCTAACGTAGGGAGCTCTGACGTAGAATCTTCCTACGTCACGTGCGCCTTCTCTTCGACCTGTCTACGCGGGCGGGATTTGTCACGAGAGGGGGAAAAAGAGGAACGCTTCCTCACCTGGACCGTACCAGATAAATCGGGACACGAAATATGAAATACACACGCGGGTCTAAACGTGGTGCACCATTTACCGCGTATCTAAATATCTCGCCTCGGCGGGAAACGACTGGGCAACGGAGAGATAGCTCGTCCTCGTGCTTATCTCTCTCTCTCTCTAACTCCAACGGTCGGGAAGGCGATCGACTCTTGGCTTCCTTCTCTCACTCCCTGTGGGACGTGCTGCTCCGCACGCCGACGTGAAGATTGGTTGGGAGAAAACCTCACACCCACACACTAAATGCACCAGTCTTTCTATACACTCTTTATCACGTAAAGAATCTCTCGGCCGTCGTCAACACGATGTTGTTGCCGTGCGCGCGCGAACGCGATATCCTCCCAGCTGGGCGCGCCCGATTCTCGCGCGTTCGTGCGCGCGCCTCGCTGTATATCCTCTTTCGCGTTGCTTACCTGATCGGTAACTCGCTTACCGTTATAACATATATATACTAGGGGGGCTGCGCCCCCCTGCGCGCTTCACGCGCCGACCCCCTATTTTTATTTTTGAAAAAGGTTTTTCGTAATTAATTTATTAAAAATAATGTTTTAAATTATATTATTTTTTCACTACCATGGACACCTAAAAAATTAAACAGATTCACGCAACACCTTGGAGGTACTGCTATATTGCATTGGGCTTTATACCAAAAATTTATTTTTTTTTTAAATGCGATTATAATTTATAATTAAAAGTTTTTACCTAAATTTAGTGTAATGAAATCAGAATAAGAATAATAAAAATAATAGAGACATATTAAATGTTAACTGTAAATTTTCAACTATATGAATTCCTATAAAGCTAAATTTATATTTTAATAATTATAAATGTTAATGAAAAATTAACTTACCAAAAATAGTAAAGTGCATATACTTACTAAATTGTAGTATTTAGTAACAAATTATTAAAATTTTGTATTATTTTAAACGGATCTAAATAGAACTTCACCTCCTAAAATTAATTTATTTAATGACGAAGGATCATGGCCAAAAGTTCTATGTCATTAATATTTTGTACTTTTAGGGTAATAAAACTTTCTTCTGAATTAAATAAATTTTTATATTAATTTTAAAGAACTATTTATAACATTTTAACGGCATATAAATAATAACCTGTTTCTTCCATTTCTCCCGTAATTCGTAATTTGCACCCTCTTTCAAAATTTGCGTTTGAATCTGTAGTTATATCCAATTTATTTTTCCCTTTAGTTACAGAGCCCATATATTTATTTTGATTATTATAATCAAATTTGTTCCTTAAATAACTTTCTGTTTCTCATAAATACATACTTGTTTATTTAGAATATTGTTTTCTATAAATATACATAATCTACTCACTTGCATATCCATACAATTTTGAAATATTAAATTAAAAAATATTTCAATTGAATGCTCCTAAGTTAATAATTTTTGAAAAACTTTTCAAATGTAATTTGTATTTTATAATGCCACTGTTAAAATTTGAATTTTCTTTTGCCAATACTGTTTATAATAGAATTATCTTAAAAATGCAATATTTAACGTATTTAATTTTTAACCCATTGTATATATCACACATGGATATTTGGAAAAGTGTATGTCATACTTGATTAATATTTATTTTATCTTCGAAAAATTTTGCATCTGTATTTAAAGCGTTACATTGAATTTTAGGTCCGTTATTATTATTGAGTACACCTTTAAAAATTTTATGAGTTTTATCAGGAATGAGTAAAATAATACACATTCTTTCAAGTTATATTCACAATTTTTTTGCGCACGGAAAAAATACATATATTAGCTATTCTTGAAAAAACAATTTTTAAATTTATATATTGCATAAATATTCCGTCGCGCGCGCACACACACACACAACACACCCACACACGCACACACACACACACATATATATATATATATATAAATATGTGTTTATCTATGTATGTACTATGGTCTCTGAAACCATTTATATATATATATGTATATGGGTGGTACTCTGTGACATCGAAGATGAAAAAAAAAAATATTGCTATAACTGTGGGTATATGTTTTAGAGGTATCCAGTAGTTCTCCTGAATTTTTTCAGATTTTTTCTGGTCCATTATTTTAAGTTACAGAGAGTCAAAGTTGACATTTTAGCACTTTTTTGCATTATATGCCCATTTTTATGAATTTTTAGCTCCCAGGGGATGCATTTTTCACTAAAAACATAAGTATGACTTTTTTTGTAGAATTTTCCGAACTTTTCATTAAAAATACTTTTAAAGACATAAGTGTATGCTGTCACACTCTTGTAAGTCATTTAAACCTTAAATAGTGAAAATCAGCAATTCTGCTCCGGACTCTGGTAACCTAATACTGTCTGAAAGATGTCTTTTTATAGTCAGAAACTGCCTAAAAATTTGCAGAGTGGGTCTAAATCATTAAGACCACTTATGGTCAAAATATCCGGGAAAAGTGCCCGAAATATTAATAGAAATGTATATTTGTTGCCTTATAACGATGAATCTATTAGCATGATCATTGCAAAAAAATTTGTGCACTTACCTTGGAGTGGTAGAAAAGTATCTTCACTTGTTTCAGTATCCATCTAATCCCCTGTAAGCTGCTAAAAATACAAATATTATTATACAAATATAAAAAATTAATTTTTAAATATTTATAATGCTGAATTTTTAGTTTTGCATCCCTTACAAGAATTATAATACTAATCTGAAGGATTACTATAAATATATAAACATCATTATTACAATAACTAAATATACGTATTTAATACAAAAGATATATAAATAAATCGGATATATAATTATAATGAATAATATGGTAACGTGACAGTGACAAGTTTGTGAAATCTAAACAATGTATTGCTGAATAATAATAATAATAATGTTGATACTTTTATAGTAATCCTTCAGATTAGTATTATAATTCTTGTAAGGGATGTAAAACTAAAAATCCAGCATTATAAATATTTAAAAATTAATTTTTTATATTTGTATAATAATATTTGTATTTTTAGCAGCTTACAGGGGATTAGATGGATACTGAAACAAGTGAAGATACTTTTCTACCACTCCAAGGTAAGTGCACAAATTTTTTTGCAATGATCATGCTAATAGATTCATCGTTATAAGGCAACAAATATACATTTCTATTAATATTTCGGGCACTTTTCCCGGATATTTTGACCATAAGTGGTCTTAATGATTTAGACCCACTCTGCAAATTTTTAGGCAGTTTCTGACTATAAAAAGACATCTTTCAGACAGTATTAGGTTACCAGAGTCCGGAGCAGAATTGCTGATTTTGACTATTTAAGGTTCAAATGGCTTACAAGAGTGTGACAGCATACATTTATGTCTTTAAAAGTATTTTTAATGAAAAGTTCGGAAAATTTTACAAAAAAAGTCATACTTATGTTTTTAGTGAAAAATGCATCCCCTGGGAGCTAAAAATTCATAAAAATGGGCATATAATGCAAAAAAGTGCTAAAATGTCAACTTTGACTCTCTGTAACTTAAAATAATGGACCAGAAAAAATCTGAAAAAATTCAGGAGAACTACTGGATACCTCTAAAACATATACCCACAGTTATAGCAATATTTTTTTTTTTCATCTTCGATGTCACAGAGAACCACCCATATATATATATATATTATGTGTGTGTGTATGCCCATATATTGGGAGTGAAAAATTTTTATACACAGCGGCATATATTAGAACCCTGAAATCTTAGTGTGAGATTGCACTTAAGGAGGTCGGCGAATAAATTCCTACACACACTGCACGAGTAGAATTTGTTCTTGATTTAAACTCACTTTTTTTTTACACTATTTACAAAAATTTATAATTAAAAAAAGGTGCCCTAATTAGGCAATAGGATGTTATTTCCGTTGGTAAATCTTAATTATAATTAATTGAATGTCGTTGTTGATTGTAAGTGTTTACTTTAATAGCGTATTGAATGTGTCCGACGGTGGTCGAAGCTCGCGTCTATATGGTTATTTAGTAAACTTTTCGGTAGGACGCGACAGGCACGAATGTATGTGTATGTATGTGTATTATTATGTTTTTGTATGTATGTGTAAATTTTCATGATCTTTCCGGAACATCCCGCCCGCCTTCGCCGAACTCTCGGGAATTTTCACTCCTTTCAGCCAGGAGACTTATTTTTGTAATAGGCCGTGTAAGAATTGTAGTAACAGTTTTTATTTTAACTACTCGAGGCGACCCATCTGGTGCTGGTTGAGTAGTAATTACTCGACCAAGTGGCCATTTGCACAGAGGCTACTGAGCGGTCCGTACAAGACACAGATCGCCGATTTTGACCGGAGGCAGCCTGTTACGCCATTTCGGTCGTTCTTGTAGATGATGTAGATACTCGCTAGACCAACGATTCCAAAAGGTTTCATGAAGTTGTTGGATAAGTTGCCAATGGTTTAGACGTGGAATTGGCACGTCTTTAAGTGATGGCTCGGGAACTGCCAAAGTAGGCATTCCGATAAGGAAGTGTCCTGGAGTCAGTGCTGACAAATCCGCTGGGTCATCTGAAAGAGGTAGGAGTGGGCATGAATTGAGGCATGCCTCAATTTGCGCAAGCAGGGTCGTCATCTCTTCGAAGGTGAGCAGAGTGTCACCTGTTACTCGTTTACGATGGATTTCAACGCTCTTAACAGCTGCTTCTCAAATTCCTCCAAAATGAGGTGCAGCTGGTGGATTGAACTTCCACTCCGTACCATCGTTAGCGATAACGTTAGCAATTTCTCGATCTTGCTCTTGTGTTTGTTGAAATAAGGAGCGGAGCTCCTTGTCGGCGCCAACGAAGTTTGTTCCACAGTCGCTGGTTATCGACGCACAGCGACCACGTCAAGCGATAAAGCGTCGAAAGGCGTTCAGAAAATCTTCTGTAGAATATCCAGAAACAGCCTCCAAATGGACGGCACGTGTAGAAAGACTGACGAAGACTGCGAGGTATCCTTTGTAAGATTTGGTGCCTCGTCCCTTGCAAAGTCGCATGGAAATCGGACCTGCGAAATCCACACCGGCATGAAAGAATGGACAGAATCGTTGAACTCGTTTGTATGGTAAGTTCTCCATAAGTTGTTCAGTAGGCTTCGGTTTTTGCTTCCAGCATCGAAGGCATCTATAAACAAAAGTTTTTATAAGTTGACGTCCTCGAACGATCCAAAATCGTTGCCTCAGAAAGTTAAGCATCAGCTGGGTTCCTCCATGAAGCGTTTTTTCATGGGCATCGAAAATCAACAGCTTGGTTAAATATGAATCACGAGGCAAAATAATCGCATGTTTTTCGTCAGGATGTAGGATTGAATTTTGAAGACGTCACCTACGCGAAGCAATCCATCCTCGTCTAGATATGGGTTTAATTTTATTAAAGAATTCTGATTGCTTACCATATTATTAATTTTTAAACTCGAAATCTCTGAATGATAGTAATTTCGTTGCACATAGGCAATCCAGTGCTTTAGTGCAGCTTCAAGCTGAGTTGGTGTACAGATCGAATTTTCCTCGCAGGCAGAAATAATTGAAGTGCGATCTTTGCGCATCCGTGCGATGAAACGAAGACACAAAACAGTCATTCTTAACAGCTGCTTGAGTGAGCTGTATCTGTGCAGTAAATCGCTGTCTTTGAGTGAAATTTTAGTTTTTACTTCAGCTACAAGACATGAAGTGGCTCGTCTCTCTGGACACTTTTGCGAATCCAAGGAGATAGAACTTGGCCATTGATTAGCAGGATTTTGTAAGAATAAAGGTCCATGCAGCCAAAGTGTAGATTCTGCTAGTTCTTGTGGTGAAACTCCTCTCGAAGCTAGGTCAGCAGGATTTTCTTTGCCTGACACATGGTGCCACGAGGCTTTTGGTAGTAGACGCTGGATTTCGGAAACTCTGTTTGCCACGTAAGTTTTCCAATTCGCTGGATGTTCTTTAATCCATGACAATGTAATGGTTGAATCAGACCATAGATGACATACCGTAGACTGCAATGAAAGTATCGCTTGAATTCGTTTTACGAGTTGAGTAACAATTAGGGCTCCAGAAAGTTCCAAGCAAGGCAATGAAACTTGTTTGATGGGAGCGACTTTTGATTTTGAACACAATAGAATAGTAAAGACTTTTCCCATAGAATCAATAGTTCGCAGGTAAACAAACGCAGCGTATGCTCTTTCAGAGGCATCTGAAAAGCCGTGAAGTTACATGAGCACGATTTCCTTTAAATATCCAAGCCATCGAGGAATTGCTATGAGCTGCAATTGCGACAGCTGTATGATGAGATCGTTCCATTTTAATTGGAGGTTATGAGGCAATGGTTCATCCCATGAAAACTTAGAAGGCCATAGCAACTGAATAAAAATTTTGATTGAAATGGTGACTGAACTAATCCATCCCAATGGATCGTAAAGTTGAGACATGATTGATAATGCTTTCCTCTTTGTAATCGGTTCGTCGATGGATAGTTGGTTGAATTCGAACGTAAATGCATCCTTGGATGATTGCCAACTCACTCCTAACATCCGAAAGGCATCTGAATCTTCGGCCTGTTTCCACGTAAGTTTCTCTGCTGGTGCTAAGCTTTCCGGAGACAAATCGTTAAGAATTTCGAGATGATTGGATGTCCATTTGCTGAGTGGGAAACCGCCCGCTATGAGCAGTTGAGTCAGTTCCGACTTAAGTTCGAGTGCGTCAGAAATTGTATCTGCTTCAGCAAATACGTCATCGACATAACGATTTTCTCGAAGTTGTAGCAGAGTACGTATGGTTTGATACGGTGAGCTGGTGAGACCATAACAGTGGTCAGTTGGTAAGCTGATATTTCTCGGTTTTGATCGTCTCTCCAAAGAATTTACTGGTAGGGTTGATCTTCATCAGCAATACGAATCTGTCTAAACATCTGTTTAATGTCTGCAGAGAAGACAAAGCGATATTTACGCCAGCTGAGTAAAACATCAAAAATATCCAATTGAAGTTTCGGACCTGAGTGAAGGCATTCATTAAGAGATAAGCCGTTGGAAAGCTTTACAGAACCATTAAACACAACTCGAAGCTTTGAAGTATCACCGTGAGTCTTAAACACACCATGATGAGGCAAGAAAAATGACTGAGTATATGAAAAAACCAAGGAAGCCTTTTTCATGTGACCTGATGACAAGTAGTCCGTCATAAATTTCGAATATTGATGCTTGAGTTGAAGATTGGAAATGATTCTTTTTTCCGTGCGCTGAAATGCTTGAATAGATGGTCTCGTTTGTGCGTTGCTACGAAGTGATTTTCGCAATCGAGTTCGTCAGATGAATATGGAGTAGATTTAGGTGGAGTTACCTCCTCCTGCTGCCAAAAACGCTCGACGAGAGATGAAAGATTTTTGTCGAGGATGCATTGCAAACTTGTAATTTGCGGCACAGGCTCATGGGACGTTGACGTAGCTGATCCTGTTAAAATCTAACCCAAACTTGTAGATTGAGCGATTAACAAACCGTCTGTACTTCGGCGTAAACCATCCTCGATGATTTGAGGATAGATGTCGGCTCCTAGAATCATTTCGATCCGGTCTCCAAATTCGATGTGTAGATCAGCTAGGCAGAGATCCCCCATAAAAGATAGTGCTGATTTAACGATCTGAGGTGATGGTAGATATTCCGTCAGCTTAGGCAGGATGAGTGCTTGAATTTCCCAGTGTTTGTCATTATTCAACCGAGATGTGAATGTAATAGCTGCTGATGACCTTACAGTACAGCTGGGAGCACCACCAACGCCAGTGACAGGCACAAACACGGATTGACGAGGTAATCTAAGCCGCTGAGCAAGACTTTCTGAAATAAAAGATGCTTCTGAACATGGATCGATAAGTGCTCGAACGGCAGTTTTACATTGATTTAAAATTATAAAAGGTCTCGCAGTCGCAAGAAGGATTAAACGAGTAACATGAATTGCAGCTTTAACCGTATGAGCAGCTACACTCGTCGATGCCTGATTCGATTGAGATGGTGATGACACTGTAACAGGTGCAGGCGCCGATGCCGGTGGTAATTGCTACCCTGAAGAGACAATGCTTTTATTGTCACGTGTTGCAGTTAAATGTAGATCGGCAATCGTTGACAAAATGTGGCTTAAGGCAGTTAAGACACAGCCTTTTATCTGTAATGAATTTATGTCGATTATCAACTGAGTAAGATTTAAATTTATCACATAAATTAAGATTATGATTTTTATTGCATAAAATGCATGAAGGTAACTTTTGAAACGTATTATGAGCAGAAATTTTATACGAATTTGATGATAACTAATGGAAAGCTGGACTCGGTTTTTTGGCGGTGATTAACGGCGTAGATTTGACAACAGCAGACATTTTAAGAAGATGCCATACCTGAATTAAATCCTACTATGCCGACATCTGTATATTACACGCACTATGTCTCCTATTACTATTATCTAATACAATGATAACCTATAAACGTAGTGGAGGCATATTTGTAATACATATATTAAATAAATTATAAGTACAAACGTTTGAATTGTGCTACAAAGTGCTTATAATTTGAAAAATACGATCTCAAACATAACCTCTTTCAATTAACAGGCAACAACGATTTAATTGAATTTTGTAAAAACTGGATAGATTTCTAACAAATACAGTGCAGACGCACAATTTCACAATATTGATAAATGTTGGAACACTAAAAAAAACAGTTAAAAGTGCACGACCAAGAAATAATTTGAAAAATACGACTGATACAAAGACGTTGGGAAGCTGGTACTAGATATTTGTGATGGAAATAAATATAGATTGCAATTACAAGCATCAAGAAACAAAGTCAGGTTTTCAAATATTTTTATATCTGTCATTTGTATCTAGAGACGAGATGCCTGGACTCTACTGATGAGCCCACCAGGCATACTCAGGGCGAAATACATAATTTTTTAATTTTTTATCTTCCGTCTTATTAAGTTTTAATTAATTTTATACTACAATCAATTAAATTTTACATTTTTGTTGACTTAGCTTGTCTTAGTCTTTTTTCGAACACTCATCCCGTGAGGTTTCTAAAGTGGCTGGTATTAATACAGTCCGCCTTACTTGAGATGTGAGGAATGTTTCTTTGGCTTGTGAAGATCAATAAATTCATTTATCATATAATCAAGAAACAAAGTAGAGGCAACATTTTACAGTATCTTAGAATCATTTTTCAGTAAAAACTAGAGGAATACATAATCGATTGAAAAATTAATTGAAAAATAAAAAAGATATTCATTCCTTCTAAAAATGTGCAATTTAGCAGACCGAAGAGTAAGAAAAAGTTTAGCTATGTAGTTTGAAAATCCACCACTAGGTGGCGATGCTAAGCGTTTCCAGCTATGTCTTATTTCATTCGTGGTGGAATAGGCGACGGATTCTATAGGAGGTCCATGCACGATCGGGCCGTTTACCGCACGCACATCGTACTTTCAAATACATTGTACTGTACCAACACTGAATGTTAGGTGCATTATTTGTTTAATTCGAATTACTTAACATAATGACAGCTACAAAACGGGATAGAGGTACATTTTTAGTATAGATTTAAAGTAAATTACAAGTACAAAAGTTGAATTAATGGCTATATATCGTTAAAATTTGAAAAATACGAATTGAGACATAACCTCTCTCAGTCTACAGCGACGGATTCTATAGGAGGTGCGTGCACCGATTTGGGCCGTCTGCCGCACGCACATCGTACTTTCAAATACATTGTACTATGTCGACACTGAATGTTGGGTGCACTATTTGTTTAATTCTAATTATTTAACACAATGACAGCTAGAAAACAGATTAGAGGCATATTTTTAATATACATTTTAAGTGTATAACTAGTACAAAAGTTGAATTTATGATAAAATATTGTTAAATTTGAAAAATTCGAGTTGAAACATAACCGCTCTTTGTCAACAGGCAACCACGATTTAATTTAATATTGTAAAAACTGGACTGTGTCCTAAGATATGCGGTGCACATATATAAGTTCACGATATTGGTAAAAGTTGGAATACTAAAAAAGCAGACAAAAGTGCAAGACAAAAAATTAAAAGAAAAATACGATGAATACTAAGACGGTAGAAAGCTTGTATCACATATTAGGGATGGAAATAAACATTTCCCCGTTATGCGTCAGTTCTAAAAAAGAATGTGCTGCCACTTTTATCACTTTTATTTGAAATACCGTATTTTGTTGGTTTTATTATGTCAATTCGGATAGTTTAACGTTGGCTATATAGTAACCGAAAATTTCAAAATATCAATAAGGACAAAATGATAGTAAGAAAATAAAAATCGATACCACTCCATAAAATTGTGCAGTAATTAAAATAATTTAATAACTATTCGACGGATACCTGCAAGGCGAGACGATCTCAGCGATGCGCCGAGCGTGTCTCGCCTCGAAGGTTATCCGCGACAATAATCAATCGCTGAGGTCGACCAAGAAATAGTATTACTATGTATATATGACTAAAAATAATTTTCGGTTTACCTACACAATCACTGCTACAAAAAAATATAAAATTTGTTACAATATATTATGTGTTTCCTTATAACATATCGGTGGATATCTACGAGGCGAGACACTCTTGGCGCGTCGTTCAGATTGTCTCGCCTCGTAGATATCCATCGAGAACTAAAAAGCAGCCATCCGAGAAAGAGTATTTTTTGTGTATATATTACTAAAAATAATTTTCGGTTTACCTACACAAACACAGCTATAAAAAAAATGTAAAATTTGTTACAATATATTGTGGTGATTCCTTATAACTTACGGTGGATATCGTTAGATCGGTGGATATCTACGAGGGAGACACTCTCGGCGCGTCGTTCATATTGTCTCGCCTCGTAGATATCCATCGAGAACTAAAAAGGAGCCATCCGAGAAAAAGTATTTTTGTATATATAAAATATTAAATATAATTTTCGGTTTACCTACACAAACACAGCTATAAAAAAAATGTAAAATTTGTTACAATATATTGTGTGATTCCTTATAACAGATCGGTGGATATCTAAGAGGCGAGACACTCTCGGCGCGTCGTTCAGAATGTCCCGCCTTGTGGATATCCATCGAGAACTAAAAAGCAGCCATCCGAGAAAAAGTATTTTTTGTGTATATATTACTAAAAATAATTTTCGGTTTACCTACACAAAGACTGCTATTAAAAAAATGTAAAATTTGTTACAATATATTATGTGTTTGCTTATAACATATCGGTGGATATCTACGAGGCGAGACACTCTCGGCGCGTCGTTCAGATTATCTCGCCTGGTAGATATTGTTACGTGGAAAAAATTCCTCGTAACTCCTCTCGTTCTTTCTCATCGACATCGGATCCTTTACATCCGTTGCCAGTGGAAAAGCCCGAGAGGAGAAGTACTCCGAGTTGCATCTAAAGAGTCCCCACTTGTAAATGCGATAACGTTAATGCTGACCCTAGCATTAACGTTCTTCGCGCAAGGGTCTCACACGCTCGAGTGAGTGAATCAGTCAGCCTCGACAGTTCGCTCCGAATAGTCACAAATGTAAGTTATGTAGAGGACCACTCGAGTCCTAAATGTAATAAAGTATTACCGTTTCGCCACACGCAATGTCTCATTATTCTCCAGGTATCGATCATCCCACGTAACAATTGGTGTCAGAAGTGGGTTACCTTGGTAGATTTTGAGAAGATATCGGCGATTCGGTAATGCTAAAATTTTCAAATTTTTTTTCAAAATAGTCTTTGAAGAAAATTTTGAGAATTTTTTTTGTACTAGTTTAAATTGTTTTTCGCGTTTTTTTTTAAATAGAAATAAATAAAATCAAAAAGTGCTAATAATCAATAAACAATCAATCAGAAGGAAGGAAGGAAGGAAGCCATTCAATAGTAATCAGCCAAGCAGAATTGTTTAAATAATAGACTAAATTAAAAAATACTAACTTCGCGATAAAATTATAATAAATAATATTTACGAGCCAAGGAGAAGAAGAAAGAAGTCAACAAAAAAAAAAAGGTAAGTTAATTATGATATTTTAAACGAAAATTAAAGTAGTGCATGCCTCTGTTGTCTTTTTCAAGTATAATTATTGTTATTATCATTATTATTATCGGGTATTAAAAATATATTTCTTTAAAAAAAATATTACAAGAATTTTTCGAACATTTTTCTAAAATATTTTATTAAAATATATAAACGTGCGAAAAACTTTAGACAATTTTTCCCTTATCTTCGAGATTGAATTTTTATTTTTAAATTAAATTTTAGACATTTATTAAACAAATTGGACGTTTTTAATATACTTGAAGGTACTTTTGAAATTTTTGATGGCGAAGTTAGTACCGAGGATCCACCTCTAACTCGCAAATGGAGCAATCTGAATTTCGAATGAATTTTTAAGTATAATTATTATTTTTACGCTAATATTAAAATTTTCCGTATAATATGGAAAAAAACATAGTTTTATTTTTCTTCTCAAAAAAGTTAAGGAAAAAATTAGATTGTAGAATTAACGAAGTATTGAAAGTTTTATTATAAAGAAAAATTAATAATAATGATGATAATAAATAAATACCCTTTTTTTGAAATGTATTTTTCAATTTTATAGTGATTATAATTAGTTTAAATAATATCTTTTTTGCTTTATTGTTGTTTGAACATTATATTGATAATAATTATGTCCTCAAATTCAATAAAGGGTTTCTTTTATTATAACAATTTAATTTAAATAAATAATATAGTTTTAATGGAAACTCTGAGCGAGTTTTGCAAAATACAGTTGTAAAAATATTTATATATATGTAGTACAATATTATTTATGCATACCTTACATACATATTCATTTAAAATTTTTTTTAAACATTTTAGAAATTATTGAATCTTGCTATTGATAATTATATCGTGAAAAACAAATTTACAAGATGGAATTGAATAATTTTAATTAATTTTTTAATAATAATAACGATAAAATCTTACTTGGATAAATATTAATCCTTTGTTTAATCGAGATGTTTTTCTTTTTGGGATCAATTAATCTACAATTATAGTAATAATTATTAATAATTAACATGCAAATAAATTAACATATTCTCATAAATATATATATTTTTTGTTATTGCAAAACGCAAATAACTGGGTATCATATAGTAGGTATGGTATTTTTTTTTTTTTTATTATTAAATATGGAAAAATCATTAAATTTTATACCTTATCTAGATATTAATTAATAATCATATTTCGTTACGTATAAAAAATTATTAAAATTATGAAAATAAACATACTGGCATGAAAAAAAAATAAATAATATTAATTTACGAATATTCGGGAATAAAACAAAATAAGAGTTTTTCTTTTAAATAAAAAAAATTTAGAAACAAGAAAACATTTACATTTGGAACAACATTATAAATCATAATTTATTATTATATAAGAACAATAAAATTAATAATAGTTAAATGAAGAATAAAAGAAAAAAAAAATTACAGACATAAATTAAATCATCCGATATTGCCGAAAAATTCGACAATAAATTTAATTATAAATATTTAAACATTTACACTTAGTTATGGCTATTATCCTGTTTTTATATTTTGCCATTTCAAAAAACGTATTTAGAAAAAAAGGTAACATTAATTACAAGCAAGTAAAAGTTAACAAAAGCGATAATAGAATAATAAATATATAAATTATTTAAGACGGAAAAATATCGTATTCGCGTTATCAAAAAAAAAACAGATCTTATTACAGCGATAGGGAACGTACGTAAAATAAAACTCTGGTATAACGAAATAAAATAGCCATAAGCGTAAAATAACCCATTTTGATAAACAATTCTAGGAGTTCTTCTACATCATCAAAATTCGAGATAAATCTCGAGTAAGTGAAATTGAATAAAAAACCCTTCGTAAGTGAATTACAATATCTAAAAAGCGATTAAATAACAAAAAGCGTGAGTAAGACAACTGTAAAAGTTCCCATGAAATCTGAGTATAAAAAGAAATTTTTTTTTTAAAACTCATGTTGCACCATATATCATTTTAATATATACATTGTAACGGTGTGCTTGCCCGGGGAAAACTTACCGAGTCGTCAGTCTTAAGTATCTTTGGTTCGTGGCGAAAGAACTTGTACAATTTCGCCGACTAGATATTGCACACTTAATGACTCGAACTGACGTATATATCTATATATATGTTATTTACAAAATATTCCCGCGCAGCGGCTGCGGTTACCTGTCCGCACACTTGCCGTTAAGGTTGTATGGAAATCGAATTACGATTTCCAACAACAGCAGGTAAAAATAATGATGTTCTTTCCTAAAATGGACCGCGGAAAGAAAATTAAAAGTGAGTCCGCGAAAATTCGTATCTTGTATTACGAATCGAAGGGAAACGGAGGAATAAAATTATAATACGCCGGTTAGATAAAATTATAACTCAACACGGGTTGAACTACATTAACAAATGATAGATTTATTTAGTTAAAACAGATGATTTAAAATAATAACATTTAACTATATGGTCGAGGTCAACACGCACGGAGATTGAGTCGAAAACACTGACTCAACGCGAGAGGGGAAAGGGGTACGCGAGCTAACTAATTTAAAAATATATGTACGCTCGCATTAATTAAACCGAATAATAATCATTAACGCGGAAGTGGTACCACTTACTTTTATTTATTCTCCTCGGGTTTCGAATACCGGAAAAGAACAACAAATTCCTTCCTCTCGCTGTCTCTTTATCTTCACGAAAATGGAAAAGGTCGGTGGGAGAATTTCTCGACCACCGATCACTTTTATTCACTATGTCCGTGTGTAGAAGCACGACACTATCTCACACAATAAAAACGAATCACTTACGATACGAAATATCGAAGGAATAATGCCGGATAGCTCTACGGACTATAAAAAGTATCTCTTCACGAAAACTATCTCGTCACACGTGTAACCGTCGTCGCGATCTTCTCTCTCGAGTTGTCGTGCGCGCGCGACTCTCCCCCCAATTACCTCTCTCCTCGCGCGGGTATCAGTCGCTCGCGCCGTCGAATATGCCTATATCTATTTATAGCATTCGACTCTACCTACCTGATTCGTATAATGTTAAGTGAGTACATCACTTACCATTACATCCCCCTGCCAGATTCCGCATACTGGGTATGTGGTATCTGTACCGGAAATACGAATAAAGGATAGGATATAACGACTCGGGTATGACAAAGATTGAACTCACTCAAAGGAAGTACATCGGGAGTATATAAAAAAAACTATATTTCATTATTTTCCAAATTTACATATTTACAAGGAGGTACCGCCACGACTACACATCTAATCCTGTTTTCTATACTGATTCTCGCGGTACCTCTCCTTCTTCTGCCGCCGAATCTCCTTATGCTTCGACCTCCTCGGACAGTCCTCCGGATCGAGGACCCCCCGCTCCCTACATATGGAGCAATTCGGCTCAGACCCTCTCTTCGGTTCTGGGGTTCGACCCTCCAAATTAGCCTGAGCCCGCTCTTCCTCTTCACGAGCTCTGGCTAAACGGCGTTGGGCCTCCTTGACCCTTTCCTCGAGTCTGAGCCGATCCTCGTGGGCCCTCCGAGCGGCTTCTTCGCGCCTCTGCCGTTCCATAGCACGGGCGGCTTCCGCCTCTCTTTCTCTCCGATCCGCCCTCATGGCCGACACCGCTTGGCGCTCCGCCTTGCGATGCTCAATCATGGCCTCCCAGGGATCAGTTTTATCGGAGGCTTCGGGGAACTTCGCCTTGAATTCGTCGAACAAGGCGAAGGCGTGTTTTTCGGCAATTGACGTGGCCTTAAAGGACTCACGGGCCTTGGTCAATGCCTCCAACACGGTGCACCACGCCTCTTCCCCGATCTCCGATAAACCCTGTGGGGTCGGACCGGATCGAGACGTCGAAGCCTCGCTCGGATCCGGAGTACTTCTTCCCGGGCGTCGAAGAGGAGTATACTCCTCTGAATCTCCCGGGAGTTGGTTGGGGAGCCGGACCTCCGGCTCCCTGGGCTGTTGTTCAGCCTTGGCCCTTGGCGGTGGTGGACCTGCGGGGATTGGGCCTGTAGCCTGGGGTAGTTCCGGCTCGACTACCAGGCCGCTGGATGGATGGACGGGTATTCCATCCGGACCATCCTCCACTATCATCACCGCGTCCCGGTCCGCCTGCCTCCGCCGTCGCTCCTCCTCCTCGTCTCTCACGGCCTGGTCCACGGCGGTGGTTATACCATGGAGGAGCTCCAGCGTCTGTGGCTCGTTAATGCCACTCTGGATGAGGCGGGCCACCAACAGCTCCAGCTGTTCGCTGTCGAACTGGATCAGCATCTAAACAAACAGATACCAATTGTCAGGGTCATTCCAATCTCAGAGTAAATTCCATTAGCCTAACCTACTTAACTAACGCTTTGTCATACCCCGTGGTCGACCTCTACCACGTTTAACTTGTCCACGGTGACTTACATTAGAGCCAACATTCGCTCGGTTTCGCGGTATCGCAACGACTCTAGCATGTTTGCGCGGCCTACCTCTACTTCGTTTAATAGGGGACGCGTTCCCGGTCGGATTACCGCCATGTTCCTCGCATGGAACTTCGCTCGCTTGCGTCTCGTCGTTCGAGACGTCTTCGCTCGCAGGAACTGTATTATCGGGTTCCTCCTCCAGCGTAGGTTGACCGATCTCGATGTCGCCTACTTCTCCGTACTCATCCCCGTGATCTTCGGATAAGTACGGTTTGAGATACTGTACATGACATTTCTCTTCATTACCTCGGGCATCTTGTATTTTGACGGTGTTCGGGCCGTAGCTATAAACTACCAAATATGGGCCAACGTATTTCGGGGATAACTTGGCCGAAATACCTTGAGCACTGGATGAAAGGACTCGATTCTTCTTCCACACTAGGTTTCCAACTTCAAAAGATGCAGCCCTTCGCCCGGCATTGTAGTAACCGGCTTGCCTTTCTTGAGCTTTACTCGCATTGGCCGATGCTTTCTTGTAAAGCTCAGGTAATCTTGACAGCCGATCACTCCACTCAAGCAAACGCTGGTATTCCACGCGTTGCTGAACCAGCTCGTCTTGCGCTCTACGGGCTGTACCGGGTGGCTCGGGTTGCCGGCCATAGTTTAACATGGCCGGGCTCCATCCTGTCGAGCTCTGTATCGCTGTATTTAGAGCGAATACTAAGTCGGGGAGTTTCTCATCCCATGTGTTGTGCTTTTCTGTGATATAGGACGCGATCATTGTCTTCAACGTCCTATTAGCACGTTCAACAGGATTAGCCTGAGCATGGTAAGGAGGAATCGTCGTATGGAAAATCCCTCGTTCCACTAGGTAGTCATCCACGAGTTTATTCTTAAACTCAGTTCCGTTGTCGGACAGAAACACCTCTGGGTTACCATAACGTGTGATGACTCGCTCATGCAACTCTTTTACGATGGTCCTAGCATTAGCTTTCCGAATCGGGACCGCTTCGATCCAGCGCGTAAATAAATCCTGAAAGACCAAGATGTATTCGTAACCATGTGTCGACCGCGGAAGTGGGCCAGTGACGTCACCTGCTACAACTTGCCATGGTTTCTCTATCACGCGTCTACCCATCAAACCCATGGGTGGACGTTGCTCCACTTTACACTGTTGGCAGACCTGACATTTACGTACATATTCTCCGACTTCGGCGTAGTACCGTGGCCAATAATACATTTTAGCCACTCTAGCAAATGTCTTCTCCCTACCTAAGTGTCCAGCAGTCGGATCATCATGACACTCACGGAGTATGGCTTGCCTATGCTCCTCTGGTACAACCAGTTTCCAAGCGTCATGGTCCTCCATCACGTCGTCTAACTCATTATCGACGCGATACGAATACAAATTGCTACCTGTTATCTTCCATTCCGGAAAATCTCTAGGTCGTTCTGATACGTCTTTCAGCCATGAGAGGTACCAAGGATCTTTGGTAGTTTGGCTCCAAGAAACTGAAGCTATGGCCGGCTCGTCTTCCTCGTACATGCGAGAAAGTGCATCAGGAACATAATTTAGAGCTCCTTTCCTGTACTCAATTGTAAAATTATGAGATTGGAGTTCCAATGCCCATCTTGCGAGCCGACTCGTTGGATTGTGTATATTGCAAAGCCAACGGAGACTACTGTGATCAGTTATAACTTTAAACCGGTAACCCTCAATATACTGTCGAAACTTTCTAATTGCCCATACTACGGCCAAACATTCCCGTTCTGAGACGCTATAGTTACGTTCTGCTGGTGAGAGTACTCTACTGGCAAACTCCAGGACTCTCTCTACTCCGTTAACGACCTGTGTTAACACTGCACCGATACCGGTGTCACTGGCGTCTGTTTGAATGGTATACTCGCCATCCTCATCAGGAGTCTGCAGAACGGGTGCCGTCATCAGCAGTGCTTTGAGTCGCTGAAATGCACCTTCTTGTTCTTGGAGCCATTCATATTTTTGATCTTTCTTCGTAAGACGCGTTAAAGGCTCCGCGATCGTAGCGTAGTCGGGTATAAACCGTCGGTACCAAGATGCCATCCCGAGGAATCGTCTCAGCTGCTTGAGATTTCGGGGAGCCGGATATTTTTGAATCGGCTCCGTCTTGGCTGGATCAGGTCTTATCCCATCACGATTGACTCGTACACCCAAATATCTTACTTCGGGTTGACAGAAAACACATTTCTCTCGGTTTACCGATAAACCGGCTTCAGTTAAACGAGTCAACACCTCCTTTAGCAACAGTTTGTGCTCTTCGAAGGTTTCCGTCACGACAATGATATCGTCGAGGTAAGAGTAAGCATTCGGCTCGAGAGCAGGTCCAATCACCTGGTCTATCATACGTTGGAACGTCGCGCCAGCATTTGCCAACCCAAAGGGCATACGAGTAAACTGGAACAAACCCATCCCAGGTACCGTAAATGCTGTAATTGGGCGCGATTCCATCCGTAGAGGTATTTGGTGATAGGCGCAGTTCATATCTATCGTAGATATATATCGGGCTCTTTTGAGTTTGCGTAAAATATCCTGCATAAATGGCAACGGATACGCATCAGGTTTGGTCAACGCGTTGACCTTCCTGAAATCAATGCAAAAACGCCTTGCATTTTCGCCCTTCTTAGCCATCACCACTGGACTGGACCAACCGCTACTGGACGGTTCTATAACGCCTGTCTCAAGCATCTCTCGAACTTGTCGATGCATCTCCTCTCGAATCTTGTCGGAGACGGGATAATATCTTTGTTTAATCGGCCGCGCCGAACCGACGTCGATAACATGTTCAACATCGTATGATCGGCCGATCTTTGGCAAAGTATTGGACAGCACTTGATCCAGAAGTTCACGCAGTTGTCGGCGCTCATCTTCTGTCGCGTCGGCCACACCCGCTGATGACAGCGAAGCATGTCCACTTTCAATACTTGCCACTTCCAGCTGTAACAACTGTGATGACCCTTTGAAGTATAAACAATCGGAGTCGGGGTCTAGAACTGCTCGGAATGCTCGAATGAAATTCACTCCTAAATAGCATTCCGCATCTAAATTTGGCATAATTGCGACCCGTATATCTCGCGTGTCTTTACCAATGGTAAAAGGTAGCATAACATGTCCACACAACTGGTGTGTGCTACCATCCGCAAGCTTAGCACTACCTGCTTGCTTATCGAGAATGGATCTGCCAAGAGCGGTTGCCAACTGCAAACCGTTCAAACCCATGACCGTTGTTGATGCACCTGGATCAAACAACGCTCGGATCCGGTATCCACCGATATCGATTTGACACCACCAGCGCGTCTCATCTTCTGGACTATAAACTCGCTGGTTTGGTTTCGGAGTAATTTTTAAAATTTTACTCGTGACCGGATCCGTCCTAACTTCTCTGGGATCACTTATCGTCAGATCTTCTTGACGCATCTCTGCAGCTTGACTGCTTCGAGATTCGAGGATTACGACCGCTTCTCCGGGGACTCCCTCAACCTCGGGATCAGCGGCTGTCCCCTCTAGCCGCTTCCCCGCGCGTTTTTTGCACAATCAGGACACGTCCTAATTGTATAGCCCAGTTTGCCACATATATTGCAAGCTACGGGCTTGGGGACAACCTCCTTTCGCTTTTCCTTATCACCGGCATTAGACTTCTCGTCGTTTCTTGAAGTATGGCCACTCGATGACTGTCGGTCAGGACTCTTGCGATTACCCTTCCTCTGTCCCCATTTGAACCGAGGAGGTGATCTGTGGGTCTTCTTGCTTTGAGAGACATCCACCTTGCCTCTCACCCCAGCTGTATGGCAACTCGTCTTAACGGAGACTAGCGTCTCCTCGAGGATTTTGGTGAACCGTTCCAAAAGATCTGTTGGAGCCGGTTCACTCAACTCCTTGGCTACGCTTGCTACCTTTGGTTTAGCGTTCGGCCGCTTCTTATTCCGCGACTTATATGCTAACTCAGGTAGCATCAAGTCTTCTTCTGCGGGCGGCGGCCGATATAATTTTTCTCGTTCGAGTGTTTGCTCGGCGTCCAACGCCAATTGCAAAAAACTCTCGATCGACCGAGCTTCAACTCTCTTAAATAAACGTTGGAGTTGAGGTAGCATATTGCGGTACAGATGATCTAACTGGCTCCGCTCATCCGGAATTGGCTTGAGCTTACGCATAATCGCGATCGAGCAGGTGATATAATCCCTTACCGGCTCATCTTCGCCTTGCGTGCGAGCGTTAGATTCCTCGATGAGCCGTTGTTGATAACTCTGGCCCATTCCGTACCACATCTTGGCGTATCTCACAAAATCTTGCCAGGAGTGCCATCTATCCTTCACATTCCGATACCACGTAGCTGCGTTATCGGTGAGAAGTTCCGACAAGGACGGTAACACCTCGTCCTCGCTGAGGTTGGCGAGTATCCTACAATCTTCTACTCGCGCAAGAAATGCTTCGATACTCTGGCTTTTGTCTCCAGAGAATCGAACTCCCCACTTACGAACAATTGCGCCAACATCGCGCACTGTCCCGGCCGATCTAGTTGTAGACTGGCCGGTTACGTTCGAGTCCATCCGACTAGGGTAGGGAGAGCTAGAATATGGAGGCTGACCTTGTCTCCATATCTCGCCCCTCCCCAAAGCTCCTCTAGCAGGTGCTTGAGGTGCTTGATAACCCTCACACTCTGCCTGCACCTGTCGTGGTCTTTCGTCCGTATCATCCAGTGTGTGACACGTATACGTGTCCTGGAATCGGACATGTTGGTTCGGCTCTCTATTTCTGTTGGTACTCGTTCTCTGCGTACCATCGCGGGCGTAGAAGTCCAATCTCAGAGCACTCACTTGATCTTCCAAATCTTTTATCCGTGCAGTCATGACGGCCTGTTGCTTCAACTGCAACGTCAACATCGCAGCGAATGTTTCCGGTATTTCAAACTGTGCTCCGCCTGTAGAAACTAACGTGATCCATTCCTCTCTGTTAGTTTCTTGGCTGGAGACCTCGGATTGCTGATCCTCCGTATGCTGATCTACT
Source organism: Theocolax elegans (assembly GCA_026168455.1). NCBI lineage: Eukaryota > Metazoa > Arthropoda > Insecta > Hymenoptera > Cerocephalidae > Theocolax > Theocolax elegans. The sequence goes on from CM047429.1 coordinate 9,545,170, forward strand.
TCAGCATTTACGTCTGTCTCTTGCCTTTCTATGTCTGGAACGTCCAGCGCAAGAGTCTGTTGTAAAACCTCTACAACATTTGGATCAGAATCCGGATCAGGTAGTGCCGGATTCTGGGCGAACATAGCCTCAAACCAATCCGACCTCCGCCTATTTCGCCTTTCGCGATCTGCCAACAGATTTGTTTCTTCAGCGAAATCCTGAGCCGTATAATTACCCATTAACCACCGTTGGAGACGCTCGGCTCTCTTATAATTTGGGCCGTCAACCCGCATCTCCAACGATTCGAGGTGAGCCTTGATCTGTTCACCGGATTGAGTATCAATCCAGTTGTCAATCTGGTTGGTCATCGACTCTGCCATACTAACTTAAAATTACCGCCGATTTCTTAACAAAACAAAAATAAAGAAAAATCGCTTCCGCAGGTACTTGTGCAAGGTCCTGTTATTCAACACTAGGTGGCGTTAAACTACTAAATTATTGGGCCACTGTGTTGAAGGTTGTGATCTTTTCCCTTTTAAACAAACACCTTACGCTCACCAATTTGAAACTTGCTTGTGATAAAAAATTTTATAATTTTGACAACTATTTCACAAAATAAATTAAATTTCACCTTCAATTTAAATTTGTTATACGCGTTTCAGTTTAATTTATTTTAAAATACTGTACCCGATCTACAACAAAACCAAAAAAAAACTTTCGTACAATAAATAAATCAAACGAAGTAATAAACAAATAATAAAAAAAATTTTTAATCCGGTAAAATGAGGAAGAAAACGGATTATCCTCGGCTCTCGGTCACCAGCGCACGCAAATATACTTAAAATTAAACAAATTCGTCAACGAATTAACAAATAACTTAATAAATTATCAATAAATAAATTAACAAATAAATATATTCCTACCTAATTATATAGAATATCTGACGCAGTGACCTCTTACAATCGCGTATTACATAAAAAAAATAAATACAATTTTTATTATGACGCGAGAGCCGATACGCGTAGTCAAAATTATAACAAAAGCAAATTTCAAAAATCACACCCTTGCACAGGTATTAACAATTTTTATTAAGTCGCAAAAATTATTCTCGCTAATTTTCCGACTAACCTATACGGAATCAGGGACACGTGTTATTAAATCGCGGACCTCAAACCATTCTATCTCCTATAAATAAATAAATCTGAAATTCTTGTATTTTACGTGTGTCAACAATTATCTAAAAAAATTTTATTACTGTCGACTTCGGATTTCTTCCTGATAAAAAACAAAAAAAAACGAAGAAACTCCGATAAAGTTATCCAAATTACTGTCAAACACAATAATTCATTAATTAAAATTAATTGCAACTCAATTAATTCAATTGTCGACAATAATTAATACATTAATCCACTTAACTAACGTATTAATCCTTAAACACACGTAAATCAACCGAGCATATGTTCAAACAATTCAATTCCGGTCCGTTCCTATTCCCTTGTCGCGCGCCGTGTACGCGCAATCAGTTATCCTAACGTCTAGGGACTTTTTCCTTCACTTAGTTGGGCGCCATGTAACGGTGTGCTTGCCCGGGGAAAACTTACCGAGTCGTCAGTCTTAAGTATCTTTGGTTCGTGGCGAAAGAACTTGTACAATTTCGCCGACTAGATATTGCACACTTAATGACTCGAACTGACGTATATATCTATATATATGTTATTTACAAAATATTCCCGCGCAGCGGCTGCGGTTACCTGTCCGCACACTTGCCGTTAAGGTTGTATGGAAATCGAATTACGATTTCCAACAACAGCAGGTAAAAATAATGATGTTCTTTCCTAAAATGGACCGCGGAAAGAAAATTAAAAGTGAGTCCGCGAAAATTCGTATCTTGTATTACGAATCGAAGGGAAACGGAGGAATAAAATTATAATACGCCGGTTAGATAAAATTATAACTCAACACGGGTTGAACTACATTAACAAATGATAGATTTATTTAGTTAAAACAGATGATTTAAAATAATAACATTTAACTATATGGTCGAGGTCAACACGCACGGAGATTGAGTCGAAAACACTGACTCAACGCGAGAGGGGAAAGGGGTACGCGAGCTAACTAATTTAAAAATATATGTACGCTCGCATTAATTAAACCGAATAATAATCATTAACGCGGAAGTGGTACCACTTACTTTTATTTATTCTCCTCGGGTTTCGAATACCGGAAAAGAACAACAAATTCCTTCCTCTCGCTGTCTCTTTATCTTCACGAAAATGGAAAAGGTCGGTGGGAGAATTTCTCGACCACCGATCACTTTTATTCACTATGTCCGTGTGTAGAAGCACGACACTATCTCACACAATAAAAACGAATCACTTACGATACGAAATATCGAAGGAATAATGCCGGATAGCTCTACGGACTATAAAAAGTATCTCTTCACGAAAACTATCTCGTCACACGTGTAACCGTCGTCGCGATCTTCTCTCTCGAGTTGTCGTGCGCGCGCGACTCTCCCCCCAATTACCTCTCTCCTCGCGCGGGTATCAGTCGCTCGCGCCGTCGAATATGCCTATATCTATTTATAGCATTCGACTCTACCTACCTGATTCGTATAATGTTAAGTGAGTACATCACTTACCATTACAACATATATATATATATATATATATATATATATATATATATATATATATATATACGTAGATTGTTTCAACCATTTTTTTGTTAAATTTGGTAATAGAATAAATGAAAAAGTATTCGAGATTATAATTGACATATTAATACAATCAAATCAATTGCATAAATGTAATGAAATTGTATACATTAAGAAAGTTAACACATTACAAATTAACATTTTAATTATTATGATTTTAATCAAATATAATCACTTACAATTATGCTTTATAATTTTGAATTATTTGCACTGAATTATTATATTTATTAACAATTTAAAATTATGAATTATTTTATACTATTTTACGGAATTTCACACCTTTTTGGAAATTAACCTTTTAAATTTTTTTTAATAATATTAAGTATAGCAGAACATCCTTTTTTTAACGATCCAAATTAACCTTTTATTTTTTTTATATTATTATTGTTACTATTAAAATTCTATCAATTCATTAAATAGTTATAACAAGTTTTAACACGAATTTAAAATTGAATTTTAATTTTATTTCACTACAATTATGTTTTTTTTTTCATTTCCCCTTTATTTATCTACACAAAAAAAATCGCTTTAGGAATAGTAACCATATTAATAAAATGTCACATAGTTATAACAAGTTAATTTTTTCTACAGGTATGACTAAATTATAGTAAACATAGTCTTAATTGTAAAATAAAAATTAATATTTGTTGTAGATATTAAATTATATATTTCTTTAGTTAATCTACCTATTATACAATGTTCATATGCTTATATGTTTATGTTATAAACATATTTCAACGGCTCAAGTCAATATATTTTTTTGTTACAAATACTAAATTTTTATTGTCAAATATAAGTGAAATTTTTATGGATTTTATTGCTTTTAAATTGGTAAATAATAAACATAGGAGTAATTTTATGTATTTTTATTGCTTTTAAATTCATAAATAATAAATATAGTTTATTAACAGAAATTTAAACGTATATGGTGTTAATTACTTTTTTTTAAATTATTATCGCTGTACGAAATTTTACTGAATTATCAATCTTATTTATAAAATATTTATTTATAGCAAACGTTACCAATTTTCTCAACTATATTAATTTTATTATATTTATGGCAGTATAAACGTTCGAAATTTGTAATAAAATAGAAAGTTGATCATTATTTATTTATCTGACAACATTAAATATATTTTATATCATTATTATCCCCGCTTGAAAATATAGTTGTATCCATATTGCACTATATTTTATTGTTTTTTTTCTTGTAATAGTTAATATATATATACTTCTCTCGGTTTACTTAATAAACATTAAATTTACATTTTGCAAATAATTAATAGTAATCATAATTACCACTATTATTATAATATCGGAATAAAAATTACCTTTCAACTCAATTAATTAATTAACCATCAAATATTTTCTTCAACAATTACTTTTGAATTTTTGCTCTTCCGAGATACGCATTATTACTAAATATTATTATTGTTATTTAATTATTTTGGTTTTTTGTAGTCTTTTATTTTACTTTATTTTTCTTGAAACATTAATGTTATTAAAATATAAAGTTTTGATTAAACTATAAAACATTATATTACAAATGTTAAAGTTTGAATATTATTCACTAATTATTAACACTATAAAGCAAAATATTATATAAATATTGAAATAAAATTATAAAACTATTAAAACGAATTATATTAAAGAAAAGAATAAAACGTCATAAAATAATACGTTCTTTTTAAGGGAAAATACACTTGTTAGCAACAAATTGAATTAACAATTTTCGTCGGTAATTATTGAAAAAAAAACATGAATTTTCAACGCAAAAATCGGAATTAAAATACAGATGAAAAAAAAACCTGAAAGAAAATCAATTATACCATTTAAAACATGCCGTAAGCATGGCGATCAGGATTTTTCTCAAATTTGTTGTTGATTATATATACATACAGAGAAAAAACATTAAAAAATATTAAAAGATCACAAGAAGATATTTTTAGCATAAAACACATTATGAATTATTGTTATAGATATTATAACTTATCCATACGAATAATTTTATATACAAATATATGTAAACATCAATATTGTACTATAGTATGCATGCACATATTATTTTAAGGTACATATAAGAATTGTATTTGAATAATGTAGCGGAGGTCATGCACTGCTTAACTATAACATTATACTATAAAAACTTCCCACTAACATTAGTAGAAGAAGGTATGATAAGAAGGCGTCAAAATAATTTTTTTTAAAGAGAAATCATATAAAATATTTTAAAATACCTTGTCAACTGAGGTAATAAATTTATTAATCCTTTTATGTTTTTTATCCTATTTAAATTGAAATATGATGTCTACCCCCAATATTTATCATTCGTCAAGCAGCTCCGAAAGCTTGAATCAAGCTGCGGGAGATAACCTCCCAAAAGGAGAAAACGCCAGTTCCCTTAAGGAAAGTAACCATCGTCCTGCTACGCCTTTTGGTGCAAGCGAAATTGAAAACGCACCAAGGTTAATTAAAGAAAAGCTTAACAAACTCAATTTACATAATCCCAACGTTGCCCGGAAATTTCTCGCGTTTTTTAAGGATTTGAACAACGAAAACACAAATCCAATCGAATGCCGAGTCCCAATCATGGACAGTCATATCCCTGATTCGGACTCTGCCGCTTACAGATGCGCGGAAACGCAGCGATTTTTGTTAAAAACACCTACTTTACGAGACGATGATAGACATTTAGAAACAAGACGGCAATCTCCTTCTGCTTTTGTCGAATTACCGCACCGAGCGCAAATACAAAATATTGAAAAACTCCATGACAATAAAACTGATCGACAAACTTTTACAAACAAAAAACCGACGTACTCGGGTAATTATCTTACTGACGATCCTACTCCTTTTATTTCGCCTAAAAACGCAGTCGAAGCCTTAGGTTTTACATTAGTGCCGAAATCCTTACCAACGCATAACTATCAGGTATATAATGAACGAAGTCTATCGCGTCAAAACGATCATTTTCCTGAAAATAGGCAATTAAATATGTGGCAGGAGCATCAAGCTCCCGAAACATCTAGGCGTCCAGAATTACCGCTCCACCAAGCATTTCAGTGTATTCCGAATTTTGACGGATCACCTAATGCATTTTTAACATTTTATTCCGCGGTGAAGACTATCCTCAGGAAATATGGTCCTGAGTACGACGAATATATTTTATTATTATTGGGAAATAAATTAACCGGCAAAGTAGCTGAGGCATACGGCCCTCTTCTTAGCGACTACACTACAACCACCGAATTATTAAACGATTTAAATGCGCATTACAATAAATTTAATACTACGGAAGACGTGATGCCTAAACTTAGAAATATTGCTCAAAGATCATCCGAGTCGGTGAGCGACTACGGATCTCGCGTCCAAATATTACTAAGTTCCTTAATCGCCGCTATAAATAATAAATACAGACTTAAACCTGATATGGCAGCGGAACACAGAGCATCTGCCGAGGATGATGCCTTAGATTATTTTATGATAGGTCTTAGACCACCTCTAGATCACCAAGTTAGGTGCAGTGCCCCTATTGATTTGAAAGATGCTATTAAGAAAGCCAATAAATTTGAAAATCGAATGGCAGGGCGAAAACACCTCTCATTCGGAGAAAATGAGATACAAGAACATACCACGGTACGGAGACTCACCTTCAATCCAGTAACCGAATACAATAAAGATTAATGACCGAATAGGGCCTATAGTCCATCTAACCGTGACGGCTACAAACGCGACAGCTCATCATACAATTATAGAAACGATAATCCTCGTCGTAATAATTTTAATAATGATTATAATAGATATAATAATAGAGAGTATAATAATAATAATTATAATAATGGTTATAGAAATGAATTTAACCGTACGGATAATAGATATAACCGCCAAAGTAGAGTAGACTACCCGCGTAATAATTATAATAATAATGCACCGCGCAGTAATTACGACAATTATTATAGATCGCGTGGAAATAATTATAACCAATCTCGTGACAGTAGTGTCAACCGAGATAATAATTAGAACCGTTCACGTGACAGCAGCTCCAACAGAGGAAATAATTACAATCAATCTCGTGACAGTAGTGTCATCCGAGGTAATAATTACAACCGTTCACGTGACAGTAGTTTCAACAGAGGGAATAATTATAACCGATCTCGTGACAGTAGTGTCAACCGAGAAAATAATTATAGCGGTTCACGCGATAGCAGCCTCAATCGAGACAGTACTTATAATCGATCTCGCGATAGTAGTGCCAATCGAGGTAATAACTACAATCGATCTCGTGACAGTAGTGTCAATCGAGAGTGTAAAGACGATAACTATAATCGGTCCGGTAACAACGGTCAAAATAATAAAAGTTATAGGAACAATAATAACATAAATCAAAACATTGCCAAGCATGAGTCAAATACAAACTCGAATAATTACAACAGTGATAACGAATCTCAAAATGAGAATAAAACCGAAACTCGTCTAGAAAATACCTCTAATTCGAAACAGCATTTAAACTAAAAACTTGCTCGCCACAATCCTCAGGTGCCGAGCACTTATATTCATTACCTTCCAAAATTAATAAAAATAAAATCGTTTTGCATACGACAACCAACTTACGGTTTTTATCGACAGGTCGAAATCCACCAATAGTTGAATTAAAAAGTGATAGCTTAATAAAGAATTCGGGTAAATTTTATGTAGATTCTGGGGCTGACATCTCAATTATTAAAGAAAGTTCCTTACGGAAAAATACGAACATAAATTCAAATGAAACGGTGCGTATTAATGGTGTTATAAAAGGAGAATGTCGAACTCTCGGCACAATAATTATAAAGCTAGAACGCTTCTCATGTATATTAAATGTTGTACCCAGTGATTTCCCGATAGACACAGATGGTCTCATGGGCTGGGATATTATAAGAAAATACAATGGACAAATATTAGCAAAGAATAATTGTTTAATCCTAAACGACACCAAAATCCCCTTCAGTAAAAATGAGTGTTTTGTAATACCCCCTAGGGTTCATCGCGTAATTTATGCGAAAGTACTTAATAACGATGTCAGAACGGGTTGGGTCCCGCTTCAGAATATTAACCCACATATTTTATTCGGAAATTTTATAAGTAACAACGAAAATGGAAAAGTATTTGCGATGTGCGTAAATACACATTTTGAACCTATAGAAGTACCTGTACCAGAAATCGAATTAATCGAATGCGAAGTGACAATACCTGATAATGCTAGTTTAGTCGGTGAGGACGACAATATTAACGAGCATAATATTTATAGACTTTTTGAAAGTAATAGTAACAGTAGAGAAAACCGAATTGAAACTATAATGTCTCTTATAGACACGAAGGATTGTAATGAACTTGAACTTAAACACGTTAGATCCTTAATCGAATTTGATCCCTATATTTTCGGTTTAGACGGAGAACCATTACCCGCGACGCACATTTTGACTCATAAAATTACAACAACGTCAGATAAGCCTATACGAGCCAAGCAATACAGATATCCAACGGCTCTTAAAGAACAAATGGATATTGAAGTTAATAAACTTTTAAAAAGCGATATTATAGAACCTTCAGATTCTCCATACTGCTCTCCTATGTGGATAGTACCCAAACACCCAGACGAAAAAGGTAATAAACGATGGCGTTTAGTTACCGATTTTCGTAAACTTAACGAAATTACAGTTGGTTCCTATTATCCCTTACCATTCACAGCTGATATTTTAGAAAACCTCGCTTCAAGCCAATATATCACGGCTATTGATTTAAAGATGGGTTTCTATCAAATTAAAATGGACCCCAACGACGCGCCTAAGACGGCCTTTTCGAGCCCGTCAGGTACATATCAATACAAACGATTAGCCATGGGATTGAAAGACGCGCCAGTTACGTTTAGCAAAGCGATAGCTCTTGCTTTACGAGGCCTTCAGGGCAAAGAACTAGAGATATATCTCGACGACATCATGATATTCGCGAAAGATCTGAAAGAACATGAAACCAGATTCAAAAGGCTACTAAAACGATTACGAAAAGCCAACCTTACCATCGAACCAAAAAAGTGCCAATTTTTAAAGAAAGAAGCCCGCGTTCTCGGACACATTGTCGGAAACGGCGTAATTAAAACAGATCCTCAAAAAATAACCGCAGTTAAAAATTATCCAATCCCAACTAACACAAAAAAAGTAAAACAATTTCTAGGCTTTGTAGGCTACTATCGCCGTTTTATTAAAAATTTTGCAAAAATAGCGAAACCACTAACTAGCTTACTTAAAAGCAATACTAAATTTGAATGGAATGAGGCTCAAGCCGAAGCTTTCGAGACTCTACGTAATGAATTATGTAAAGAACCGGTTTTAATTGCACCTAATTTAGATGAACCTTTTATTATTACTACTGATGCGTCAGATTACGCCATCGGCGCTATTTTAAGCCAAGGGAAAATCGGTCAAGACAAACCCTGTGCTTATGCATCCCGCTGTTTAAAAGGCAGTGAACTTTTATATCCGACCTACGACAAAGAACTGTTAGCAGTGGTCTTCGCAAAAGAACAATTTGCTCCTTACATTTACGGAAAAAAATTTACGGTTGTGACCGACCACGAACCTCTTAAGCATTTTCATACAAGTGATAAGACTGATTTGCGATTTAATAGATTGAAAGCAGCTCTCAGAGGTTATACCTTTGACATACAATATATACCAGGTGATAAAAACCCTCACGCTGACGCGCTTTCGCGTAACCCAGTCTTACAAGAAAATGAGGAAAACCCAGAACGACCTCGTGTAGATCTCTATTCTTTAGCTGAAAAACAAGCTAATGTTGACATTCAAAACGGAGAAAGCGACTCCCCTCCAGCAAGAATATTAGTCACCCGTGCAACTAGAAAAAAGCGCATTCAGGGAAAATCAGTAAAAGTTAGACTTTCGGACGAAAAGGAAGAGGAAATTTTAGACTCGCAAGCCACACAACGAAAAAGGGCAAAAATTATTGAAAATACAGAAATTCATCACAACTTACCGAAAATCATATATTTCAAAAACGAAATTTTAGCCATTAGAAACGCAGACAATTCCTTTTATTTATGCAGAAACCTACAAGATGTGTATAAAGATCAAGAAAAAATACCTATCCAATGGTTGACTTTAAATGAAGAGGAAAATTTATATTTTACCGATTTTTGTGATTCAATATCATATAACACTATTTTATCTAACGTATCTCTTCTTCAAGTAGGTAATATGTACAAATTATCTGACGAAAACAAAGAACAAATAAAGAATATTCTCAAGCTTTCCTTGGAAGCCGAACGCAAAAAGACGGAAATAAGTGCTGATTGTACCAAAATAGATAGTTCGCCTATTTTAAGTAGGCCTGCTAATAAACAAAAATTGGGTCGCATGAGAAAAGAAGAAAATCTACATAAAGACATGAAAGCCACTAGTTCACCTAAGATTTTACCGCAACTACAACCGCAAACGATCCAACACCCAGCACAAAACGAAGTAAATAAACCAAAAATAAAAATCATTTCGGACAGAACTTCCCGCGAGACTCAAACAGATAATCAGCAAAATTTCGTTATAAATAAAGATCAAGAAGCTTTAATAGTTAAAAAGAACAGCACGACGCTTTTAGATAATATTTTGGGAGACGAAAAATTAGAATTTGTTATTGATGTGCAACGCGACAACTCAAAAAGCGAAAAAGGTGTTCAAATCAATATTTGGGAACGTCCCAAACACACAAAATTACCGATAGAAATCCCAGTGAATAATGACAAAAATCCAAAGGATAAGCAACAACCACCTGAATACAAGAATTTCATTAGGACAGATCATGTGCCTATAGCAGTTGGAAACGCACATGACACCAATGCTTTAGCGGATCTATCTACAATCACCGAATTTATTAACCAAAATAGTCCTACTCAAAATTCTGTTTCGAACGTTAAACAAATCCCAGAACTTAGCCCGTCAGAAAATACATTTTTTGACGTAGGCCCATTTACAAATAATTGCGAAGAAAATTTCGACTATATACTTCGAAATTCAGAACAAAATTCACCAAATTCAGAAAGTACATACAGAGGTAGATTCAGGGTATACGAACCAAGAGAATATTTCTGTGAACCGGACGAGGTTCTTATACATTCTTACGATATTCCAGCGGATATCCCTGGAAACTGTCTGTTTTACTGTCTTATAAAATTATGTGAATTAAATATTTCTGCCATCGAATTAAGGAGGAGATTATTAAAATCTCCTGTACTCGAAAATTGTGGAGATCCCTCAGAAGCCAAAAGAATTTTAAAATCAGAAACCGAATTCGGCGACGCTGATTGTGTCTACATTTTTGCTCATACGTTTCGGCAAAATATTTGCGTACATTATGAATTGGATAATGGACAATTTATGTACAATTGCTACTTAGCAAACTCAGTATCGAATTTTATTCATTTACATCTAAAAGGCAATCATTTTACGCCTTATATTAGAAGGGAAGATTTTAACTCTTCTAAAACTACGTTTATCAGTGACGACGAAAACCTACAGGAACCACTAGATCCAAAAACTGGAAAATATCAGGAAGATATAAACGGACCACCATGTCCTAAAACTGGAAATAACAATGAACATCTTGAAAAGAACAATCAACTATCTCACAGTGAAAATAAAGATAATTATGATAAAAGTACAAAATCTCCAAATCTTATAACCGAAAACGAGAACCTCGAACAACCCAGTGATATATTTGACAAACAATCAACTCCTCGCATTACTCAAAATGCACGACCACCAAGAGAAAAACCTCCATGGACAATACCAAATATAGACGATAGTCCTCAACTCGGACAGTCTAATAATATCTTAAATAAAACGCTAATTCCTCATATTGTAAGGAATGCTCGACCCCCAAGAGAAAAGCCCCCTTGGGAAATTCCAGATAATCAAAACAGTCCACCTTTCACTCATGTCATACCAGTGAAAGCCCCTCCCCCCTTTTCCCCTTAGAAATCACTACATTATCGTTATTCGAACATTAATTCTTTTAAGAATAGCATAAACCTTTTTTTTGCGACCCCGGACGGAACGCGTCCGTGGTCTGCTGCTAAAAAGAAGTCAACCTCACGAAAATTTGATAAAAGTTTAGTTATTATATCACCCAAGTATAATTTCAACGTAAACTATTATCTTATTCTATTTCAAATAATGACTTTACCATATACTCTATTACTAATACCTTTAAACCGTCAGAAACAAACATTACTTGTAAAGACTTATCAAAAAATAAATCCCCCCCTTCTAACCCTTATTATTATAAACTCACATTGATATATCATCTCAGTTGACATAGATAAATTAAAACAATTAAACAAGGAAATTAATAAAAGGTCAATGAACTTAATTAGCATATAGAGTTGCGAGTTTAATAAAAAATACAAGCTTGTTCAAAAAAAAAGTAGAAAAGAAAGTAAAGGTGTCTCTTCCTTAATAACACTAAATTTATACTTAATGTCTTATTTACTCGTTGCCAAACAAAAAAAACACGATAAACCACTCGTTCCACACCACTCACTAGATACTAAGAAAATAATATTGTAAACGGGAAAGGTCCCGATGAAATTGTGATTGTTACTGCTAAATTCCTTGTGTACATTTTTTTTGGTTATATTTTTTATACAAAAACATGTCTACCTTGATTATTCCATAATCCTTATCATCCTAGTCGCAGGAAATGATGCAAATCTAACCGTATACCAATGCGAAAATTCGCATCATTGTTAAAAATAGTATAACAAGAGATTGTAACCAACTTTTACCCATATTTTTCGACATAAATAATATATGGCATAAATTTCCACCAATAGCGGAATATACTTAGAATCAGATTTAAACAGAATGCAAGAACATATACTGTTCCCTATGGAACACCAGGCTTTCACCTACGATATTTCTAGAAAGCTTGCAAACAAGATCAACATGATGACACAAGGACACTTCGTGAACCTCATAGATGAAGAATATTTGCTAACTAGATCTAAATCCATATTTCAATCACTAACATCAAAATTATTCACTTTTGGCACTTATTGTGCCGCCCTTATTGGAATAATCACGATTTGTCAGTTTATCCGAACTCTTGTTAGCATTGGAATAAGATCATACACACTACACAGAGCCTATGGGTGCAGCAGACACTTACTTGCAGCCATATTTAGCTCTTTGACTCAGTTATTTATGCACCTTGCTCAACAGGCAGCAACGTCAAAGAATGATAACGCTAGTAATAATAATGATAGCGACAGCGAAGATCCATCAATTGATAACATATCACATCAACCCAATCATAGAGACAGTATTGCCTTGCGAGCTCCTAGACTAAATCGACCATCCCAAATCCATACTACTTCCCCAAGACGAGTGTCATTCTCTCCTAATGATGTCCAAATTGATCCCCCAGTCCAACATGAACAATAATCATTTATACCTGTATGGAACTCCTTTTTTTAAAATAAAAAAAATATAAGTTAGAAAGTAATAACGATAAAATAATTTGTATGTTCTCATTTCTTTTGTGATTACAATCCCAATACATCGCAACCTTATCTCGTAAATAGTCACTAACAATAGATACTAGAGTAAACAACCATAGTTCAGATAAATTCATACGTAAATAAAGTATCTACGTCACTCACAATATAACGTAATAAATCAAAAAAGGAATAGGAAAGTAAATAAAGAATATTATAATAATAAATTATGCTGTTATTGTTTACACATATGTACAACTAGGAAAATTTCTTCTAATTAAACAATAGGATATGACTATAATAAAATTTTTTGCGAACCAATTGAACAAAGAAAATCATGTACAAGGAAGAGAAAACTTAAATCTCATTGGACACACAGTAAGTCAATAGTAATTCGAATGGTTACATGAATTTCATAATATTGCGCTCGCAACGCTAACCTTGTATGCAATTAATTAGTGACAATAAAGGTACCTTCTTCCCCCCCCCCTTGGAATTAATCAATTTAGTTTTTGATTTCAGATAACATTAACAAATTCTAGCCCACAGCCTACCAAATGACAAATGAATGTTGATCGAGAATCCTGACAAAACGATAAATCATATGATGACATCGAAAAATAAACAATTTTCATAAATACGGAATTATTTAAATATTGGAATCAGTATGAGAATATACAATGAAACAAACAATAACGACACATGAAATCCTCATTATACCACAATCCATTTATGGCCAACATCTAACGTACTTATGCACCTATTCAAACCATGATAAATCTACATTAGACCTACCACTCCGCATCCAGACAGAAGGAAGATTATACGCGAACTCACATCAATCAACGAAGAACAAGAAATTAATCGCATTTAATTACGAACATATTTTTTTTACACTGACATTGCGTTAAGTGAATATATAATAATAATGTAAATCAAATATTTTTTTTAGTATGAAAAAGTATGCACGTATGAACACACCTCTAACAATCAACACAAGTATGGATGAATGATAAGAATGCCTTAAACAACGATTAATGCAGTGATCTCGGAAATACGAACATTCAAAGCAATACTATTATATTATATATTACATATTGTATACGTAATTTCTTCATATATTACAAATCATATTATACTGTAAAAAAAAAAAAATCATATAATTTCTGTAAGAACTGGCTGTCCCCAAACGCAACGAAAATTGTATAGATAAGTACACTGACACACATACATACACTACACTAACTAACCCTTATTGTTAACACACCGTATGACGGCTTCATCGAGGACGATGAAGTTGCGACCCTGGACGTGTTACGTGGAATAAATTCCTCGTAACTCCTCTCGTTCTTTCTCATCGACATCGGATCCTTTACATCCGTTGCCAGTGGAAAAGCCCGAGAGGAGAAGAACTCCGAGTTGCATCTAAGGAGTCCCCACTTGTAAATGCGATAACGTTAATGCTGACCCTAGCATTAACGTTCTTCGCGCAAGGGTCTCACACGCTCGAGTGAGTGAATCAGTCAGCCTCGACAGTTCGCTCCGAATAGTCACAAATGTAAGTTATATAGAGGACCACTCGAGTCCTAAATGTAATAAAGTATTACCGTTTCGCCACACGCAATCTCTCATTATTCTCCAGGTATCGATCATCCCACGTAACAATATCCATCGAGAACTAAAAAGCAGCCATCCGAGAAAAAGTATTTTTTGTGTATATATTACTTAAAATAATTTTTGGTTTACCTACACAAACACTGCTATAAAAAAAATGTAAAATTTGTTACAATATATTATGTGTTTGCTTATAACATATCGGCGGATATCTACGAGGCGAGACACTCTCGGCGCGTCGTCCAGATTGTCTCGCCTCGTAGATATCCATCGAGAACTAAAAAGCAGCCATCCGAGAAAAAGTATTTTTTGTATATATAAAATATTAAAAATAATTTTCGGTTTACCTACACGAACACAGCTATAAAAAAAATGTAAAATTTGTTACAATATATTGTGTGATTCCTTATAACATATCGGTGGATATCTAAGAGGCGAGACACTCTCGGCGCATCGTTCAGAATGTCCCGCCTCGTAGATATCTATCGAGAACTAAAAAGGAGCCATCCGAGAAAAAGTATTTTTTGTATATATAAAATATTAAATATAATTTTCGGTTTACCTACACAAACACAGCTATAAAAAAAATGTAAAATTTGTTACAATATATTGTGTGATTCCTTATAACATATTGGTGGACATCTAAGAG
This sequence comes from Theocolax elegans, assembly GCA_026168455.1. NCBI lineage: Eukaryota > Metazoa > Arthropoda > Insecta > Hymenoptera > Cerocephalidae > Theocolax > Theocolax elegans. The sequence continues at coordinate 9,560,671 of CM047429.1, forward strand.
GCGAGACACTCTCGGCGCGTCGTTCAGATTATCTCGCCTGGTCGATATCCATCGAGAACTAAAAAGCAGCCATCCGAGAAAAAGTAGTTTTTGTGTATATATTACTTAAAATAATTTTTGGTTTACCTACACAAACACTGCTATAAAAAAAATGTAAAATTTGTTACAATATATTATGTGTTTGCTTATAACATATCGGTGGATACTTCTAAGAGGCGAAGACCACTCTCGGCGCATCGTTCAGAATGTCCGCCTCGTAGATATCCTATCGAGAACTAAAGAAGCCATCCGAGAAAACAGTATTTTTGTATATATAAACTATTAAATATAATTTTCGGTTTACCTTACACAAACACAGCTATAAAAAAAATGTAAAATTTGTTACAATATATTGTGTGATTCCATATAACATATTGGTGGACATCTAAGAGGGCGAGACACTCTCGGCGCGTCGTTCAGATTATCTCGCCTGGTCGATATCCATCGAGAACTAAAAAGCAGCCATCCGGAGAAAAAGGTAGTTTTTGTGTATATATTACTTAAAATACTTTTGGTTTACCCTACACATATCCACATGCTATGAAAAAAATGTAAATTTGGTAACAATATATTATGTGTTTGCTTATAACATATCGGCGGATATCTACGAGGCGAGACACTCTCGGCGCGTCGTCCAGATTGTCTCGCCTCGTAGATATCCATCGAGAACTAAAAAGCAGCCATCCGCGAAAAAGTATTTTTTGTATATATAAAATATTAAAAATAATTTTCGGTTTACCTACACAAACACAGCTATAAAAAAAATGTAAAATTTGTTACAATATATTATGTGTTTGCTTATAACATATTGGCGGATATCTACGAGGCGAGACACTCTCGGCGCGTCGTTCATATTGTCTCGCCTCGTAGATATCCATCGAGAACTAAAAAGCAGCCATCCGAGAAAAAGTATTTTTTGTATATATAAAATATTAAAAATAATTTTCGGTTTACCTACACAAACACAGCTATAAAAAAAATATAAAATTTATTACAATATATTATGTGTTTCCTTATAACATAACGGCGGATATCAACGAGGCGAGACACACTCGGTGCATCTTCCAGATTATCTCGCCTCGTAGATATCCATCGAGAACTAAAAAGCAGCCATCCGAGAAACAGTATTTTTTGTGTATATAAAATACTAAAAATAATTTTTTGTTTACCTACACAAACACAGCTATAAAAAAAATGTAAAATTTGTTACAATATATTGTGTGATTCCTTATAACATAACGGCGGATATCTACGAGGCGAGACACTCTCGGCGCGTCGTTTAGATTGTCTCGCCTTGTAGATATCCATCGTGAACTGAAAAGCAGCCATCCGAGAAAAAGTATTTTTTGTATATAAAATATTAAAAATAATTTTCGGTTTACCTACACAAACACAGCTATAAAAAAAATGTAAAATTTGTTACAATTTATTATGTGTTTGCTTATAACATATCGGCGGATATCTACGAAGCGAGACACTCTCGGCTCGTCGTTTAGATTGTCTCGCCTCGTAGATATTTATCGAGAACTAAAAAGCAGCCATCCGAGAAACAGTATTTTTTGTGTATATAAAATACTAAAAATAATTTTTTGTTTATCTACACAAACACAGCTATAAAAAAAAATGTAAAATTTGTTACAATATATTGTGTGATTCCTTATAACATAACGGCGGATATCTACGAGGCGAGACACTCTCGGCGCGTCGTTCAGATTATCTCGCCTGGTAGATATCCATCGAGAACTAAAAAGCAGCCATCCGAGAAAAAGTATTTTTTTGTATTTATTACTAAATTAATTTTCGGCTCACATTCACAAACACTGCTACAATAAAAGTATAAAATTCGTACAATAAATTATGTGTTTGCTTTTTAGTTCTCGATGGATATCTACGAGGCGAGACAATCTAAACAATGCGCCGTGAGTGTCGCGCCTCGAAGGTTCTACGCGACAATAATCAGTCGCCGCAGCGTTCCGAGAAAAAGTATTTTTGTGTATATATGACTAAAAATAATTTTCGGTTACCTACACAAACACTGCTATTAAAAAAAATGTAAAATTTGTTACAATATATTGTGTGATTCTTTATAACATAACGGCGGATATCTACGAGGCGAGACACTCTCGGCGCGTCGTTCAGATTGTCTCGCCTTGTAGATATCCATCGAGAACTAAAAAGCAGCCATCCGAGAAAAAGTATTTTTTGTATATATAAAATATTAAAAATAATTTTCGGTTTACCTACACAAACACAGCTATAAAAAAAATGTAAAATTTGTTACAATATATGTGTGATTCCTTATAACATAACGGCGGATATCTACGAGGCGAGACACTCTCGGCGCGTCGTTCAGATTATCTCGCCTGGTAGATATCCATCGAGAACTAAAAAGCAGCCATCCGAGAAAAAGTATTTTTTTGTATTTATTACTAAATTAATTTTCGGCTCACATTCACAAACACTGCTACAATAAAAGTATAAAATTCGTAACAATAAATTATGTGTTTGCTTTTTAGTTCTCGATGGATATCTACGAGGCGAGACAATCTAAACAATGCGCCGTGAGTGTCGCGCCTCGAAGGTTCTACGCGACAATAATCAGTCGCCGCAGCGTTCCGAGAAAAAGTATTTTTTGTGTATATATGACTAAAAATAATTTTCGGTTTACCTACACAAACACTGCTATTAAAAAAATGTAAAATTTGTTACAATATATTGTGTGATTCTTTATAACATAACGGCGGATATCTACGAGGCGAGACACTCTCGGCGCGTCGTTCAGATTGTCTCGCCTTGTAGATATCCATCGAGAACTAAAAAGCAGCCATCCGAGAAAAAGTATTTTTTGTATATATAAAATATTAAAAATAATTTTCGGTTTACCTACACAAACACAGCTATAAAAAAAAATGTAAAATTTGTTACAATATATTGTGTGATTCCTTATAACATATCGGTGGATATCTAAGAGGCGAGACACTCTCGGCGCGTCGTTCAGCATGTCCCGCCTTGTAGATATCCATCGAGAACTAAAAAGCAGCCATCCGAGAAAAAGTATTTTTTGCGTATATATTACTAAAAATAATTTTCGGTTTACCTACACAATCACTTCTATTAAAAAAATGTATAATTTGTTACAATATATTATGTGTTTGCTTATAACATATCGGTGGATATCTACGAGGCAGGACACTCTCGGCGCGTCGTTCAGATTATCTCGCCTGGTAGATATCCATCGAGAACTAATAAGCAGCCATCCGAGAAAAAGTATTTTTTGTATATATAAAATATTAAAAATAATTTTCGGTTTACCTACACAAACACAGCTATAAAAAAAAATGTAAAATTTGTTACAATATATTGTGTGATTCCTTATAACATATCGGTGGATATCTAAGAGGCGAGACACTCTCGGCGCGTCGTTCAGCATGTCCCGCCTTGTAGATATCCATCGAGAACTAAAAAGCAGCCATCCGAGAAAAAGTATTTTTTGCGTATATATTACTAAAAATAATTTTCGGTTTACCTACACAATCACTTCTATTAAAAAAATGTATAATTTGTTACAATATATTATGTGTTTGCTTATAACATATCGGTGGATATCTACGAGGCAGGACACTCTCGGCGCGTCGTTCAGATTATCTCGCCTGGTAGATATCCATCGAGAACTAATAAGCAGCCATCCGAGAAAAAGTATTTTTTGTATATATAAAATATTAAAAATAATTTTCGGTTTACCTACACAAACACAGCTATAAAAAAAAATGTAAAATTTGTTACAATATATTGTGTGATTCCTTATAACATATCGGTGGATATCTAAGAGGCGAGACACTCTCGGCGCGTCGTCCAGATTGTCTCGCCTCGTAGATATCCATCGAGAACTAAAAAGCAGCAATCCGAGAAAGAGTATTTTTTGTATATATAAAATATTAAAAATAACTAGCCAAAAACGCTCGCTTCGCACGCGATTAAAACAAGGTTTGGGACACAATATTGAAAAAAATACAATATCGAAAGAAACTGTAATAGAAGAATCACAAAATTATAAAGAAGAATTACAAACAAAGATACTGGAAAAACAAGTATTGACAAAAACAAAAACAAGAAATAGTCAACAAAAATTATATTGAAGACAAAAATATTAATATATTAAAACATGGTATTAAAATAAAAAATATCCAGGAAATCCCGTAATTCATGGAGTCTTTCTGAAATATTTCAACAATTCCCAAAATTTCTAGGAAATCCCGTAACTTGTAGCGTCATCCCGAAATACCTCATAAATTCCCGAAATATCCTGGAAATTCCACAATTAGTGGAGACATTTCGAAATACCTCAGAAATTCCCGAAATAACCAGGAAATCCCTTAATTTGTAGAGTTATCCAAAAATACCACATAAATTCCCGAAATATCCAGGAAATACCATAATTAGTGGAGTTTTTTTTTTAAATATTTCAGAAATTTCCGAAATATCCAGGAAATTCCACAATTAGTGGAGATATTTCGAACTACCTCAGAAATTCCCGAAATATCCAGGAAATTCCGTATTTAGTATACTCATCCCGAATTTCCTCAGAAATTCCCGAAATATCCAGGAAATCCCGTAATTAGTAGCGTCATCCCAAAATAAATCGGAAATTTCTGAAATATCCAGGAAATACCACAATTAGTGGATACGTTCGAAAATACCTCAGAAATTCCCGAAATATCCAGGAAAATCCCTTAATTTGTAGAGTTATCCAGAAATTCCTCAGAATTACCGAATGATCTAGGAAATCCCGTAACTAGTGGAGTGCTCTCTGAAATATTTCAGAAAATCCCGAAATATACAGGAAATTCCGTAAGTTCGTAGATCATCCCGAATTTCCACAGAAATTCGCGTAATATCCAGGAAATCCCGTAATTGTTAGATTCACTCCCGAATTTACTCAGATATTCCCGAAATATCCAGGAAATACCATAATTAGTAGGAGTCCTTTCTGAAAATATTGTCAAAAATTCCGCGAAATATCCCAGGAAATCCCTTATTTAGTAGCGTTATCCAGAAATACCTCAGAAATTCCCAAATATCCAGGAAATTCCGTTATTATTGGTGTTACCCCGAATTTCCTCAGAAATTCCGAAAGATCCAGGAAATCCCGTAGATTGGTAGAGGTCATCACGAAATTCCTCAGATATTCCAGAAATATCGAAGGAAATCCCATAATTAGTAGAGTTATCGCAAAATACCATCAGAAATTCCCGAAATATTCCAGGAAATCCCGTAATTAGTGGAGTCCTTCTGAAATATTTCAGAAATTCCCGAAATATCCAGGAAATCCCTTAATTTGTAGAGTTATCCAGAAATACCTCAGAAATTCCCGAAATATCCAGGAAATCCCGTAATTAGTAGCGTCATCCCGAAATACCTCAGAAATTCCCGAATATCCAGGAAATCCCTTATTTTGTAGAGTTTTCCAAAAATACCACAGAAATTCCAGAAATATCCAGGAAATACCATAATTAGTAGCGTCATCCCGAAATACCTCAGAAATTCTCGAAATATCCAGGAAATCCCTTAATTTGTAAAGTTATCCAGAAATTCCTCAGAAATTCCCGAAATATCCAGGAAATCCCGTAATTAGTGGAGTCTTTCTGAAATATTTCAGAAATTCCCGAAATATACAGGAAATTCCGTATTTAGTAGATTCATTCTGAATTTCCACAGAAATTTGCGTATTATCAAGGAAATCCCGTAATTGGTAGAATCATCCCGAAATACCTCGGAATTCCCATAAGATCCAGGAAATCCCGTAATTGGTAGATTCATCCCGAATTTCCTCAGATATTCCCGAAATATCCAGGAAATAACATAAATAGTGGAGTCTTTCTGAAATATTTCAGAAATTCCCGAAATATCCAGGAAATAACATAAATAGTGGAGTCTTTCTGAAATATTTCAGAAATTCCCGAAATATCCAGGAAATCCCTTATTTAGTAGAGTTATCCAGAAATACCTCAGAAATTCCCGAAATATCCAGGAAATTCCGTTATTATTGGTCTTATCCCGAATTTCCCCAGAAATTCCCGAAAGATCCAGGAAATCCCCTAATTGGTAGAGTCATCACGAATTTCCTCAGCTATTCCCGAAATATCATGGAAATCCCGTAATTAGTAGCGTCATTCCACAATATCTCAGAAATTCCCGAAATATCCTGGAAATCCCGTAATTAGTAGAGTTATCCAGAAACACCTCAGAAATTCCCGAAATATCCAGGAAATCCCTTATTTTGTAGAGTTTTACAAAAATACCACAGAAATTCCTGAAATATCCAGGAAATACCATAAATAGTGGAGTCTTTCTGAAATATTTCAGAAATTCCCGAAATATCCAGGAAATTCCTTATTTAGTAGAGTTATCCAGAAATACCTCAGAAATTCCCGAAATATCGAGGAAATTCCTTTATTATTGGTGTTATCCCGAATTTCCCCAGAAATTCCCGAAAGATCCAGGAAATCCCGTAATTGGTAGAATCATCACGAAATTCCTCAGATATTCCCGAAATATCCGGAAATCCCGTAATTAGTAGCGTCATTCCACAATATCTCAGAAATTCCCGAAATATCCTGGAAATCCCGTAATTAGTAGAGTTATCCAGAAACACCTCAGAAATTCCCGAAATATCCAGGAAATCCCTTATTTAGTAGAGTTATCCAAAAATACCACAGAAATTCCTGAAATATCCAGGAAATACCATAAATAGTGGAGTCTTTCTGAATATTTCAGAAATTCCCGAATATCCAGGAAATTCCTTATTTAGTAGAGTTATCCAGAAATACCTCAGAAATTCCCGAAATATCGAGGAAATTCCTTTATTATTGGTGTTATCCGAATTTCCCCAGAAATTCCCGAAAGATCCAGGAAATCCCGTAATTGGTAGAATCATCACGAAATTCCTCAGATATTCCCGAAATATCCGGAAATCCCGTAATTAGTGGAGTCTCTCTGAAATATTTCCGAAATTCCCGAAATATACAGGAAATTCCGTAATTAGTAGATTTTATCCGAATTTGCACAGAAATTCGCGTAATATCAGGAAATCCCCGTAAATGGTAGAATCTTCCGAAGTACCTCGGAATTCCCAAAAGATCCAGGAAATCCCGTAATTGGTAGATCATCCCGAATTTCCTCAGATATTCCCGAAATATCCAGGAAATACCATAATTAGTGGAGTCTTTCAGAAATATTTCAGAAATTCCCGAAATATCCAAGAAATCCCGTAATTAGTAGTCATCCCGAATTTTTCCAGAAATTCCCGAAATATCCTGGAAATCCCGTAATTAGTGGAGTCTTTCTGAAATATTTCAGAAATTCTCGAAATATACAGGAAATACCTTATTTAGTAGATTTATCCAGAAATACCTGAGAAATTCCCGAAAGATCCAGGAAATTCCGTAATTATTAGTCATCCCGAATTTTTTCAGAAAGTCCCGAAATTTCCAGAAAACCCGTTATTATTGGTGTTATCGCGAATTTACTCAGAAATTTCCGAAATATCCAGGAAATCCCGTAATTAGTAGAGTTATCCAAAAATACCACAGAAATTCTCGAAATATCCAGGAAATACCATAATTAGTGGAGTTTTTTTTGATATACCTCAGCAATTACCGAAAGATCCAGGAAGTCCCTTAATTTGTAAAGTTATCCGGAAATTCCTCAGAAATTCCCGAAATATCCAGGAAATCCCGTAATTAGTGGAGTCTTTCTGAAATATTTCAGAAATTCCCGAAATATCAAGGAAATCCCGTAATTAGTAGTCATCCTAAGCGGACGTCTTTCTGAAATATTTCAGAAATTCCCAAAATATCAGGAAATCCTTATTTAAGTAGAGTTATCCAGAAATACCTCAGAAATTCCCGAAATATCGGGGAAATTCCTTTATTATTGGTGTTATCCCGAATTTCCCCAGAAATTCCCGAAAGATCCAGGAAATCCCGTAATTGGTAGATTCATCCCGAATTTCCTCAGATATTCCCGAAATATCCAGGAAATACCATAAATAGTGGAGTCTTTCTGAAATATTTCAGAAATTCCCGAAATATCCAGGAAATCCCTTATTTAGTAGAGTTATCCAGAATACCTCAGAAATTCCCGAAATATCCAGGAAATTCCGTTATTATTGGTCTTATCCCGAATTTCCCAGAAATTCCCGAAAGATCCAGGAAATCCCCTAATTGGTAGAGTCATCACGAATTTCCTCAGATATTCCCGAAATATCAAGGAAATCCCGTAATTAGTAGCGTCATTCTAAAAAATCTCATAAATTCCCGAAATATCATGGAAATCCCGTAATTAGTAGCGTCATTCCACACTATCTCAGAAATTCCCGAAATATCCTGGAAATCCCGTAATTAGTAGAGTTATCCAGAAACACCTCAGAAATTCCCGAAATATCCAGGATATCCCTTATTTTTGTAGAGTTTTCCAAAATACCACAGAAATTCCTGAAATATCCAGGAAATACCATAATTAGTAGCGTCATCCCGAAATACCTCAGAAATTCTCGAAATATCCAGGAAATCCCGTAATTAGTGGAGTCTTTCTGAAATATTTCAGAAATTCCCGAATATACAGGAAATTCCGTATTTAGTAGATTCATTCCGAATTTCCACAGAAATTCGCGTAATATCAATGAAATCCCGGTAATTGTTAGATTCATCCCGAATTTACTCAGATATTCCGAAATATCCAGGAAATACCATAATTAGTGGAGTCTTTCTGAAATATTTCAGAAATTCCCGAAATATCCAGGAAATCCCTTATCTAGTAGCGTTATCCAGAAATACCTCAGAAATTCCCAAATATCCAGGACATTCCGTTATTATTGGTGTTACCCCGAATTTCCTCAGAAATTCCCGAAAGATCCAGGAAATCCCGTAATTGGTAGAGTCATCACGAATTTCCTCAGATATTCCAGAAATATCAAGGAAATCCATAATTAGTAGAGTTATCCAGAAATACCTCAGAAATTCCCGAAATTTCCAGGAAATCCCTTAATTTGTAGAGTTATCCAGAAATACCTCAGAAATTCCCCAAATATCCAAAAAAATCCTTAATTTGTAGAGTTATCCAAAAAATACTACAGAAATTCCCGAAATATTCAGGAAATACCATAATTAGTGGAGTCTTTCTGAAATATTTCAGAAATGCCCGAAATATCCAGGAAATCCCTTAATTTGTAGAGTTATCCAGAAATACCTCAGAAATTCCCGAAAGATCCAGGAAATTCCGTAATTATTAGTCATCCCGAATTTTTTCAGAAAGTCCCGAAATTTCCAGAAAACCCGTTATTATTGGTGTTATCGCGAATTTACTCAGAAATTTCCGAAATATCCAGGAAATCCCGTAATTAGTAGAGTTATCCAAAAATACCACAGAAATTCTCGAAATATCCAGGAAATACCATAATTAGTGGAGTTTTTTTTGATATACCTCAGCAATTACCGAAAGATCCAGGAAATGCCTTAATTTGTAAAGTTATCCAGAAATTCCTCAGAAATTCCCGAAATATCCAGGAAATACCATAAATAGTGGAGTCTTTCTGAAATATTTCAGAAATTCCCGAAATATACAGGAAATTCCGCATTTAGTAGATTCATTCCGAATTTCCACAGAAATTTGCGTAATATCAAGGAAATCCCGTAATTGGTAGAATCATCCCGAAATACCTCGGAATTCCCATTAGATTCAGGAAATCCCGTAATTGGTAGATTCATCCCGAATTTCCTCAGATATTCCCGAAATATCCAGGAAATACCATAAATAGTGGAGTCTTTCTGAAATATTTCAGAAATTCCCGAAATATCCAGGAAATCCCTTATTTAGTAGAGTTATCCAGAAATACCTCAGAAATTCCCGAAATATCCAGGAAATTCCGTTATTATTGGTCTTATCCCGAATTTCCCCAGAAATTCCCGAAAGATCCAGGAAATCCCCTAATTGGTAGAGTCATCACGAATTTCCTCAGATATTCCCGAAATATCAAGGAAATCCCGTAATTAGTAGCGTCATTCTAAAAAATCTCATAAATTCCCGAAATATCATGGAAATCCCGTAATTAGTAGCGTCATTCCAAAATATCTCATAAATTCCCGAAATATCATGGAAATCCCGTAATTAGTAGCGTCATTGCACAATATCTCAGAAATTCCCGAAATATCCTGGAAATCCCGTAATTAGTAGAGTTATCCAGAAACACCTCAGAAATTCCCGAAATATCCAGGATATCCCTTATTTTGTAGAGTTTTCCAAAAATACCACAGAAATTCCTGAAATATCCAGGAAATTCCATAATTAGTAGCGTCATCCCGAAATACCTCAGAAATTCTCGAAATATCCAGGAAATCCCTTAATTTGTAAAGTTATCCAGAAATTCCTCAGAAATTCCCGAAATATCCAGGAAATCCCGTAATTAGTGGAGTCATTCTGAAATATTTCAGAAATTCCCGAAATATACAGGAAATTCCGTATTTAGTAGATTCATTCCGAATTTCCACAGAAATTCGCGTAATATCAAGGAAATCCCGTAATTGTTAGATTCATCCCGAATTTACTCAGATATTCCCGAAATATCCAGGAAATACCATAATTAGTGGAGTCTTTCTGAAATATTTCAGAAATTCCCGAAATATCCAGGAAATCCCTTATCTAGTAGCGTTATCCAGAAATACCTCAGAAATTCCCAAATATCCAGGAAATTCCGTTATTATTGGTGTTACCCCGAATTTCCTCAGAAATTCCCGAAAGATCCAGGAAATCCCGTAATTGGTAGAGTCATCACGAATTTCCTCAGATATTCCAGAAATATCAAGGAAATCCCATAATTAGTAGAGTTATCCTAAAAAATCTCATAAATTCCCGAAATATCATGGAAATCCCGTAATTAGTAGCGTCATTCCACACTATCTCAGAAATTCCCGAAATATCCTGGAAATCCCGTAATTAGTAGAGTTATCCAGAAACACCTCAGAAATTCCCGAAATATCCAGGATATCCCTTATTTTGTAGAGTTTTCCAAAAATACCACAGAAATTCCTGAAATATCCAGGAAATACCATAATTAGTAGCGTCATCCCGAAATACCTCAGAAATTCTCGAAATATCCAGGAAATCCCGTAATTAGTGGAGTCTTTCTGAAATATTTCAGAAATTCCCGAAATATACAGGAAATTCCGTATTTAGTAGATTCATTCCGAATTTCCACAGAAATTCGCGTAATATCAATGAAATCCCGTAATTGTTAGATTCATCCCGAATTTACTCAGATATTCCCGAAATATCCAGGAAATACCATAATTAGTGGAGTCTTTCTGAAATATTTCAGAAATTCCCGAAATATCCAGGAAATCCCTTATCTAGTAGCGTTATCCAGAAATACCTCAGAAATTCCCAAATATCCAGGACATTCCGTTATTATTGGTGTTACCCCGAATTTCCTCAGAAATTCCCGAAAGATCCAGGAAATCCCGTAATTGGTAGAGTCATCACGAATTTCCTCAGATATTCCAGAAATATCAAGGAAATCCCATAATTAGTAGAGTTATCCAGAAATACCTCAGAAATTCCCGAAATTTCCAGGAAATCCCTTAATTTGTAGAGTTATCCAGAAATACCTCAGAAATTCCCAAATATCCAAAAAATCCCTTAATTTGTAGAGTTATCCAAAAATACTACAGAAATTCCCGAAATATTCAGGAAATACCATAATTAGTGGAGTCTTTCTGAAATATTTCAGAAATTCCCGAAATATCCAGGAAATCCCTTAATTTGTAGAGTTATCCAGAAATACCTCAGAAATTCCCGAAATATCCAGGAAATCCCGTAATTAGTAGCGTCATCCCTAAATAAATCAGAAATTACCGAAATATCCAGGAAATCCCGTAATTAGTAGAGTTATCCAAAAATACCACAGAAATTCTCGAAATATCCAGGAAATACCATAATTAGTGGAGTTTTTTTTTTATATACCTCAGCAATTACCGAAAGATCCAGGAAATCCCTTAATTTGTAAAGTTATCTAGAAATTCCTCAGAAATTCCCGAAATATCCAGGAAATCCCGTAATTAGTGGAGTCTTTCTGAAATATTTCAGAAATTCCCGAAATATACAGGAAATCCCTTATTTAGTAGAGTTATCCAGAAATACCTCAGAAATTCCGAACTATCGAGGAAATCCTTTATTATGGTGTTATCCGAATTTCCCCAGAAATTCCGAAGATCCAGGAAATCCCGTAATGGTAGATTCATCCCGAATTTCCTCGATATTCCCGAAATATCCAGGAAATACCATAAATAGTGGAGTCTTTCTGAAATATTTCAGAAATTCCCGAAATATCCAGGAAATCCCTTATTTAGTAGAGTTATCCAGAAATACCTCAGAAATTCCGAAATATCAGGAAATTCCGTTATTATTGGTCTTATCCCGAATTTCCCAGAAATTCCCGAAAAGATCAGGAAATCCCCTAATTGGTAGAGTCATCACGAATTTCCTCAGATATTCCCGACAATATCAAGGAAATCCCGTAATTAGTAGCAAAAATACCACAGAAATTCCTGAAATATCCAGGAAATACCATAATTAGTAGCGTCATCCCGAAATACCTCAGAAATTCTCGAAATATCCAGGAAATCCCTTAATTTTTTAAAGTTATCCAGAAATTCCTCAGAAATTCCCGAAATATCCAGGAAATCCCGTAATTAGTGGAGTCTTTGTGAAATATTGCAGAAATTCCCGAAATATACAGGAAATTCCGTATTTAGTAGATTCATTCCGAATTTCCACAGAAATTCGCGTAATATCAAGGAAATCCCGTAATTGTTAGATTCATCCCGAATTTACTCAGATATTCCCGAAATATCCAGGAAATCCCGTAATTAGTAGAGTTATCCAGAAACACCTCAGAAATTCCCAAAATATCCAGGATATCCCTTATTTTGTAGAGTTTTCCAAAAATACCACAAAAATTCCGAAATATCCAGAAATACCATAATTAGTAGCGTCATCCCGAAATACCTCAGAAATTCTCGAAATATCCAGGAAATCCCGTAATTAGTGGAGTCTTTCTGAAATATTTCAGAAATTCCCGAAATATACAGGAAATTCCGTATTTAGTAGATTCATTCCGAATTTCCACAGAATTCGCGTAATATCAATGAAATCCCGTAATTGTTAGATTCATCCCGAATTTACTCAGATATTCCCGAAATATCCAGGAAATACCATAATTAGTGGAGTCTTTCTGAAATATTTCAGAAATTCCCGAAATATCCAGGAAATCCCTTATCTAGTAGCGTTATCCAGAAATACCTCAGAAATTCCCAAATATCCAGGAAATTCCGTTATTATTGGTGTTACCCCGAATTTCCTCAGAAATTCCCGAAAGATCCAGGAAATCCCGTAATTGGTAGAGTCATCACGAATTTCCTCAGATATTCCAGAAATATCAAGGAAATCCCATAATTAGTAGAGTTATCCAGAAATACCTCAGAAATTCCCGAAATTTCCAGGAAATCCCTTAATTTGTAGAGTTATCCAGAAATACCTCAGAAATTCCCCAAATATCCAAAAAATCCCTTAATTTGTAGAGTTATCCAAAAATACTACAGAAATTCCCGAAATATTCAGGAAATACATAATTAGTGGAGTCTTTCTGAATATTTCAGAAATGCCCGAAATATCCAGGAATCCCTTAATTGTAGAGTTATCCAGAAATACCTCAGAAATTCCCGAAAGATCCAGGAAATTCCGTAATTATTAGTCATCCCGAATTTTTTCAGAAAGTCCCGAAATTTCCAGAAAACCCGTTATTATTGGTGTTATCGCGAATTTACTCAGAAATTTCCGAAATATCCAGGAAATCCCGTAATTAGTAGAGTTATCCAAAAATACCACAGAAATTCTCGAAATATCCAGGAAATACCATAATTAGTGGAGTTTTTTTTGATATACCTCAGCAATTACCGAAAGATCCAGGAAATGCCTTAATTTGTAAAGTTATCCAGAAATTCCTCAGAAATTCCCGAAATATCCAGGAAATACCATAAATAGTGGAGTCTTTCTGAAATATTTCAGAAATTCCCAAAATATCCAGGAAATCCCTTATTTAGTAGAGTTATCCAGAAATACCTCAGAAATTCCCGAAATATCGAGGAAATTCCTTTATTATTGGTGTTATCCCGAATTTCCCCAGAAATTCCCGAAAGATCCAGGAAATCCCGTAATTGGTAGATTCATCCCGAATTTCCTCAGATATTCCCGAAATATCCAGGAAATACCATAAATAGTGGAGTCTTTCTGAAATATTTCAGAAATTCCCGAAATATCCAGGAAATCCCTTATTTAGTAGAGTTATCCAGAAATACCTCAGAAATTCCCGAAATATCCAGGAAATTCCGTTATTATTGGTCTTATCCCGAATTTCCCCAGAAATTCCCGAAAGATCCAGGAAATCCCCTAATTGGTAGAGTCATCACGAATTTCCTCAGATATTCCCGAAATATCAAGGAAATCCCGTAATTAGTAGCGTCATTCTAAAAAATCTCATAAATTCCCGAAATATCATGGAAATCCCGTAATTAGTAGCGTCATTCCACACTATCTCAGAAATTCCCGAAATATCCTGGAAATCCCGTAATTAGTAGAGTTATCCAGAAACACCTCAGAAATTCCCGAAATATCCAGGATATCCCTTATTTTGTAGAGTTTTCCAAAAATACCACAGAAATTCCTGAAATATCCAGGAAATACCATAATTAGTAGCGTCATCCCGAAATACCTCAGAAATTCTCGAAATATCCAGGAAATCCCGTAATTAGTGGAGTCTTTCTGAAATATTTCAGAAATTCCCGAAATATACAGGAAATTCCGTATTTAGTAGATTCATTCCGAATTTCCACAGAAATTCGCGTAATATCAATGAAATCCCGTAATTGTTAGATTCATCCCGAATTTACTCAGATATTCCCGAATATCCAGGAATACCATAATTAGTGGAGTCTTTCTGAAATATTTCAGAAATTCCCGAAATATCCAGGAAATCCCTTATCTAGTAGCGTTATCCAGAAATACCTCAGAAATTCCCAAATATCCAGGACATTCCGTTATTATTGGTGTTACCCCGAATTCCTCAGAAATTCCCGAAAGATCCAGGAAATCCCGTAATTGGTAGAGTCATCACGAATTTCCTCAGATATTCCAGAAATATCAAGGAAATCCCATAATTAGTAGAGTTATCCAGAAATACCTCAGAAATTCCCGAAATTTCCAGGAAATCCCTTAATTTGTAGAGTTATCCAGAAATACCTCAGAAATTCCCCAAATATCCAAAAAATCCCTTAATTTGTAGAGTTATCCAAAAATACTACAGAAATTCCCGAAATATTCAGGAAATACCATAATTAGTGGAGTCTTTCTGAAATATTTCAGAAATGCCCGAAATATCCAGGAAATCCCTTAATTTGTAGAGTTATCCAGAAATACCTCAGAAATTCCCGAAATATCCAGGAAATCCCGTAATTAGTAGCGTCATCCCTAAATAAATCAGAAATTTCCGAAATATCCAGGAAATCCCGTAATTAGTAGAGTTATCCAAAAATACCACAGAAATTCTCGAAATATCCAGGAAATACCATAATTAGTGGAGTTTTTTTTGATATACCTCAGCAATTACCGAAAGATCCAGGAAATGCCTTAATTTGTAAAGTTATCTAGAAATTCCTCAGAAATTCCCGAAATATCCAGGAAATCCCGTAATTAGTGGAGTCTTTCTGAAATATTTCAGAAATTCCCGAAATATACAGGAAATTCCGTATTTAGTAGATTCATTCCGAATTTCCACAGAAATTTGCGTAATATCAAGGAAATCCCGTAATTGGTAGAATCATCCCGAAATACCTCGGAATTCCCATAAGATCCAGGAAATCCCGTAATTGGTAGATTCATCCCGAATTTCCTCAGATATTCCCGAAATGATCAGGAAATACCATAAATAGTGGAGTCTTTCTGAAATATTTCAGAAATTCCCGAAATATCCAGGAAATCCCTTATTTAGTAGAGTTATCCAGAAATACCTCAGAAATTCCCGAAATGTCCAGGAAATTCCGTTATTATTGGTCTTATCCCGAATTTCCCCAGAAATTCCCGAAAGATCCAGGAAATCCCCTAATTGGTAGAGTCATCACGAATTTCCTCAGATATTCCCGAAATATCAAGGAAATCCCGTAATTAGTAGAGTTATCCAGAAATACCTCAGAAATTCCCGAAATATCCAGGATATCCCTTATTTTGTAGAGATTTCCAAAAATACCACAGAAATTCCTGAAATATCCAGGAAATACCATAATTAGTAGCGTCATCCCGAAATACCTCAGAAATTCTCGAAATATCCAGGAAATCCCTTAATTTTTTAAAGTTATCCAGAAATTCCTCAGAAATTCCCGAAATATCCAGGAAATCCCGTAATTAGTGGAGTCTTTGTGAAATATTGCAGAAATTCCCGAAATATACAGGAAATTCCGTATTTAGTAGATTCATTCCGAATTTCCACAGAAATTCGCGTAATATCAAGGAAATCCCGTAATTGTTAGATTCATCCCGAATTTACTCAGATATTCCCGAAATATCCAGGAAATCCCGTAATTAGTAGAGTTATCCAGAAACACCTCAGAAATTCCCAAAATATCCAGGATATCCCTTATTTTGTAGAGTTTTCCAAAAATACCACAAAAATTCCTGAAATATCCAGGAAATACCATAATTAGTAGCGTCATCCCGAAATACCTCAGAAATTCTCGAAATATCCAGGAAATCCCTTAATTTTTTAAAGTTATCCAGAAATTCCTCAGAAATTCCCGAAATATCCAGGAAATCCCGTAATTAGTGGAGTCTTGTGAAATTTGCAGAAATTCCCGAAATATACAGGAAATTCCGTATTTAGTAGATTCATTCCGCATTTCCACAGAAATTCGCGTAATATCAAGGAAATCCCGTAATTGTTAGATTCATCCCGAATTTACTCAGATATTCCCGAAATATCCAGGAAATACCATAATTAGTGGAGTCTTTCTGAAATATTTCAGAAATTCCCGAAATATCCAGGAAATCCCTTATTTAGTAGCGTTATCCAGAAATACCTCAGAAATTCCCAAATATCAGGAAATTCCGTTATTATTGTTACCCCGAAATTCCTCAGAAATTCCAAAAATCCAGGAAATCCCGTAATTGGTAGAGTCATCACGAATTTCCTCAGATATTCCCGAATATCCAGGAAATACCATAATTAGTGGAGTCTTTCTGAAATATTTCAGAAATTCCCGAAATATCCAGGAAATCCCTTATTTAGTAGCGTTATCCAGAAATACCTCAGAAATTCCCAAATATCCAGGAAATTCCGTTATTATTGGTGTTACCCCGAAATTCCTCAGAAATTCCCGAAAAATCCAGGAAATCCCGTAATTGGTAGAGTCATCACGAATTTCCTCAGATATTCCCGAAATATCCAGGAAATACCATAAATAGTGGAGTCTTTCTGAAATATTTCAGAAATTCCCGAAATATCCAGGAAATCCCTTATTTAGTAGAGTTATCCAGAAATACCTCAGAAATTCCCCTAATATCCAAAAAATCCCTTAATTTGTAGAGTTATCCAAAAATACTACAGAAATTCCCGAAATATTCAGGAAATACCATAATTAGTGGAGTCTTTCTGAAATATTTCAGAAATTCCCGATATATCCAGGAAATCCCTTAATTTGTAGAGTTATCCATAAATACCTCAGAAATTCCCGAAATATCCAGGAAATCCCGTAATTAGTAGCGTCATCCCGAAATAAATCAGAAATTCCTGAAATATCCAGGAAATACCATAATTAGTGGAGACATTTCGAAATACCTCAGAAATTCTGGAAATATTCAGGAAATCCCTTAATTTGTAAAGTTATCCAGAATTTCCTCAGAAATTCCCGAAATATCCAGGAAATACCATAAATAGTGGAGTCTTTCTGAATATTTCAGAAATTCCCGAAATATCCAGGAAATCCTTATTTAGTAGAGTTATCCAGAAATACCTCAGAAATTCCCCTAATATCCAAAAAATCCCTTAATTTGTAGAGTTATCCAAAAATACTACAGAAATTCCCGAAATATTCAGGAAATACCATAATTAGTGGAGTCTTTCTGAAATATTTCAGAAATTCCCGATATATCCAGGAAATCCCTTAATTTGTAGAGTTATCCATAAATACCTCAGAAATTCCCGAAATATCCAGGAAATCCCGTAATTAGTAGCGTCATCCCGAAATAAATCAGAAATTCCTGAAATATCCAGGAAATACCATAATTAGTGGAGACATTTCGAAATACCTCAGAAATTCTGGAAATATTCAGGAAATCCCTTAATTTGTAAAGTTATCCAGAATTTCCTCAGAAATTCCCGAAATATCCAGGAAATACCATAAATAGTGGAGTCTTTCTGAAATATTTCAGAAATTCCCGAAATATCCAGGAAATCCCTTATTTAGTAGAGTTATCCAGAAATACCTCAGAAATTCCCGAAACATCGAGGAAATTCCTTTATTATTGGTGTTATCCCGAATTTCCCCAGAAATTCCCAAAAGATCCAGGAAATCCCGTAATTGGTAGAGTCATCACGAATTTCCTCAGATATTCCCGAAATATCAAGGAAATCCCGTAATTAGTAGCGTCATTCAAAAAAATATCTCATAAATTCCCGAAATATCATGGAAATCCCGTAATTAGTAGCGTCATTCCACAATATCTCAGAAATTCCCGAAATATCCTGGAAATCCCGTAATTAGTAGAGTCTTTCTGAAATATTTCAGAAATTCCCGAAATATCCAGGAAATCCCTTAATTTGTAGAGTTATCCAGAAATACCTCAGAAATTCCCGAAATATCCAGGAAATCCCTTAATTTGTAGAGTTATCCAGAAATACCTCAGAAATTCCCGAAATATCCAGGAAATCCCGTAATTAGTGGAGTCTTTGTGAAATATTGCAGAAATTCCCGAAATATACAGGAAATTCCGTATTTAGTAGATTCATTCCGCATTTCCACAGAAATTCGCGTAATATCAAGGAAATCCCGTAATTGTTAGATTCATCCCGAATTTACTCAGATATTCCCGAAATATCCAGGAAATACCATAATTAGTGGAGTCTTTCTGAAATATTTCAGAAATTCCCGAAATATCCAGGAAATCCCGTAATTGGTAGAGTCATCACGAATTTCCTCAGATATTCCCGAAATATCCAGGAAATACCATAAATAGTGGAGCCTTTCTGAAATATTTCAGAAATTCCCGAAATATCCAGGAAATCCCTTATTTAGTAGAGTTATCCAGAAATACCTCAGAAATTCCCCTAATATCCAAAAAATCCCTTAATTTGTAGAGTTATCCAAAAATACTACAGAAATTCCCGAAATATTCAGGAAATACCATAATTAGTGGAGTCTTTCTGAAATATTTCAGAAATTCCCGAAATATCGAGGAAATTCCTTTATTATTGGTGTTATCCCGAATTTCCCCAGAAATTCCCAAAAGATCCAGGAAATCCCGTAATTGGTAGAGTCATCACGAATTTCCTCAGATATTCCCGAAATATCAAGGAAATCCCGTAATTAGTAGCGTCATTCAAAAAAATATCTCATAAATTCCCGAAATATCATGGAAATCCCGTAATTAGTAGCGTCATTCCACAATATCTCAGAAATTCCCGAAATATCCTGGAAATCCCGTAATTAGTAGAGTCTTTCTGAAATATTTGAGAAATTCCCGAAATATACAGGAAATTCCGTATTTAGTAGATTCATTCCGAATTTCCACAGAAATTCGCGTAATATCAAGGAAATCCCGTAATTGTTAGATTCATCCCGAATTTACTCAGATATTCCCGAAATATCCAGAAAATACCATAATTAGTGGAGTCTTTCTGAAATATTTCAGAAATTCCCGAAATATCCAGGAAATCCCTTAATTTGTAGAGTTATCCAGAAATACCTCAGAAATTCCCGAAATATCCAGGAAATCCCGTAATTAGTAGCGTCATCCCGAAGTAAATCATAAATTCCTGAAATATCCAGGAAATACCATAATTAGTGGAGACATTTCGAAATACCTCAGAAATTCTGGAAATATTCAGGAAATCCCTTAATTTGTAAAGTTATCCAGAAATTCCTCAGAAATTCCCGAAATATCCAGGAAATACCATAAATAGTGGAGTCTTTCTGAAATATTTCAGAAATTCCCAAAATATCCAGGAAATCCCTTATTTAGTAGAGTTATCCAGAAATACCTCAGAAATTCCCGAAATATCGAGGAAATTCCTTTATTATTGGTGTTATCCCGAATTTCCCCAGAAATTCCCGAAAGATCCAGGAAATCCCGTAATTGGTAGAGTCATCACGAATTTCCTCAGATATTCCCGAAATATCAAGGAAATCCCGTAATTAGTAGCGTCATTCAAAAAAATATCTCATAAATTACCGAAATATCATGGAAATCCCGTAATTAGTAGCGTCATTCCACAATATCTCAGAAATTCCCGAAATATCCTGGAAATCCCGTAATTAGTAGAGTTATCCAGAAACACCTCAGAAATTCCCGAAATATCCAGGAAATCCCTTATTTTGTAGAGTTTTCCAAAAATACCACAGAAATTCCTGAAATATCCAGGAAATACCATAATTAGTAGCGTCATCCCGAAATACCTCAGAAATTCTCGAAATATCCAGGAAATCCCTTAATTTGTAAAGTTATCCAGAAATTCCTCAGAAATTCCCGAAATATCCAGGAAATCCCGTAATTAGTGGAGTCTTTCTGAAATATTTCAGAAATTCCCGAAATATACAGGAAATTCCGTATTTAGTAGATTCATTCTGAATTTCCACAGAAATTTGCGTAATATCAAGGAAATCCCGTAATTGGTAGAATCATCCCGAAATACCTCGGAATTCCCATAAGATCCAGGAAATCCCGTAATTGGTAGATTCATCCCGAATTTCCTCAGATATTCCCGAAATATCCAGGAAATAACATAAATAGTGGAGTCTTTCTGAAATATTTCAGAAATTCCCGAAATATCCAGGAAATCCCTTATTTAGTAGAGTTATCCAGAAATACCTCAGAAATTCCCGAAATATCCAGGAAATTCCGTTATTATTGGTCTTATCCCGAATTTCCCCAGAAATTCCCGAAAGATCCAGGAAATCCCCTAATTGGTAGAGTCATCACGAATTTCCTCAGATATTCCCGAAATATCAAGGAAATCCCGTAATTAGTAGCGTCAATCCAAAATATCTCATAAATTCCCGAAATATCATGGAAATCCCGTAATTAGTTGCGTCATTCCACAATATCTCGGAAATTCCCGAAATATCCTGGAAATCCCGTAATTAGTAGAGTTATCCAGAAACACCTCAGAAATTCCCGAAATATCCAGGATATCCCTTATTTTGTAGAGTTTTCCAAAAATACCACAGAAATTCCTGAAATATCCAGGAAATACCATAATTAGTAGCGTCATCCCGAAATACCTCAGAAATTCTCGAAATATCCAGGAAATCCCTTAATTTGTAAAGTTATCCAGAAATACCTCAGAAATTCCCAAATATCCAGGAAATTCCGTTATTATTGGTGTTACCCCGAATTTCCTCAGAAATTCCCGAAAGATCCAGGAAATCCCTTATTTTGTAGAGTTTTCCAAAAATACCACAAATTCCTGAAATATCCAGGAAATACCATAATTAGTAGCGTCATCCAGAAATACCTCAGAAATTCCCCAAATATCCAAAAAATCCCTTAATTTGTAGAGTTATCCAAAAATACTACAGAAATTCCCGAAATATTCAGGAAATACCATAATTAGTGGAGTCTTTCTGAAATATTTCAGAAATTCCCGAAATATCCAGGAAATCCCGTAATTAGTAGCGTCATCCCGAAATAAATCAGAAATTTCCGAAATATCCAGGAAATCCCTTATTTTGTAGAGTTTTCCAAAAATACCACAGAAATTCCAGAAATATCCAGGAAATACCATAATTAGTGGAGACATTTCGAAATACCTCAGAAATTCTGGAAATATTCAGGAAATCCCTTAATTTGTAAAGTTATCCAGAAATTCCTCAGAAATTACCGAAATATCCAGGAAATACCATAAATAGTGGAGTCTTTCTGAAATATTTCAGAAATTCCCGAAATATCCAGGACACCCCTTATTTAGTAGAGTTATCCAGAAATACCTCAGAAATTCCCGAAATATCGAGGAAATTCCTTTATTATTGGTGTTATCCCGAATTTCCCCAGAAATTCCCGAAAGATCCAGGAAATCCCGTAATTGGTAGAGTCATCACGAATTTCCTCAGATATTCCCGAAATATCAAGGAAATCCCGTAATTAGTAGCGTCATTCAAAAAAATATCTCATAAATTCCCGAAATATCATGGAAATCCCGTAATTAGTCGCGTCATTCCACAATATCTCAGAAATTCCTGAAATATCCTGGAAATCCCGTAATTAGTAGAGTTATCCAGAAACACCTCAGAAATTCCCGAAATATCCAGGAAATCCCTTATTTTGTAGAGTTTTCCAAAAATACCACAGAAATTCCTGAAATATCGAGGAAATAACATAATTAGTAGCGTCATCCCGAAATACCTCAGAAATTCTCGAAATATCCAGGAAATCCCTTAATTTGTAAAGTTATCCAGAAATTCCTCAGAAATTCCCGAAATATCCAGGAAATCCCGTAATTAGTGGAGTCTCTCTAAAATATTTCAGAAATTCCCGAAATATACAGGAAATTCCGTATTTAGTAGATTCATTCCGAATTTCCACAGAAATTTGCGTATTATCAAGGAAATCCCGTAATTGGTAGAATCATCCCGAAATACCTCGGAATTCCCATAAGATCCAGGAAATCCCGTAATTGGTAGATTCATCCCGAATTTCCTCAGATATTCCCGAAATATCCAGGAAATACCATAAATGGTGGAGTCTTTCTGAAATATTTCAGAAATTCCCGAAATATCCAGGAAATCCCTTATTTAGTAGAGTTATCCAGAAATACCTCAGAAATTACCGAAATATCCAGGAAATACCATAAATAGTGGAGTCTTTCTGAAATATTTCAGAAATTCCCGAAATATCCAGGACACCCCTTATTTAGTAGAGTTATCCAGAAATACCTCAGAAATTCCCGAAATATCGAGGAAATTCCTTTATTATTGGTGTTATCCCGAATTTCCCCAGAAATTCCCGAAAGGTCCAGGAAATCCCCTAATTGGTAGAGTCATCACGAATTTCCTCAGATATTCCCGAAATATCAAGGAAATCCCGTAATTAGTAGCGTCATTCCAAAATATCTCATAAATTCCCGAAATATCATGGAAATCCCGTAATTAGTAGCGTCATTCCACAATATCTCAGAAATTCCCGAAATATCCTGGAAATCCCGTAATTAGTAGAGTTATCCAGAAACACCTCAGAAATTCCCTAAATATCCAGGAAATCCCTTATTTTGTAGAGTTTTCCAAAAATACCACAGAAATTCCTGAAATATCCAGGAAATACCATAATTAGTAGCGTCATCCCGAAATAAATCAGAAATTTCCGAAATATCCAGGAAATCCCTTATTTTGTAGAGTTTTCCAAAAATACCACAGAAATTCCTGAAATATCCAGGAAATACCATAATTAGTGGAAACATTTCGAAATACCTCAGAAATTCTGGAAATATTCAGGAAATCCCTTATTTTGTAGAGTTTTCCAAAAATACCACAGAAATTCCTGAAATATCCAGGAAATACCATAATTAGTAGCGTCATCCAGAAATACCTCAGAAATTCCCCAAATATCCAAAAAATCCCTTAATTTGTAGAGTTATCCAAAAATACTACAGAAATTCCCGAAATATTCAGGAAATACCATAATTAGTGGAGTCTTTCTGAAATATTTCAGAAATTCCCGAAATATCCAGGAAATCCCTTAATTTGTAGAGTTATCCAGAAATACCTCAGAAATTCCCGAAATATCCAGGAAATCCCGTAATTAGTAGCGTCATCCGGAAATAAATCAGAAATTTCCGAAATATCCAGGAAATCCCTTATTTTGTAGAGTTTTCCAAAAATACCACAGAAATTCCTGAAATATCCAGGAAATACCATAATTAGTGGAGACATTTCGAAATACCTCAGAAATTCTGGAAATATTCAGGAAATCCCTTAATTTGTAAAGTTATCCAGAAATTCCTCAGAAATTCCCGAAATATCCAGGAAATACCATAAATAGTGGAGTCTTTCTGAAATATTTCAGAAATTCCCGAAATATCCAGGAAATCCCTCATTTAGTAGAGTTATCCAGAAATACCTCAGAAATTCCCGAAATATCGAGGAAATTCCTTTATTATTGGTGTTATCCCGAATTTCCCCAGAAATTCCCGAAAGATCCAGGAAATCCCGTAATTGGTAAAGTCATCACGAATTTCCTCAGATATTCACGAAATATCAAGGAAATCCCGTAACTAGTAGCGTCATTCAAAAAAATTTCTCATAAATTCCCGAAATATCATGGAAATCCCGTAATTAGTAGCGTCATTCCACAATATCTCAGAAATTCCCGAAATATCCTGGAAATCCCGTAATTAGTAGAGTTATCCAGAAACACCTCAGAAATTCCCGAAATATCCAGGAAATCCCTTATTTTGTAGAGTTTTCCAAAAATACCACAGAAATTCCTGAAATATCCAGGAAATACCATAATTAGTAGCGTCATCCCGAAATACCTCAGAAATTCTCGAAATATCCAGGAAATCCCTTAATTTGTAAAGTTATCCAGAAATTCCTCAGAAATTCCCGAAATATCCAGGAAATCCCGTAATTAGTGGAGTCTCTCTAAAATATTTCAGAAATTCCCGAAATATACAGGAAATTCCGTATTTAGTAGATTCATTCCGAATTTCCACAGAAATTTGCGTAATATCAAGGAAATTCCGTTATTATTGGTCTTATCCCGAATTTCCCCAGAAATTCCCGAAAGGTCCAGGAAATCCCCTAATTGGTAGAGTCATCACGAATTTCCTCAGATATTCCCGAAATATCAAGGAAATCCCGTAATTAGTAGCGTCATCCCGAAATACCTCAGAAATTCTCGAAATATCCAGGAAATCCCTTAATTTGTAAAGTTATCCAGAAACACCTCAGAAATTCCCGAAATATCCAGGAAATCCCTTATTTTGTAGAGTTTTCCAAAAATACCACAGAAATTCCTGAAATATCCAGGAAATACCATAATTAGTAGCGTCATCCCGAAATACCTCAGAAATTCTCGAAATATCCAGGAAATCCCTTAATTTGTAAAGTTATCCAGAAATTCCTCAGAAATTCCCGAAATATCCAGGAAATCCCGTAATTAGTGGAGTCTTTCTGAAATATTTCAGAAATTCCCGAAATATACAGGAAATTCCGTATTTAGTAGATTCATTCCGAATTTCCACAGAAATTCGCGTAATATCAAGGAAATCCCGTAATTGGTAGAATCATCCCGAAATACCTCGGTATTCCCATAAGATCCAGGAAATCCCGTAATTGGTAGATTCATCCCGAATTTCCTCAGATATTCCCGAAATATCCAGGAAATACCATAAATAGTGGAGTCTTTCTGAAATATTTCAGAAATTCCCGAAATATCCAGGAAATCCCTTAATTTGTAGAGTTATCCAGAAATACCTCAGAAATTCCCGAGATATCCAGGAAATCCCGTAATTCGTAGCGTCATCTCGAAATAAATCAGAAATTTCCGAAATATCCAGGAAATACCACAATTAGTGGAGACATTTCGAAATACCTCAGAAATTCCCTAAATATCCAGGAAATCCCTTAATTTGTAGAGTTATCCAGAAATTCCTCAGAAATTCCCGTAATATCCAGGAAATCCCGTAATTAGTAGCGTCATTCCACAATATCTCAGAAATTCTCGAACTATCCTGGAAATCCCGTAATTAGTAGAGTTATCCAGAAATACCTCAGCAATTACCGAAATATCCAGGAAATCCCGTAATTGGTAGAATCATCACGAAATTCCTCAGATATTCCCGAAATATCCGGAAATCCCGTAATTAGTGGAGTCTCTCTGAAATATTTCCGAAATTCCCGAAATATACAGGAAATTCCGTAATTAGTAGATTTATCCCGAATTTGCACAGAAATTCGCGTAATATCCAGGAAATCCCGTAAATGGTAAAATCATCCCGAAGTACCTCGGAATTCCCAAAAGACCCAGGAAATCCCGTAATTGGTAGATTCATCCCCGAATTTCCTCAGATATTCCCGAAATATCCAGGAAATACCATAATTAGTGGAGTCTTTCAGAAATATTTCAGAAATTCCCGAAATATCCAAGATCCCTTAATTAGTAGTCATCCCGAATTTTTCCAGAAATTCCCGAAATATCCAGGAAATCCCGTAATTAGTGGAGTCTTTCTCAAAAATTTCAGAAATTCTCGAAATATACAGGAAATACCTTATTTAGTAGATTTATCCAGAAATACCTGAGAAATTCCCGAAAGATCCAGGAAATTCCGTAATTATTAGTCATCCCGAATTTTTTCAGAAAGTCCCGAAATTTCCAGAAAACCCGTTATTATTGGTGTTATCGCGAATTTACTCAGAAATTTCCGAAATATCCAGGAAATACCATAATTAGTGGAGTTTTTTTTTATATACCTCAGCAATTACCGAAAGATCCAGGAAATCTCGTAATTGGTAAAATCTTCACGACATTCCTCAGATATTCCCGAAATATCCAGAAAATCCCGTAATTCGTGGAGTCTTTCTGAAATATTTCAGAAATTCCCGAAATATCCAGGAAATCCCGTAATTAATTGAGTCTCTCAGAAATATTTCAGTAATTCCCAAAATATACAGGAAATTCCGTAATTAGTAGATTCATCCCGAATTTCCACAGAAATCCGCGTAATATCCAGGAAATCCCGTAATAGGTAGAAACATCCCGAAATACCTCGGAATTCCCAAAAAATCCAGGAAATCCCGTAATTGGTAGATTCATCCCGAATTTCCTCAGATATTCCCGTAATATCCAGGAAATACCATAATTAGTGGAGTTTTTTTTTTAAATATTTCAGAAATTCCCGAAATATCCAGGAAATTCCGTAATTATTAGTCATCCCGAATTTTTTCAGAAATTCCCGAAATTTCCAGAAAATCCCGTTATTATTGGTGTTGTCCCGAATTTACTCAGAAATTTCCGAAATATCCTGGAAATCCCGTAATTAGTAGAGTGATCCAGAAATACCTCAGAAATTCCCGATTATCCAGGAAATTCCGTAATTAGTGGAGTCTTTCTGAAATATTTCAGAAATTCCCGAAATATCCAGGAAATTCCGTAATTAGTAGCGTCATCCCGAAATACCTCAGCAATTCCCGAAAGATCCTGGAAATCTCGTAATTGGTAGAATCATCACGAATTTCCTCAGATATTCCCGAAATATCCAAAAAATCCCGTAATTAGTGGAGTCTTTCTGAAATATTTGAGAAATTCCCGAAATATCCAGAAATTCCCGTAATTGGTAGCGTCATCTCGAAATACCTCAGGAATTCCCGAAAGGTCCAGGAAATCCCGTATTTGGTAGAGTCATCACGATTATCCTCAGATGTTCCCGAAATATCCAGGAAATCCCGTAATTAGTAGCATCATCCCGAAATACCTCAGAAATTCCCGAAAGATCCAGGAATTCCCGTACTTGGTAGAGTCATCTCGATTTTCCTCATATATTCCCGAAATATCCAGAAAATTCCGTCATTAGTGGAGTCTTTCTGAAATATTTCAGAAATTCCCGAAATATCCAAGAAATCCCGTAATTAGTAGTCATCCCGAATTTTTCCAGAAATTCCCGAAATATCCAGAAATTCCCGTAATTAGTAGCGTCATCCCAAAATACCTCAGGAATTCCCGAAAGATCGAGGAAGTCCCGTAATTGGTAGAGTCATCACGAATTTCCTCAGATATTCCCGAAATATCCAGGATATCCCGTAATTAGTGGAGTCTTTCTGAAATATTTCAGAAATTCCCGAAATATCCAGGAAACCCGTAATTAGTCGACTCATCCCGAATTTCCTCCGAAATTCCCGAAAGATCTAGGAACTGTTTATCATAATTCCAGGGACACATAAAGTCTAAAAAAGATATTGTTTATTTATATAATTATTTACAGTAAAATGGGAATTCACAGAAAAATGCTTATTTTAGATATATTTCTAAATATAATTTGTTATTAATATTACAAATAATATATATTTATTATAATTTTTGAATACATACAATTTATACCTGGCACCACGACAATTAATTGTTGACAACAAAATTAATTATCGGTTGTGCAATTGCAATAATTAATGGTAAAATGTATGTATAAAAAGTATTAAGTACGTACGTACGTACGTACGTACGGACGCACGTACGTACGCGGACTACTGAAACTTCCAAGCCAAAAAACTAATAAAAAACGACTCTTTAAAAAATTTGTAATAGTGGTAAATTTATCCTCGTATCAATGCGATCACAATGGACTCATAAAAAATGACATTCACTAAATATTTTTTACAGTATAAGGGGTTTTTTACAGAAAAATTCACAATTTCACTTATAAAATTTTAATATTATGTAGATGTAGATTTTCGGTTTACCTACACAAACACAGCTATATAAAAAAATATTAAATTTGTTACAATGTATTATGTGTTTCCTTATAACATAAGGCGGATATCAACGAGGCGAGACACACTCGGCGCATCATCCAGATTGTCTCGCCTGGTAGATATCCATCGAGAACTAAAAAGCAGCCATCCGAGAAACAGTATTTTTGTGTATATAAAATACTAAAAATAATTTGTTGTTTACCTACACAAACACAGCTATAAAAAAAATGTAAAATTTGTTACAATATATTGTGTGATTCCTTATAACATAACGGCGGATATCTACCAGGCGAGACACTCTCGGCGCGTCGTTCAGATTGTCTCGCCTTGTAGATATCCATTGAGAACTAAAAAGCAGCCATCCGAGAAAAAGTATTTTTTTTGTATATATAAAATATTAAAATAATTTTCGGTTTACCTACACAAACACAGCTATAAAAAATGTAATATTTGTTACAATATATTGTGTGATTCCTTATAACATATCGGTGGATATCTAAGAGGCGACACACTCTCGGCGCGTCGTTCAGATTGTCTCGCCTTGTAGATATCCATCGAGAACTAAAAAGCAGCCATACGAGAAAAAGTATATTTTGTGTATATATTACTAAATTAATTTTCGGCTCACATTCACAAACACTGCTGCAATAAAAATATAAAATTTGTAACAATAAATTATGTGTTTGCTTTTTAGTTCTCGATGAATATCTACGAGGCGAGACAATCTAAACAATGCGCCGAGAGTGTCTCGCCTCGATGGTTCTACGCGACAATAATCAGTCGCCGCAGCGTTCCGAGAAAAAGTATTTTTTGTGTATATATGACTAAAAATAATTTTCGATTTACCTACACAAACACTGCTATTAAAAAAATGTAAATTTGTTACAATATATTATGTGTTCCTTATAACATAACGGCGGATATCTACGAGGCGAGACACTCTCGGCGCGTCGTTCAGATTGTCTCGCCTTGTAGATATCCATCGAGAACTAAAAGCAGCCATCCGAGAAAAAGTATTTTTTGTATATATAAAATATTAAAAATAATTTTCGGTTTACCTACACAAACACAGCTATAAAAAAAAAGTACAATTTGTTACAATATATTACGTGTTTGCTTATAACATATCGGGGGATAGCTACGAGGCGAGACACTCTCGGCGCGTCGTTCAGATTATCTCGCCTGGTAGATATCCATCGAGAACTAAAAAGCAGCCATCCGAGAAAAGTATTTTTTGTGTATAAATTACTTAAAATCATTTTCGGTTTATCTACACAAACACTGCTATAAAAAAAATGTAAAGTTTGTTACAATATATTATGTGTTTGCTTATAACATATCGTTGGATATCTAAGAGGCGAGACACTCTCGGCGAGTCGTTCAGATTGTCTCGCCTTATAGATATCCATCGAGAACTAAAAAGCAGCCATCCGAGAAAAAGTATTTTTTGTATATATAAAATATTAAAAATAATTTTCGGTTTACCTACACAAACACAGCTATAAAAAAAATATAAAATTTGTTACAATATATTATGTGTTTCCTTATAACATAACGGCGGATATCTACGAGCCGAGACACTCTCGGCGCAACGTCCAAATTGCCTCGCCTCGTAGATATCCATCGAGAACTAAATAGCAGCCATCCGAGAAACAGTATTTTTTGTGTATATAACATACTAAAAATATTTTTTTGTTTACCTACACAAACACAGCTATAAAAAAATGTAAAATTTGTTACAATATATTGTATGATTCCTTATAACATATCGGTGGATATCTACGAGGCGAGACACTCTCGGCGCGTCGTTCATATTGTCTCGCCTCGTAGTTATCCATCGAGAACTAAAAAGGAGCCATCCGAGAAAAAGTATTTTTTGTATATATAAAATATTAAAAATAACTAGCCAAAAACGCTCGCTTCGCTCGCGATTAAAACAAGTTTTGGGACACAATATTGAAAAAAATACAATATCGAAAGAAAATGTAATAGAAGAATCACAAAATTATAAAGAAGAATTACAAACAAAGATACTGTAAAAATAAGTATTGACAAAAAACAAAAACAAGAAATAGTCAACAAAAATTATATTGAAGACAAAAATATTAATATATTAAAACATGGTATTAAAATAAAAAATATCCAGGAAATCCCGTAATTAATGGAGTCTTTCCCGAAATATCCAGGAAATCCCGTAATTAGTAGCGACATCCCGAAATAAATCAGACAATTCCGAAATATCCAGGAAATACCAAAATTAGTGGAGACATTTCGAAATACCTCAGAAATTCCCGAAATATCCAGGAAATCCCTTAATTTGTAGAGTTATCCAGAAATTCCTCAGAAATTCCCGAAATATCCAGGAAATCCCGTAATTAGTGGAGTCTCTCTGAAATATTTCAGAAATTCCCGAAATATACAGGAAATTCCGTAATTAGTAAATTCATCCCGAATTTCCACAGAAATTCGCGTAATATTCAGGAAATCCCGTAATTGGAAGAATCATCCCGAAGTACCTCGGAATTCCCAAAAGATCCAGGAAATCCCGTAATTGGTAGAGTCATCCCGAATTTCCTCAAATATTCCCGAAATATCCAGGAAATACCATAATTAGTGGAGGCTTTCAGAAATATTTCAGAAATTCCCGAAATATCCAGGAAATCCCTTATTTAGTAGAGTTATCCAGAAATACCTCAGAAATTCCCGAAATATCGAGGAAATTCCGTTATTATTGGTGTTATCCCGAATTTCCCCAGAAATTCCCGAAAGATCCATGAAAACCCGTAATTGGTAGAGTCATCACGAATTTCCTCAGATATTCCCGAAATATCAAGGAAATCCCGTCATTAGTAGCGTCATTCCAAATATCTCATAAATTCCCGGAATATCCTGGAAATCCCGTAATTAGTAGCGTCATTCCACAATATCTCAGAAATTCCCGATATATCCTGGAAATCCCGTAATTAGTAGAGTTATCCAGAAATACCTCAGAAATTCCCGAAATATCCAGGAAATCACTTATTTTGTAGAGTTTTCCAAAAATACCACAGAAATTCCTGAAATATCCAGGAAATACCATAATTAGTGGAGACATTTCGAAATACCTCAGATATTCTCGAAATATCCAGGAAATCCCTTAATTTGTAAAGTTATCCAGAAATTCCTCAGAAATTCCCGAAATATCCAGGAAATCCCGTAATTAGTAGAGTCTTTCTGAAATATTTCAGAAATTCCCGAAATATACAGGAAATTGCGTATTTAGTAGATTCATTCCGAATTTTCACAGAAATTCGCGTAATATCAAGGAAATCCCGTAATTGGTAGAATCATCCCGAAATACCTCGGAATTCCCATAAGATCCAGGAAATCCCGTAATTGGTAGATTCATCCCGAATTTCCTCAGATATTCCCGAAATATCCAGGAAATACCATAAATAGTGGAGTCTTTCTGAAATATTTCGGAAATTCCCGAAATATCCAGGAAATCCCTTATTTAGTAGAGTTATCCAGAAATACCTCAGAAATTCCCGAAATATCGAGGAAATTCCGTTATTATTGGTGTTATCCCGAATTTCCCCAGAAATTCCCGAAATATCAAGGAAATCCCGTAATTAGTAGCGTCATTCCAAAATATCTCATAAATTCCCGAAATATCATGGAAATCCCGTAATTAGTAGCGTCATTCCACAATATCTCAGAAATTCCCGAAATATCCTGGAAATCCCGTAATTAGTAGAGTTATCGAGAAACACCTCAGAAATTCCCGAAATATCCAGGAAATACCATAATTAGTAGCGTCATCCCGAAATACCTCAGAAATTCTCGAAATATCCAGGAAATCTCGCCTTGTAGATATCCATCGAGAACTAAAAGCAGCCATCCGAGAAAAAGTATTTTTTATATATATAAAATATTAAAAATAATTTTCGGTTGACCTACACAAACACAGCTATAAAAAAATGTAAAATTTGTTACAGTATATTGTGTGATTCCTTATAACATATCGGTAAATATCTACGAGGTGAGGCACTCTCGGCGCGTCGTTCATATTGTCTCGCCTCGTAGATATCCATCGAGAACTAAAAAGCAGCCATCCGAGAAAAAGTATTTTTTGTGTATATATTACTAAAAATAATTTTCGGTTTACGTACACAATCACTGCTATTAAAAAAATGTATAATTTGTTACAATATATTATGTGTTTGCTTATAACATATCGGTGGATATCTACGAGGCAGGACACTCTCGGCGCGTCGTTCAGATTATCTCGCCTGGTAGATATCCATCGAGAACTAAAAAGCAGCCATCCGAGAAAAAGTATTTTTTGTGTATATATTACTTAAAATCATTTTCGGTTTATCTACACAAACACTGCTATAAAAGAATGTAAAATTTGTTACAATATATTATGTGTTTGCTTATAACATATCGGTGGATATCTACGAGGCGAGACACCCTCGGCGCGTCGTCCAGATTGTCTCGCCTCGTAGATATCCATCGAGAACTAAAAAGCAGCCATCCGAGAAAGAGTATTTTTTGTATATATAAAATATTAAAAATAACTAGCCAAAAACGCTCGCTTCGCTCGCGATTAAAACAAGGTTTGGGACACAATATTGAAAAAAATACAATATCGAAAGAAAATGTAATAGAAGAACCACAAATTATAAAGAAGAATTACAAACAATGATACTGTAAAAATAAGTATTGACAAAAAACAAAAACAAGAAATAGTCAACAAAATTATATTGAAGACAAAAATATTAATATATTAAAACATGGTATTAAAATAAAAATATCCAGGAAATCCCGTAATTAATGGAGTCTTTCTGAAATATTTCAGCAATTCCCAAAATTTCTAGGAAATCCCGTAACTTGTACCGTCATCCCGAAATACCTCATAAATTCCCGAAATATCCTGGAAATTCCACAATTAGTGGAGACATTTCGAAATACCTCAGAAATTCCCGAAATAACCAGGAAATCCCTTAATTTGTAGAGTTATCCAAAATACCACATAAATTTCCGAAATATCCAGGAAATACCATAATTAGTGGAGTTTTTTTTTTAAATATTTCAGAAATTCCCGAAATATCCAGTAAATTCCAGAATTAGTGGAGATATTTCGAACTACCTCAGAAATTCCCGAAATATCCAGGAAATCCCTTAATTTGTAGAGTTATCCAGAACTACCTCAGATATTCCCGAAATATCCCGGAAATACCATAATTAGTGGAGTCTTGCTGAAATATTTCAGAAATTCCCGAAATATCCAGGAAATTCCGTATTTAGTATACTCATCCCGAATTTCCTCAGAAATTCCCGAAATATCCAGGAAATCCCGTAATTAGTAGCGTCATCCCAAAATAAATCGGAAATTTCTGAAATATCCAGGAAATACCACAATTAGTGGATACGTTTCGAAATACCTCAGACATTCCCGAAATATCCAGGAAATCCCTTAATTTGTAGAGTTATCCAGAAATTCCTCAGAATTAACCGAAATATCTAGGAAATCCCGTAACTAGTGAAGTCTCTCTGAAATATTTCAGAAAATCCCGAAATATACAGGAAATTCCGTAATTAGTAGATTCATCCCGAATTTCCACACAAATTCGCGTAATATCCAGGAAATCCCGTAATTGTTAGATTCATCCCGAATTTACTCAGATATTCCCGAAATATCCAGGAAATACCATAATTAGTGGAGTCTTTCTGAAATATTTCAGAAATTCCCGAAATATCCAGGAAATCCCTTATTTAGGAGTGTTATCCAGAAATACCTCAGAAATTCCCAAATATCCAGGAAATTCCGTTATTATTGGTGTTACCCCGAATTTCCTCAGAAATTCCCGAAAGATCCAGAAATCCCGTAATTGGTAGAGTCATCACGAATTTCCTCAGATATTCCCGAAATATCAAGGAAATCCCGTAATTAGTAGCGTCATTCAAAAAAATATCTCATAAATTCCCGAAATATCATGGAAATCCCGTAATTAGTCGCGTCATTCCACAATATCTCAGAAATTCCTGAAATATCCTGGAAATCCCGTAATTAGTAGAGTTATCCAGAAACACCTCAGAAATTCCCGAAATATCCAGGAAATCCCTTATTTTGTAGAGTTTTCCAAAATACCACAGAAATTCCAGAAATATCCAGGAAATACCATAATTAGTGGAGACATTTCGAATACCTCAGAAATTCTGGAAATATTCAGGAAATCCCTTAATTTGTAAAGTTATCCAGAAATTCCTCAGAAATTACCGAATATCCAGGAAATACCATAAATAGTGGAGTCTTTCTGAAATATTTCAGAAATTCCCGAAATATCCAGGACACCCTTATTTAGTAGAGTTATCCAGAAATACCTCAGAAATTCCCGAAATATCGAGGAAATTCCTTATTATTGGTGTTATCCCGAATTTCCCCAGAAATTCCCGAAAGATCCAGGAAATCCCGTAATTGGTAGAGTCATCACGAATTTCCTCAGATATTCCCGAAATATCAAGGAAATCCCGTAATTAGTAGCGTCATTCAAAAAAATATCTCATAAATTCCCGAAATATCATGGAAATCCCGTAATTAGTCGCGTCATTCCACAATATCTCAGAAATTCCTGAAATATCCTGGAAATCCCGTAATTAGTAGAGTTATCCAGAAACACCTCAGAAATTCCCGAAATATCCAGGAAATCCCTTATTTTGTAGAGTTTTCCAAAAATACCACAGAAATTCCTGAAATATCCAGGAAATAACATAATTAGTAGCGTCATCCCGAATACCTCAGAAATTCTCGAAATATCCAGGAAATCCCTTAATTTGTAAAGTTATCCAGAAATTCCTCAGAAATTCCCGAAATATCCAGGAAATCCCGTAATTAGTGGAGTCTCTCTAAAATATTTCAGAAATTCCCGAAATATACAGGAAATTCCGTATTTAGTAGATTCATTCCGAATTCCACAGAAATTTGCGTATTATCAAGGAAATCCCGTAATTGGTAGAATCATCCCGAAATACCTCGGAATTCCCATAAGATCCAGGAAATCCCGTAATTGGTAGATTCATCCCGAATTTCCTCAGATATTCCCGAAATATCCAGGAAATACCATAAATGGTGGAGTCCTTTCTGAATATTTCAGAAATTCCGAAATATCCAGGAAATCCCTTATTTAGTAGAGTTATCCAGAAATACCTCAGAAATTCCCGAATATCCAGGAAATTCCGTTATTATTGGTCTTCTCCCGAATTTCCCCAGAAATTCCCGAAAGGTCCAGGAAATCCCCTAATTGGTAGAGTCATCACGAATTTCTCAGATATTCCCGAAATATCAAGGAAATCCCGTAATTAGTAGCGTCATTCCAAAATATCTCATAAATTCCCGAAATATCATGGAAATCCCGTAATTAGTAGCGTCATTCCACAATATCTCAGAAATTCCCGAATATCCTGGAAATCCCGTAATTAGTAGAGTTATCCAGAAACACCTCAGAAATTCCCTAAATATCCAGGAAATCCCTTATTTTGTAGAGTTTTCCAAAATACCACAGAAATTCCTGAAATATCCAGGAAATACCATAATTAGTAGCGTCAT
Source organism: Theocolax elegans (assembly GCA_026168455.1). NCBI lineage: Eukaryota > Metazoa > Arthropoda > Insecta > Hymenoptera > Cerocephalidae > Theocolax > Theocolax elegans. The sequence goes on from CM047429.1 coordinate 9,597,073, forward strand.
CCCGAAATAAATCAGAAATTTCCGAAATATCCAGGAAATCCCTTATTTTGTAGAGTTTTCCAAAAATACCACAGGAAATTCCTGAAATATCCAGGAATACCATAATTAGTGGAAACATTTCGAAAGACCTCAGAAATTCTGGAAATATTCAGGAAATCCCTTATTTTGTAGAGTTTTCCAAAAATACCACAGAAATTCCTGAAATATCCAGGAAATACCATAATTAGTAGCGTCATCCAGAATACCTCAGAAATTCCCCAAATAATCCAAAAAATCCCTTAATTTGTAGAGTTATCCAAAAATACTACAGAAATTCCCGAAATATCAGGAAATACCATAATTAGTGGAGTCTTTCTGAAATATTTCAGAAATTCCCGAAATATCCAGGAAATCCCTTATTTGTAGAGTTATCCAGAAATACCTCAGAAATTCCCGAAATATCCAGGAAATCCCGTAATTATTAGCGTCATCCGGAAATAATCAGAAATTTCCGAAATATCCAGGAATCCCTTATTTTGTAGAGTTTTCCAAAATACCACAGAAATTCCTGAACTATCAGGAAATACCATAATTAGTGGAGACATTTCGAAATACCTCAGAAATTCTGGAAATATTCAGGAAATCCCTTAATTTGTAAAGTTATCCAGAAATTCCTCAGAAATTCCCGAAATATACAGGAAATACCATAAATAGTGGAGTCTTTCTGAAATATTTCAGAAATTCCCGAAATATCCAGGAAATCCCTCATTTAGTAGAGTTATCCAGAAATACCTCAGAAATTCCCGAAATATCGAGGAAATTCCTTTATTATTGGTGTTATCCCGAATTTCCCCAGAAATTCCCGAAAGATCCAGGAAATCCCGTAATTGGTAAGTCATCACGAATTTCCTCAGATATTCACGAAATATCAAGGAAATCCCGTAACTAGTAGCGTCATTCAAAAAAATTTCTCATAAATTCCCGAAATATCATGGAAATCCCGTAATTAGTAGCGTCATTCCACAATATCTCAGAATTCCGAAATATCCTGGAAATCCGTAATTAGTAGAGTTATCCAGAAACACCTCAGAAATTCCCGAAATATCCAGGAAATCCCTTATTTTGTAGAGTTTTCCAAAAATACCACAGAAATTCCTGAAATATCCAGGAAATAACATAATTAGTAGCGTCATCCCGAAAATACCTCAGAAATTCTCGAAATATCCAGGAAATCCCTTAATTTGTAAAGTTATCCAGAAATTCCTCAGAAATTCCCGAAATATCCAGGAAATCCCGTAATTAGTGGAGTCTCTCTAAAATATTTCAGAAATTCCCGAAATATACAGGAAATTCCGTATTAGTAGATTCATTCCGAATTTCCACAGAATTTGCGTATATCAAGGAAATTCCGTTATTATTGGTCTTATCCCGAATTTCCCCAGAAATTTCCCGAAAGGTCCAGGAAATCCCCTAATTGGTAGAGTCATCACGAATTTCCTCAGATATTCCCGAAATATCAAGGAAATCCCGTATTAGTAGCGTCATCCCGAAATACCTCAGAAATTCTCGAAATATCCAGGAAATCCCTTAATTGTAAAGTTATCCAGAAACACCTCAGAAATTCCCGAAATATCCAGGAAATCCCTTATTTTGTAGAGTTTTCCAAAAATACCACAGAAAGTCCTGAAATATCCAGGAAATACCATAATTAGTAGCGTCATCCCGAAATACCTCAGAAATTCTCGAAATATCCAGGAAATCCCTTAATTGTAAAGTTATCCAGAAATTCCTCAGAAATTCCCGAAATATCCAGGAAATCCCGTAATTAGTGGAGTCTTTCTGAAATATTTCAGAAATTCCCGAAATATACAGGAAATTCCGTATTTATAGATTCATTCCGAATTTCCACAGAAATTCGCGTAATATCAAGGAAATCCCGTAATTGGTAGAATCATCCCGAAATACCTCGGTATTCCCATAAGATCCAGGAAATCCCGTAATTGGTAGATTCATCCCGAATTTCCTCAGATATTCCCGAAATATCCAGGAAATACCATAAATAGTGGAGTCTTTCTGAAATATTTCAGAAATTCCCGAAATATCCAGGAAATCCCTTAATTTGTAGAGTTATCCAGAAATACCTCAGAAATTCCCGAGATATCCAGGAAATCCCGTAATTCGTAGCGTCATCTCGAAATAAATCAGAAATTCCGAAATATCCAGGAAATACCACAATTAGTGGAGACATTTCGAAATACCTCAGAAATTCCCTAAATATCCAGGAAATCCCTTAATTTGTAGAGTTATCCAGAAATTCCTCAGAAATTCCCGTAATATCCAGGAAATCCCGTAATTAGTAGCGTCATTCCACAATATCTCAGAAATTCTCGAACTATCCTGGAAATCCCGTAATTAGTAGAGTTATCCAGAAATACCTCAGCAATTACCGAAATATCCAGGAAATCCCGTAATTGGTAGAATCATCACGAAATTCCTCAGATATTCCCGAAATATCCGGAAATCCCGTAATTAGTGGAGTCTCTCTGAAATATTTCCGAAATTCCCGAAATATACAGGAAATTCCGTAATTAGTAGATTTATCCCGAATTTGCACAGAAATTCGCGTAATATCCAGGAAATCCCGTAAATGGTAAAATCATCCCGAAGTACCCTCGGAATTCCCAAAAGACCCAGGAAATCCCGTAATTGGTAGATTCATCCCGAATTCCTCAGATATTCCCGAAATATCCAGGAAATACCATAATTAGTGGAGTCTTTCAGAAAATATTCAGAAATTCCCGAAATATCCAAGATCCCGTAATTAGTAGTCATCCCGAATTTTTCCAGAAATTCCCGAAATATCCAGGAAATCCCGTAATTAGTGGAGTCTTTCTCAAAATTTCAGAATTCTCGAAATATACAGGAAATACCTTATTTAGTAGATTATCCAGAAATACCTGAGAAATTCCCGAAAGATCCAGGAAATTCCGTAATTATTAGTCATCCCGAATTTTTTCAGAAAGTCCCGAAATTTCCAGAAAACCCGTTATATTGGTGTTATCAGCGAATTTACTCAGAAATTTCCGAAATATCCAGGAAATACCATAATTAGTGGAGTTTTTTTTATATACCTCAGCACATTACCGAAAGATCCAGGAAATCTCGTAATTGGTAAAATCTTCACGACATTCCTCAGATATTCCCGAAATATCCAGAAAATCCCGTATTCGTGGAGTCTTTCTGAAATATTTCAGAAATTCCCGAAATATCCAGGAAATCCCGTAATTAATTGAGTCTCTCAGAAATATTTCAGTAATTCCCAAATATACAGGAAATTCCGTAATTAGTAGATTCATCCCGAATTTCCACAGAAATCCGCGTAATATCCAGGAAATCCCGTAATAGGTAGAAACATCCCGAAAATACCTCGGAATTCCCAAAAAAATCCAGGAAATCCGTATTGGTAGATTCATCCCGAATTTCCTCAGATATTCCCGTAATATCCAGGAAATACCATAATTAGTGGAGTTTTTTTTTAAATATTTCAGAAATTCCCGAAATATCCAGGAAATTCCGTAATTATTAGTCATCCCGAATTTTTTCAGAAATTCCCGAAATTTCCAGAAAATCCCGTTATTATTGTGTTGTCCCGAATTTACTCAGAAATTTCCGAATATCCTGGAAATCCCGTAATTAGTAGAGTGATCCAGAAATACCTCAGAAATTCCCGATTATCCAGGAATTCCGTAATTAGTGGAGTCTTTCTGAAATATTTCAGAATTCCCGAAATATCCAGGAAATTCCGTAATTAGTAGCGTCATCCCGAAATACCTCAGCAATTCCCGAAGATCCTGGAAATCTCGTAATTGGTAGAATCATCACGAATTTCCTCATATTCCCGAAATATCCAAAAAATCCCGTAATTAGTGGAGTCTTTCTGAAATATTTGAGAAATTCCCGAAATATCCAGAAATTCCCGTAATTGGTAGCGTCATCTCGAAATACCTCAGGAATTCCCGAAAGGTCCAGGAAATCCCGTATTTGGTAGAGTCATCACGATTATCCTCAGATGTTCCCGAAATATCCAGGAAATCCCGTAATTAGTAGCATCATCCCGAAATACCTCAGAAATTCCCGAAAGATCCAGGAATTCCCGTACTTGGTAGAGTCATCTCGATTTTCCTCATATATTCCCGAATATCCAGAAAATTCCGTCATTAGTGGAGTCTTTCTGAAATATTTCAGAAATTCCCGAAATATCCAAGAAATCCCGTAATTAGTAGTCATCCCGAATTTTTCCAGAAATTCCCGAAATATCCAGAAATTCCGTAATTAGTAGCGTCATCCCAAATACCTCAGGAATTCCCGAAAGATCGAGGAAGTCCCGTAATTGGTAGAGTCATCACGAATTTCCTCAGATATTCCCGAAATATCCAGGATATCCCGTAATTAGTGGAGTCTTTCTGAAATATTTCAGAAATTCCCGAAATATCCAGGAAACCCCGTAATTAGTCGACTCATCCCGAATTTCCTCCGAAATTCCCGAAAGATCTAGGAACTGTTTATCATAATTCCAGGGACACATAAAGTCTAAAAAAGATATTGTTTATTTATATAATTATTTACAGTAAAATGGGAATTCACAGAAAAATGCTTATTTTAGATATATTTCTAAATATAATTTGTTATTAATATTACAAATAATATATATTTATTATAATTTTGAATACATACAATTTATACCTGGCACCACGACAATTAATTGTTGACAACAAAATTAATTATCGGTTGTGCAATTGCAATAATTAATGGTAAAATGTATGTATAAAAAGTATTAAGTACGTACGTACGTACGTACGTACGGACGCACGTACGTACGCGGACTACTGAAACTTCCAAGCCAAAAAACTAATAAAAAACGACTCTTTAAAAAATTTGTAATAGTGGTAAATTTATCCTCGTATCAATGCGATCACAATGGACTCATAAAAAAATGACATTCACTAAATATTTTTTACAGTATAAGGGGTTTTTTACAGAAAAATTCACAATTTCACTTATAAAATTTTAATATTATGTAGATGTAGATTTTCGGTTTACCTACACAAACACAGCTATATAAAAAAATATTAAATTTGTTACAATGTATTATGTGTTTCCTTATAACATAAGGCGGATATCAACGAGGCGAGACACACTCGGCGCATCATCCAGATTGTCTCGCCTGGTAGATATCCATCGAGAACTAAAAAGCAGCCATCCGAGAAACAGTATTTTTTGTGTATATAAAATACTAAAAATAATTTGTTGTTTACCTACACAAACACAGCTATAAAAAAAAATGTAAAATTTGTTACAATATATTGTGTGATTCCTTATAACATAACGGCGGATATCTACCAGGCGAGACACTCTCGGCGCGTCGTTCAGATTGTCTCGCCTTGTAGATATCCATTGAGAACTAAAAGCAGCCATCCGAGAAAAAGTATTTTTTTTGTATATATAAAATATTAAAAATAATTTTCGGTTTACCTACACAAACACAGCTATAAAAAAATGTAATATTTGTTACAATATATTGTGTGATTCCTTATAACATATCGGTGGATATCTAAGAGGCGACACACTCTCGGCGCGTCGTTCAGATTGTCTCGCCTTGTAGATATCCATCGAGAACTAAAAAGCAGCCATACGAGAAAAAGTATATTTTGTGTATATATTACTAAATTAATTTTCGGCTCACATTCACAAACACTGCTGCAATAAAAATATAAAATTTGTAACAATAAATTATGTGTTTGCTTTTTAGTTCTCGATGAATATCTACGAGGCGAGACAATCTAAACAATGCGCCGAGAGTGTCTCGCCTCGATGGTTCTAACGCGACAATAATCAGTCGCCGCAGCGTTCCGAGAAAAAGTATTTTTTGTGTATATATGACTAAAAATAATTTCGATTTACCTACACAAACACTGCTATTAAAAAAATGTAAAATTTGTTACAATATATTATGTGTTTCCTTATAACATAACGGCGGATATCTACGAGGCGAGACACTCTCGGCGCGTCGTTCAGATTGTCTCGCCTTGTAGATATCCATCGAGAACTAAAAAGCAGCCATCCGAGAAAAAGTATTTTTGTATATATAAAATATTAAAAATAATTTTCGGTTTACCTACACAAACACAGCTATAAAAAAAAAAGTACAATTTGTTACAATATATTACGTGTTTGCTTATAACATATCGGGGATAGCTACGAGGCGAGACACTCTCGGCGCGTCGTTCAGATTATCTCGCCTGGTAGATATCCATCGAGAACTAAAAAGCAGCCATCCGAGAAAAAGTATTTTTTGTGTATAAATTACTTAAAATCATTTTCGGTTTATCTACACAAACACTGCTATAAAAAAAAATGTAAAGTTTGTTACAATATATTATGTGTTTGCTTATAACATATCGTTGGATATCTAAGAGGCGAGACACTCTCGGCGAGTCGTTCAGATTGTCTCGCCTTATAGATATCCATCGAGAACTAAAAAGCAGCCATCCGAGAAAAAGTATTTTTTGTATATATAAAATATTAAAAATATTTTCGGTTTACCTACACAAACACAGCTATAAAAAAAATATAAAATTTGTTACAATATATTATGTGTTTCCTTATAACATAACGGCGGATATCTACGAGCCGAGACACTCTCGGCGCAACGTCCAAATTGCCTCGCCTCGTAGATATCCATCGAGAACTAAATAGCAGCCATCCGAGAAACAGTATTTTTGTGTATAGAACATACTAAAATATTTTTTGTTTACCTACACAAACACAGCTATAAAAAAAATGTAAAATTTGTTACAATATATTGTATGATTCCTTATAACATATCGGTGGATATCTACGAGGCGAGACACTCTCGGCGCGTCGTTCATATTGTCTCGCCTCGTAGTTATCCATCGAGAACTAAAAAGGAGCCATCCGAGAAAAAGTATTTTTTGTATATATAAAATATTAAAATAACTAGCCAAAACGCTCGCTTCGCTCGCGATTAAAACAAGTTTTGGGACACAATATTGAAAAAAATACAATATCGAAAGAAAATGTAATAGAAGAATCACAAAATTATAAAGAAGAATTACAAACAAAGATACTGTAAAAATAAGTATTGACAAAAAACAAAAACAAGAAATAGTCAACAAAAATTATATTGAAGACAAAAATATTAATATATTAAAACATGGTATTAAAATAAAAAATATCCAGGAAATCCCGTAATTAATGGAGTCTTTCCCGAAATATCCAGGAAATCCCGTAATTAGTAGCGACATCCCGAAATAAATCAGACAATTCCGAAATATCCAGGAAATACCAAAATTAGTGGAGACATTTCGAAATACCTCAGAAATTCCCGAAATATCCAGGAAATCCCTTAATTTGTAGAGTTATCCAGAAATTCCTCAGAAATTCCCGAAATATCCAGGAAATCCCGTAATTAGTGGAGTCTCTCTGAAATATTTCAGAAATTCCCGAAATATACAGGAAATTCCGTAATTAGTAAATTCATCCCGAATTTCCACAGAAATTCGCGTAATATTCAGGAAATCCCGTAATTGGAAGAATCATCCCGAAGTACCTCGGAATTCCCAAAAGATCCAGGAAATCCCGTAATTGTAGAGTCATCCCGAATTTCCTCAAATATTCCCGAAATATCCAGGAAATACCATAATTAGTGGAGGCTTTCAGAAATATTTCAGAAATTCCCGAAATATCCAGGAAATCCCTTATTTAGTAGAGTTATCCAGAAATACCTCAGAAATTCCCGAAATATCGAGGAAATTCCGTTATTATTGGTGTTATCCCGAATTTCCCCAGAAATTCCCGAAAGATCCATGAAAACCCGTAATTGGTAGAGTCATCACGAATTTCCTCAGATATTCCCGAAATATCAAGGAAATCCCGTCATTAGTAGCGTCATTCCAAAATATCTCATAAATTCCCGGAATATCCTGGAAATCCCGTAATTAGTAGCGTCATTCCACAATATCTCAGAAATTCCCGATATATCCTGGAAATCCCGTAATTAGTAGAGTTATCCAGAAATACCTCAGAAATTCCCGAAATATCCAGGAAATCACTTATTTTGTAGAGTTTTCCAAAAATACCACAGAAATTCCTGAAATATCCAGGAAATACCATAATTAGTGGAGACATTTCGAAATACCTCAGATATTCTCGAAATATCCAGGAAATCCCTTAATTTGTAAAGTTATCCAGAAATTCCTCAGAAATTCCCGAAATATCCAGGAAATCCCGTAATTAGTAGAGTCTTTCTGAAATATTTCAGAAATTCCCGAAATATACAGGAAATTGCGTATTTAGTAGATTCATTCCGAATTTTCACAGAAATTCGCGTAATATCAAGGAAATCCCGTAATTGGTAGAATCATCCCGAAATACCTCGGAATTCCCATAAGATCCAGGAAATCCCGTAATTGGTAGATTCATCCCGAATTTCCTCAGATATTCCCGAAATATCCAGGAAATACCATAAATAGTGGAGTCTTTCTGAAATATTTCGGAAATTCCCGAAATATCCAGGAAATCCCTTATTTAGTAGAGTTATCCAGAAATACCTCAGAAATTCCCGAAATATCGAGGAAATTCCGTTATTATTGGTGTTATCCCGAATTTCCCCAGAAATTCCCGAAATATCAAGGAAATCCCGTAATTAGTAGCGTCATTCCAAAATATCTCATAAATTCCCGAAATATCATGGAAATCCCGTAATTAGTAGCGTCATTCCACAATATCTCAGAAATTCCCGAAATATCCTGGAAATCCCGTAATTAGTAGAGTTATCGAGAAACACCTCAGAAATTCCCGAAATATCCAGGAAATACCATAATTAGTAGCGTCATCCCCGAAATACCTCAGAAATTCTCGAAATATCCAGGAAATCTCGCCTTGTAGATATCCATCGAGAACTAAAAAGCAGCCATCCGAGAAAAAGTATTTTTTATATATATAAAATATTAAAAATAATTTTCGGTTGACCTACACAAACACAGCTATAAAAAAATGTAAAATTTGTTACAGTATATTGTGTGATTCCTTATAACATATCGGTAAATATCTACGAGGTGAGGCACTCTCGGCGCGTCGTTCATATTGTCTCGCCTCGTAGATATCCATCGAGAACTAAAAAGCAGCCATCCGAGAAAAAGTATTTTTTGTGTATATATTACTAAAAATAATTTTCGGTTTACGTACACAATCACTGCTATTAAAAAAATGTATAATTTGTTACAATATATTATGTGTTTGCTTATAACATATCGGTGGATATCTACGAGGCAGGACACTCTCGGCGCGTCGTTCAGATTATCTCGCCTGGTAGATATCCATCGAGAACTAAAAAGCAGCCATCCGAGAAAAAGTATTTTTTGTGTATATATTACTTAAAATCATTTTCGGTTTATCTACACAAACACTGCTATAAAAGAATGTAAAATTTGTTACAATATATTATGTGTTTGCTTATAACATATCGGTGGATATCTACGAGGCGAGACACCCTCGGCGCGTCGTCCAGATTGTCTCGCCTCGTAGATATCCATCGAGAACTAAAAAGCAGCCATCCGAGAAAGAGTATTTTTTGTATATATAAAATATTAAAAATAACTAGCCAAAAACGCTCGCTTCGCTCGCGATTAAAACAAGGTTTGGGACACAATATTGAAAAAAATACAATATCGAAAGAAAATGTAATAGAAGAACCACAAAATTATAAAGAAGAATTACAAACAATGATACTGTAAAAATAAGTATTGACAAAAAACAAAAACAAGAAATAGTCAACAAAAATTATATTGAAGACAAAAATATTAATATATTAAAACATGGTATTAAAATAAAAAATATCCAGGAAATCCCGTAATTAATGGAGTCTTTCTGAAATATTTCAGCAATTCCCAAAATTTCTAGGAAATCCCGTAACTTGTACCGTCATCCCGAAATACCTCATAAATTCCCGAAATATCCTGGAAATTCCACAATTAGTGGAGACATTTCGAAATACCTCAGAAATTCCCGAAATAACCAGGAAATCCCTTAATTTGTAGAGTTATCCAAAAATACCACATAAATTTCCGAAATATCCAGGAAATACCATAATTAGTGGAGTTTTTTTTTTAAATATTTCAGAAATTCCCGAAATATCCAGTAAATTCCAGAATTAGTGGAGATATTTCGAACTACCTCAGAAATTCCCGAAATATCCAGGAAATCCCTTAATTTGTAGAGTTATCCAGAACTACCTCAGATATTCCCGAAATATCCCGGAAATACCATAATTAGTGGAGTCTTGCTGAAATATTTCAGAAATTCCCGAAATATCCAGGAAATTCCGTATTTAGTATACTCATCCCGAATTTCCTCAGAAATTCCCGAAATATCCAGGAAATCCCGTAATTAGTAGCGTCATCCCAAAATAAATCGGAAATTTCTGAAATATCCAGGAAATACCACAATTAGTGGATACGTTTCGAAATACCTCAGACATTCCCGAAATATCCAGGAAATCCCTTAATTTGTAGAGTTATCCAGAAATTCCTCAGAATTAACCGAAATATCTAGGAAATCCCGTAACTAGTGAAGTCTCTCTGAAATATTTCAGAAAATCCCGAAATATACAGGAAATTCCGTAATTAGTAGATTCATCCCGAATTTCCACACAAATTCGCGTAATATCCAGGAAATCCCGTAATTGTTAGATTCATCCCGAATTTACTCAGATATTCCCGAAATATCCAGGAAATACCATAATTAGTGGAGTCTTTCTGAAATATTTCAGAAATTCCCGAAATATCCAGGAAATCCCTTATTTAGGAGTGTTATCCAGAAATACCTCAGAAATTCCCAAATATCCAGGAAATTCCGTTATTATTGGTGTTACCCCGAATTTCCTCAGAAATTCCCGAAAGATCCAGGAAATCCCGTAATTGGTAGAGTCATCACGAATTTCCTCAGATATTCCCGAAATATCAAGGAAATCCCGTAATTAGTAGCGTCATTCAAAAAAATATCTCATAAATTCCCGAAATATCATGGAAATCCCGTAATTAGTCGCGTCATTCCACAATATCTCAGAAATTCCTGAAATATCCTGGAAATCCCGTAATTAGTAGAGTTATCCAGAAACACCTCAGAAATTCCCGAAATATCCAGGAAATCCCTTATTTTGTAGAGTTTTCCAAAAATACCACAGAAATTCCAGAAATATCCAGGAAATACCATAATTAGTGGAGACATTTCGAAATACCTCAGAAATTCTGGAAATATTCAGGAAATCCCTTAATTTGTAAAGTTATCCAGAAATTCCTCAGAAATTACCGAAATATCCAGGAAATACCATAAATAGTGGAGTCTTTCTGAAATATTTCAGAAATTCCCGAAATATCCAGGACACCCCTTATTTAGTAGAGTTATCCAGAAATACCTCAGAAATTCCCGAAATATCGAGGAAATTCCTTTATTATTGGTGTTATCCCGAATTTCCCCAGAAATTCCCGAAAGATCCAGGAAATCCCGTAATTGGTAGAGTCATCACGAATTTCCTCAGATATTCCCGAAATATCAAGGAAATCCCGTAATTAGTAGCGTCATTCAAAAAAATATCTCATAAATTCCCGAAATATCATGGAAATCCCGTAATTAGTCGCGTCATTCCACAATATCTCAGAAATTCCTGAAATATCCTGGAAATCCCGTAATTAGTAGAGTTATCCAGAAACACCTCAGAAATTCCCGAAATATCCAGGAAATCCCTTATTTTGTAGAGTTTTCCAAAAATACCACAGAAATTCCTGAAATATCCAGGAAATAACATAATTAGTAGCGTCATCCCGAAATACCTCAGAAATTCTCGAAATATCCAGGAAATCCCTTAATTTGTAAAGTTATCCAGAAATTCCTCAGAAATTCCCGAAATATCCAGGAAATCCCGTAATTAGTGGAGTCTCTCTAAAATATTTCAGAAATTCCCGAAATATACAGGAAATTCCGTATTTAGTAGATTCATTCCGAATTTCCACAGAAATTTGCGTATTATCAAGGAAATCCCGTAATTGGTAGAATCATCCCGAAATACCTCGGAATTCCCATAAGATCCAGGAAATCCCGTAATTGGTAGATTCATCCCGAATTTCCTCAGATATTCCCGAAATATCCAGGAAATACCATAAATGGTGGAGTCTTTCTGAAATATTTCAGAAATTCCCGAAATATCCAGGAAATCCCTTATTTAGTAGAGTTATCCAGAAATACCTCAGAAATTCCCGAAATATCCAGGAAATTCCGTTATTATTGGTCTTCTCCCGAATTTCCCCAGAAATTCCCGAAAGGTCCAGGAAATCCCCTAATTGGTAGAGTCATCACGAATTTCCTCAGATATTCCCGAAATATCAAGGAAATCCCGTAATTAGTAGCGTCATTCCAAAATATCTCATAAATTCCCGAAATATCATGGAAATCCCGTAATTAGTAGCGTCATTCCACAATATCTCAGAAATTCCCGAAATATCCTGGAAATCCCGTAATTAGTAGAGTTATCCAGAAACACCTCAGAAATTCCCTAAATATCCAGGAAATCCCTTATTTTGTAGAGTTTTCCAAAAATACCACAGAAATTCCTGAAATATCCAGGAAATACCATAATTAGTAGCGTCATCCCGAAATAAATCAGAAATTTCCGAAATATCCAGGAAATCCCTTATTTTGTAGAGTTTTCCAAAATACCACAGAAATTCCTGAAATATCCAGGAAATACCATAATTAGTGGAAACATTTCGAAATACCTCAGAAATTCTGGAAATATTCAGGAAATCCCTTATTTTGTAGAGTTTTCCAAAAATACCACAGAAATTCCTGAAATATCCAGGAAATACCATAATTAGTAGCGTCATCCAGAAATACCTCAGAAATTCCCCAAATATCCAAAAATCCCTTAATTTGTAGAGTTATCCAAAAATACTACAGAAATTCCCGAAATATTCAGGAAATACCATAATTAGTGGAGTCTTTCTGAAATATTTCAGAAATTCCCGAAATATCCAGGAAATCCCTTAATTTGTAGAGTTATCCAGAAATACCTCAGAAATTCCCGAAATATCCAGGAAATCCCGTAATTATTAGCGTCATCCGGAAATAAATCAGAAATTTCCGAAATATCCAGGAAATCCCTTATTTTGTAGAGTTTTCCAAAAATACCACAGAAATTCCTGAATATCCAGGAAATACCATAATTAGTGGAGACATTTCGAAATACCTCAGAAATTCTGGAAATATTCAGGAAATCCCTTAATTTGTAAAGTTATCCAGAAATTCCTCAGAAATTCCCGAAATATACAGGAAATACCATAAATAGTGGAGTCTTTCTGAAATATTTCAGAAATTCCCGAAATATCCAGGAAATCCCTCATTTAGTAGAGTTATCCAGAAATACCTCAGAAATTCCCGAAATATCGAGGAAATTCCTTTATTATTGGTGTTATCCCGAATTTCCCCAGAAATTCCCGAAAGATCCAGGAAATCCCGTAATTGGTAAAGTCATCACGAATTTCCTCAGATATTCACGAAATATCAAGGAAATCCCGTAACTAGTAGCGTCATTCAAAAAAATTTCTCATAAATTCCCGAAATATCATGGAAATCCCGTAATTAGTAGCGTCATTCCACAATATCTCAGAAATTCCCGAAATATCCTGGAAATCCCGTAATTAGTAGAGTTATCCAGAAACACCTCAGAAATTCCCGAAATATCCAGGAAATCCCTTATTTTGTAGAGTTTTCCAAAAATACCACAGAAATTCCTGAAATATCCAGGAAATACCATAATTAGTAGCGTCATCCCGAAATACCTCAGAAATTCTCGAAATATCCAGGAAATCCCTTAATTTGTAAAGTTATCCAGAAATTCCTCAGAAATTCCCGAAATATCCAGGAAATCCCGTAATTAGTGGAGTCTCTCTAAAATATTTCAGAAATTCCCGAAATATACAGGAAATTCCGTATTTAGTAGATTCATTCCGAATTTCCACAGAAATTTGCGTAATATCAAGGAAATTCCGTTATTATTGGTCTTATCCCGAATTTCCCCAGAAATTCCCGAAAGGTCCAGGAAATCCCCTAATTGGTAGAGTCATCACGAATTCCTCAGATATTCCCGAAATATCAAGGAAATCCCGTAATTAGTAGCGTCATCCCGAAATACCTCAGAAATTCTCGAAATATCCAGGAAATCCCTTAATTTGTAAAGTTATCCAGAAACACCTCAGAAATTCCCGAAATATCCAGGAAATCCCTTATTTTGTAGAGTTTTCCAAAAATACCACAGAAATTCCTGAAATATCCAGGAAATACCATAATTAGTAGCGTCATCCCGAAATACCTCAGAAATTCTCGAAATATCCAGGAAATCCCTTAATTTGTAAAGTTATCCAGAAATTCCTCAGAAATTCCCGAAATATCCAGGAAATCCCGTAATTAGTGGAGTCTTTCTGAAATATTTCAGAAATTCCCGAAATATACAGGAAATTCCGTATTTAGTAGATTCATTCCGAATTTCCACAGAAATTCGCGTAATATCAAGGAAATCCCGTAATTGGTAGAATCATCCCGAAATACCTCGGTATTCCCATAAGATCCAGGAAATCCCGTAATTGGTAGATTCATCCCGAATTTCCTCAGATATTCCCGAAATATCCAGGAAATACCATAAATAGTGGAGTCTTTCTGAAATATTTCAGAAATTCCCGAAATATCCAGGAAATCCCTTAATTTGTAGAGTTATCCAGAAATACCTCAGAAATTCCCGAGATATCCAGGAAATCCCGTAATTCGTAGCGTCATCTCGAAATAAATCAGAAATTTCCGAAATATCCAGGAAATACCACAATTAGTGGAGACATTTCGAAATACCTCAGAAATTCCCTAAATATCCAGGAAATCCCTTAATTTGTAGAGTTATCCAGAAATTCCTCAGAAATTCCCGTAATATCCAGGAAATCCCGTAATTAGTAGCGTCATTCCACAATATCTCAGAAATTCTCGAACTATCCTGGAAATCCCGTAATTAGTAGAGTTATCCAGAAATACCTCAGCAATTACCGAAATATCCAGGAAATCCCGTAATTGGTAGAATCATCACGAAATTCCTCAGATATTCCCGAAATATCCGGAAATCCCGTAATTAGTGGAGTCTCTCTGAAATATTTCCGAAATTCCCGAAATATACAGGAAATTCCGTAATTAGTAGATTTATCCCGAATTTGCACAGAAATTCGCGTAATATCCAGGAAATCCCGTAAATGGTAAAATCATCCCGAAGTACCTCGGAATTCCCAAAAGACCCAGGAAATCCCGTAATTGGTAGATTCATCCCGAATTTCCTCAGATATTCCCGAAATATCCAGGAAATACCATAATTAGTGGAGTCTTTCAGAAATATTTCAGAAATTCCCGAAATATCCAAGATCCCGTAATTAGTAGTCATCCCGAATTTTTCCAGAAATTCCCGAAATATCCAGGAAATCCCGTAATTAGTGGAGTCTTTCTCAAAAATTTCAGAAATTCTCGAAATATACAGGAAATACCTTATTTAGTAGATTTATCCAGAAATACCTGAGAAATTCCCGAAAGATCCAGGAAATTCCGTAATTATTAGTCATCCCGAATTTTTTCAGAAAGTCCCGAAATTTCCAGAAAACCCGTTATTATTGGTGTTATCGCGAATTTACTCAGAAATTTCCGAAATATCCAGGAAATACCATAATTAGTGGAGTTTTTTTTATATACCTCAGCAATTACCGAAAGATCCAGGAAATCTCGTAATTGGTAAAATCTTCACGACATTCCTCAGATATTCCCGAAATATCCAGAAAATCCCGTAATTCGTGGAGTCTTTCTGAAATATTTCAGAAATTCCCGAAATATCCAGGAAATCCCGTAATTAATTGAGTCTCTCAGAAATATTTCAGTAATTCCCAAAATATACAGGAAATTCCGTAATTAGTAGATTCATCCCGAATTTCCACAGAAATCCGCGTAATATCCAGGAAATCCCGTAATAGGTAGAAACATCCCGAAATACCTCGGAATTCCCAAAAAATCCAGGAAATCCCGTAATTGGTAGATTCATCCCGAATTTCCTCAGATATTCCCGTAATATCCAGGAAATACCATAATTAGTGGAGTCTTTCTAGAATATTTCAAAAATTCCCGAAAGATCCAGGAAATCCCTTAATTTGTAGAGTTATCCAAAAATACCACATAAATTCCCGAAATATCCAGGAAATACCATAATTAGTGGAGTTTTTTTTTTAAATATTTCAGAAATTCCCGAAATATCCAGGAAATTCCGTAATTATTAGTCATCCCGAATTTTTTCAGAAATTCCCGAAATTTCCAGAAAATCCCGTTATTATTGGTGTTGTCCCGAATTTACTCAGAAATTTCCGAAATATCCTGGAAATCCCGTAATTAGTAGAGTGATCCAGAAATACCTCAGAAATTCCCGATTATCCAGGAAATTCCGTAATTAGTGGAGTCTTTCTGAAATATTTCAGAAATTCCCGAAATATCCAGGAAATTCCGTAATTAGTAGCGTCATCCCGAAATACCTCAGCAATTCCCGAAAGATCCTGGAAATCTCGTAATTGGTAGAATCATCACGAATTTCCTCAGATATTCCCGAAATATCCAAAAAATCCCGTAATTAGTGGATTCTTTCTGAAATATTTGAGAAATTCCCGAAATATCCAGAAATTCCCGTAATTGGTAGCGTCATCTCGAAATACCTCAGGAATTCCCGAAAGGTCCAGGAAATCCCGTATTTGGTAGAGTCATCACGATTATCCTCAGATGTTCCCGAAATATCCAGGAAATCCCGTAATTAGTAGCATCATCCCGAAATACCTCAGAAATTCCCGAAAGATCCAGGAATTCCCGTACTTGGTAGAGTCATCTCGATTTTCCTCATATATTCCCGAAATATCCAGAAAATTCCGTCATTAGTGGAGTCTTTCTGAAATATTTCAGAAATTCCCGAAATATCCAAGAAATCCCGTAATTAGTAGTCATCCCGAATTTTTCCAGAAATTCCCGAAATATCCAGAAATTCCCGTAATTAGTAGCGTCATCCCAAAATACCTCAGGAATTCCCGAAAGATCGAGGAAGTCCCGTAATTGGTAGAGTCATCACGAATTTCCTCAGATATTCCCGAAATATCCAGGATATCCCGTAATTAGTGGAGTCTTTCTGAAATATTTCAGAAATTCCCGAAATATCCAGGAAACCCCGTAATTAGTCGACTCATCCCGAATTTCCTCCGAAATTCCCGAAAGATCTAGGAACTGTTTATCATAATTCCAGGGACACATAAAGTCTAAAAAAGATATTGTTTATTTATATAATTATTTACAGTAAAATGGGAATTCACAGAAAAATGCTTATTTTAGATATATTTCTAAATATAATTTGTTATTAATATTACAAATAATATATATTTATTATAATTTTTGAATACATACAATTTATACCTGGCACCACGACAATTAATTGTTGACAACAAAATTAATTATCGGTTGTGCAATTGCAATAATTAATGGTAAAATGTATGTATAAAAAGTATTAAGTACGTACGTACGTACGTACGTACGGACGCACGTACGTACGCGGACTACTGAAACTTCCAAGCCAAAAAACTAATAAAAAACGACTCTTTAAAAAATTTGTAATAGTGGTAAATTTATCCTCGTATCAATGCGATCACAATGGACTCATAAAAAATGACATTCACTAAATATTTTTTACAGTATAAGGGGTTTTTTACAGAAAAATTCACAATTTCACTTATAAAATTTTAATATTATGTAGATGTAGATTTTCGGTTTACCTACACAAACACAGCTATATAAAAAAATATTAAATTTGTTACAATGTATTATGTGTTTCCTTATAACATAAGGCGGATATCAACGAGGCGAGACACACTCGGCGCATCATCCAGATTGTCTCGCCTGGTAGATATCCATCGAGAACTAAAAAGCAGCCATCCGAGAAACAGTATTTTTTGTGTATATAAAATACTAAAAATAATTTGTTGTTTACCTACACAAACACAGCTATAAAAAAAAATGTAAAATTTGTTACAATATATTGTGTGATTCCTTATAACATAACGGCGGATATCTACCAGGCGAGACACTCTCGGCGCGTCGTTCAGATTGTCTCGCCTTGTAGATATCCATTGAGAACTAAAAAGCAGCCATCCGAGAAAAAGTATTTTTTTTGTATATATAAAATATTAAAAATAATTTTCGGTTTACCTACACAAACACAGCTATAAAAAAATGTAATATTTGTTACAATATATTGTGTGATTCCTTATAACATATCGGTGGATATCTAAGAGGCGACACACTCTCGGCGCGTCGTTCAGATTGTCTCGCCTTGTAGATATCCATCGAGAACTAAAAAGCAGCCATACGAGAAAAAGTATATTTTGTGTATATATTACTAAATTAATTTTCGGCTCACATTCACAAACACTGCTGCAATAAAAATATAAAATTTGTAACAATAAATTATGTGTTTGCTTTTTAGTTCTCGATGAATATCTACGAGGCGAGACAATCTAAACAATGCGCCGAGAGTGTCTCGCCTCGATGGTTCTACGCGACAATAATCAGTCGCCGCAGCGTTCCGAGAAAAAGTATTTTTTGTGTATATATGACTAAAAATAATTTTCGATTTACCTACACAAACACTGCTATTAAAAAAATGTAAAATTTGTTACAATATATTATGTGTTTCCTTATAACATAACGGCGGATATCTACGAGGCGAGACACTCTCGGCGCGTCGTTCAGATTGTCTCGCCTTGTAGATATCCATCGAGAACTAAAAAGCAGCCATCCGAGAAAAAGTATTTTTTGTATATATAAAATATTAAAAATAATTTTCGGTTTACCTACACAAACACAGCTATAAAAAAAAGTACAATTTGTTACAATATATTACGTGTTTGCTTATAACATATCGGGGGATAGCTACGAGGCGAGACACTCTCGGCGCGTCGTTCAGATTATCTCGCCTGGTAGATATCCATCGAGAACTAAAAAGCAGCCATCCGAGAAAAAGTATTTTTTGTGTATAAATTACTTAAAATCATTTTCGGTTTATCTACACAAACACTGCTATAAAAAAAATGTAAAGTTTGTTACAATATATTATGTGTTTGCTTATAACATATCGTTGGATATCTAAGAGGCGAGACACTCTCGGCGAGTCGTTCAGATTGTCTCGCCTTATAGATATCCATCGAGAACTAAAAAGCAGCCATCCGAGAAAAAGTATTTTTTGTATATATAAAATATTAAAAATAATTTCGGTTTACCTACACAAACACAGCTATAAAAAAAATATAAATTTGTTACAATATATTATGTGTTTCCTTATAACATAACGGCGGATATCTACGAGCCGAGACACTCTCGGCGCAACGTCCAAATTGCCTCGCCTCGTAGATATCCATCGAGAACTAAATAGCAGCCATCCGAGAAACAGTATTTTTTGTGTATATAACATACTAAAAATATTTTTTTGTTTACCTACACAAACACAGCTATAAAAAAATGTAAAATTTGTTACAATATATTGTATGATTCCTTATAACATATCGGTGGATATCTACGAGGCGAGACACTCTCGGCGCGTCGTTCATATTGTCTCGCCTCGTAGTTATCCATCGAGAACTAAAAAGGAGCCATCCGAGAAAAAGTATTTTTTGTATATATAAAATATTAAAATAACTAGCCAAAAACGCTCGCTTCGCTCGCGATTAAAACAAGTTTTGGGACACAATATTGAAAAAAATACAATATCGAAAGAAAATGTAATAGAAGAATCACAAAATTATAAAGAAGAATTACAAACAAAGATACTGTAAAAATAAGTATTGACAAAAAACAAAAACAAGAAATAGTCAACAAAAATTATATTGAAGACAAAAATATTAATATATTAAAACATGGTATTAAAATAAAAAATATCCAGGAAATCCCGTAATTAATGGAGTCTTTCCCGAAATATCCAGGAAATCCCGTAATTAGTAGCGACATCCCGAAATAAATCAGACAATTCCGAAATATCCAGGAAATACCAAAATTAGTGGAGACATTTCGAAATACCTCAGAAATTCCCGAAATATCCAGGAAATCCCTTAATTTGTAGAGTATCCAGAAATTCCTCAGAAATTCCCGAAATATCCAGGAAATCCCGTAATTAGTGGAGTCTCTCTGAAATATTTCAGAAATTCCCGAATATACAGGAAATTCCGTAATTAGTAAATTCATCCCGAATTTCCACAGAAATTCGCGTAATATTCAGGAAATCCCGTAATTGGAAGAATCATCCCGAAGTACCTCGGAATTCCCAAAAGATCCAGGAAATCCCGTAATTGGTAGAGTCATCCCGAATTTCCTCAAATATTCCCGAAATATCCAGGAAATACCATAATTAGTGGAGGCTTTCAGAAATATTTCAGAAATTCCCGAAATATCCAGGAAATCCCTTATTTAGTAGAGTTATCCAGAAATACCTCAGAAATTCCCGAAATATCGAGGAAATTCCGTTATTATTGGTGTTATCCCGAATTTCCCCAGAAATTCCCGAAAGATCCATGAAAACCCGTAATTGGTAGAGTCATCACGAATTTCCTCAGATATTCCCGAAATATCAAGGAAATCCCGTCATTAGTAGCGTCATTCCAAAATATCTCATAAATTCCCGGAATATCCTGGAAATCCCGTAATTAGTAGCGTCATTCCACAATATCTCAGAAATTCCCGATATATCCTGGAAATCCCGTAATTAGTAGAGTTATCCAGAAATACCTCAGAAATTCCCGAAATATCCAGGAAATCACTTATTTTGTAGAGTTTTCCAAAAATACCACAGAAATTCCTGAAATATCCAGGAAATACCATAATTAGTGGAGACATTTCGAAATACCTCAGATATTCTCGAAATATCCAGGAAATCCCTTAATTTGTAAAGTTATCCAGAAATTCCTCAGAAATTCCCGAAATATCCAGGAAATCCCGTAATTAGTAGAGTCCTTTCTGAAATATTTCAGAAATTCCCGAAATATACAGGAAATTGCGTATTTAGTAGATTCATTCCGAATTTTCACAGAAATTCGCGTAATATCAAGGAAATCCCGTAATTGGTAGAATCATCCCGAAATACCTCGGAATTCCCATAAGATCCAGGAAATCCCGTAATTGGTAGATTCATCCCGAATTTCCTCAGATATTCCGAAATATCCAGGAAATACCATAAATAGTTGGAGTCTTTCTGAAATATTTCGGAAATTCCCGAAATATCCAGGAAATCCCTTATTTAGTAGAGTTATCCAGAACTACCTCAGAAATTCCCGAATATCGAGGAAATTCCGTTATTATTGGTGTTATCCCCGAATTTCCCCAGAATTCCCGAAATATCAAGGAAATCCCGTAATTAGTAGCGTCATTCCAAAATATCTCATAAATTCCCGAAATATCATGGAAATCCCGTAATTAGTAGCGTCATTCCACAATATCTCAGAAATTCCCGAAATATCCTGGAAATCCCGTAATTAGTAGAGTTATCGAGAAACACCTCAGAAATTCCCGAAATATCCAGGAAATACCATAATTAGTAGCGTCATCCCGAAATACCTCAGAAATTCTCGAAATATCCAGGAAATCTCGCCTTGGTAGATATCCATCGAGAACTAAAAGCAGCCATCCGAGAAAAAGGTATTTTTTTATATATATAAAATATTAAAATAATTTTCGGTTGACCTACACAAACACAGCTATAAAAAAATGTAAAATTTGTTACAGTATATTGTGTGATTCCTTATAACATATCGGTAAATATCTACGAGGTGAGGCACTCTCGGCGCGGTCGTTCATATTGTCTCGCCTCGTAGATATCCATCGAGAACTAAAAAGCAGCCATCCGAGAGAAAAGTATTTTTTGTGTATATTACTAAAAATAATTTTCGGTTTACGTACACAATCACTGCTATTAAAAAAATGTATAATTTGTTACAATATATTATGTGTTTGCTTATAACATATCGGTGGATATCTACGAGGCAGGACACTCTACGGCGCGTCGTTTCAGATTATCTCGCCTGGTAGATATCCATCGAGAACTAAAAAGCAGCCATCCGAGAAAAAGTATATTTTTGTGTATATATACTTAAAATCATTTTCGGTTTATCTACACAAACACTGCATATAAAGAATGTAAAATTTGTTACAATATATTATGTGTTTGCTTATACATATCGGTGGATATCTACGAGGCGAGACACCCTCGGCGCGTCGTCCAGATTGTCTCGCCTCGTAGATATCCATCGAGAACTAAAAAGCAGCCATCCGAGAAAGAGTATTTTTTGTATATATAAAATATTAAAATAACTAGCCAAAAACGCTCGCTTCGCTCGCGATTTAAAACAAGGTTTGGGACACAATATTGAAAAAAATACAATATCGAAAGAAAATGTAATAGAAGAACCACAAAATTATAAAGAAGAATTACAAACAATGATACTGTAAAAATAAGTATTGACAAAAAACAAAAACAAGAAATAGTCAACAAAAATTATATTGAAGACAAAAATATTAATATATTAAAAACATGTATTAAATAAAAAATATCCAGGAAATCCCGTAATTAATGGAGTCTTTCTGAATATTTCAGCAATTCCCAAAATTTCTAGGAAATCCCGTACACTTGTACCGTCATCCCGAAATACCTCATAATTCCCGAAATATCCTGGAAATTCCACAATTAGTGGAGACATTTCGAAATACCTCAGAAATTCCCGAAATAACCAGGAATCCCTTAATTTGTAGAGTTATCCAAAAAATCCCACATCAATTTCCGAAATATCCAGGAAATACCATAATTAGTGGAGTTTTTTTTTAAATTTCAGAAATTCCCGAAATATCCAGTAAATTCCAGAATTAGTGGAGATATTTCGAACTACCTCAGAAATTCCCGAAATATCCAGGAAATCCCTTAATTTTAGAGTTATCCAGAACTACCTCAGATATTCCCGAATATCCCGAAATACCATAATTAGTGGAGTCTTGCTGAAATATTTCAGAAATTCCCGAAATATCCAGGAAATTCCGTATTTAGTATACTCTCCCGAATTTCCTCAGAAATTCCCGAAATATCCAGGAAATCCCGTAATTAGTAGCGTCATCCCAAATAATCGGAAATTTCTGAATATCCAGGAAATACCACAATTAGTGGATACGTTTCGAAATACCTCAGACATTCCCGAATATCCAGGAAATCCCTTAATTTGTAGAGTTATCCAGAAATTCCTCAGAATTAACCGAATATCTAGGAAATCCGTAACTAGTGAAGTCCTCTGAAATATTTCAGAAAATCCCGAAATATACAGGAAATCCGTAATTAGTAGATTCATCCCGAATTTCCACACAATTCGCGTATATCCAGGAAATCCCGTAATTGTTAGATTCATCCGAATTTACTCAGATATTCCCGAAATCCAGGAAATACCATAATTAGTGGAGTCTTTCTGAATATTTCAGAAATTCCCGAAATATCCAGGAAATCCCTTATTAGGAGTGTTATCCAGAAATACCTCAGAATTCCCAATATCCAGGAAATTCCGTTATTATTGGTTGTTACCCGAATTTCCTCAGAAATTCCCGAAAGATCCAGGAAATCCCGTAATTGGTAGAGTCATCACGAATTTCCTCAGATATTCCAGAAATATCAAGAAAATCCCATAATTAGTAGAGTTATCCAGAATACCTCAGAAATTCCCGAAATATCCAGGAAATCCATAATTTGTAGAGTTATCCAAAATACTACAGAAATTCCCGAAATATCCAGGAAATACCATAATTAGTGGAGTCTTTCAGAATATTTCAGAAATTCCCGAATATCCAGGAAATCCCTTAATTTGTAGAGTTATCCAGAATACCTCAGAAATTCCCGAAATAGCCAGGAATCCCGTAATTATTAGCGTCATCCCGAAATAAATCAGAATTTCCGAAATATCCAGGAAATCCCTTATTTTGTAGAGTTTTCCAAAAATACCACAGAAATTCCTGAAATATCCAGGAAATACCATAATTAGTGGAGACATTTCGAAATACCTCAGAAATTCTGGAATATTCAGAAATCCCTTATTGTAAAGTTATCCAGAAATTCCTCAGAAATTCCCGAAATATCCAGGAAATACCATAAATAGTGGAGTCTTTCTAAAATATTTCAGAAATTCCCGAAAGATCCAGGAAATCCCGTAATTGGTAGAGTCATCACGAATTTCCTCAGATATTCCCGAAATATCAAGGAAATCCCGTAATAATAGCGTCATTCAAAAATATATCTCATAAATTCCCGAAATATCATGGAAATCCCGTAATTAGTAGCGTCTTTCCACAATATCTCAGAAATTCCCGAAATATCCTGGAAATCCCGTAATTAGTAGAGTATCCAGAACACCTCAGAAATTCCCGAAATATCCAGGAAATCCCTTATTTTGTAGAGTTTTCCAAAAATACCACAGAAATTCCTGAAATATCCAGGAAATACCATAATTAGTAGCGTCATCCCGAAATACCTCAGAAATTCCCGAAATATCCAGGAAATCCCTTAATTTGTAAAGTTATCCAGAATTCCTCAGAAATTCCCGAAATATCCAGGAAATCCCGTAATTAGTGGAGTCTTTCTGAAATATTTCAGAAATTTCCGAAATATACAGGAAATTCCGTATTTAGTAGATTCATTCCGAATTTTCACAGAAATTCGCGTAATATCAAGGAAATCCCGTAATTGGTAGAATCATCCCGAAATACCTCGGAATTCCCATAAGATCCAGGAAATCCCGTAATTGGTAGATTCATCCCGAATTTCCTCAGATATTCCCGAAATATCCAGGAAATACCATAAATAGTGGAGTCTTTCTGAAATATTTCAGAAATTCCAGAAATACCTCAGAAATTCCCGAAATATCCAGGAAATTCCGTTATTATGGTGATATCCCCAATTTCCTCGGAAATTCCCGAAAGATCCAGGAAATCCCGTAATTGGTAGAGTCATCACGAATTTCCTCAGATATTACCGAAATATCCAGAAAATCCCGTAATTAGTGGAGTCTTTCTGAAATATTTCAGAAATTCCCGAAATATCCAGGAAATCCCTTAATTTGTAGAGTTATCCAGAAATACCTCAGAAATTCCCGAAATATCCAGGAAATCCCGTAATTAGTAGCGTCATCTCGAAATAAATCAGAAATTTCCGAAATATCCAGGAAATACCACAATTAGTGGAGACATTTCGAAATACCTCAGAAATTCCCGAAATATCCAGGAAATCCCTTAATTTGTAGAGTTATCCAGAAATTCCTCAGAAATTCCCGTAATATCCAGGAAATCCCGTAATTAGTAGCGTCATTCCACAATATCTCAGAAATTCTCGAACTATCCTGGAAATCCCGTAATTAGCAGAGTTATCCAGAAATACCTCAGAATTCCCTAAACATCCAGGAAATCCCTTAATTTGTAGAGTGATCAAAAAATACCACAGAAATCCCCGAAGTATCCAGGAAATACCATAATTAGTGGAGTTTTTTTTTAAATACCTCAGCAATTACCGAAATATCCAGGAAATCCCGTAATTGGTAGAATCATCACGAAATTCCTCAGATATTCCCGAAATATCCAGGAAATCCCGTAATTGGTAGAATCATCACGAAATTCCTCAGATATTCCCGAAATATCCGGAAATCCCGTAATTAGTGGAGTCTCTCTGAAATATTTCCGAAATTCCCGAAATATACAGGAAATTCCGTAATTAGTAGATTTATCCCGAATTTGCACAGCAATTCGCGTAATATCCAGGAAATCCCGTAAATGGTAGAATCATCCCGAAGTACCTCGGAATTCCCAAAAGATCCAGGAAATCCCGTAATTGGTAGAGTCATCACGAATTCCTTAGATATTCACGAAATATCAAGGAATCCCGTAACTAGTAGCGTCATTCAAAAAAATATCTGATAAATTCCCGAAATATCATGGAAATCCCGTAATTAGTAGCGTCATTCCACAATATCTCAGAAATTCCCGAAATATCCTGGAAATCCCGTAATTAGTAGAGTTATCCAGAAACACCTCAGAAATTCCCGAAATATCCAGGAAATCCCTTAATTTGTAGAGTGATCAAAAAATACCACAGAAATCCCCGAAGTATCCAGGAAATACCATAATTAGTGGAGTTTTTTTTTAAATACCTCAGCAATTACCGAAATATCCAGGAAATCCGTAATTGGTAGAATCATCACGAAATTCCTCAGATATTCCCGAAATATCCAGGAAATCCCGTAATTGGTAGAATCATCACGAAATTCCTCAGATATTCCCGAATATCCGGAAATCCCTTAATTGTAGAGTTATCCAGAAATTCCTCAGAATTAACCGAAATATCTAGGAAATCCCGTAACTAGTGAAGTCTCTCTGAAATATTTCAGAAAATCCCGAAATATACAGGAAATTCCGTAATTAGTAGATTCATCCCGAATTTCCACACAAATTCGCGTAATATCCAGGAAATCCCGTAATTGTTAGATTCATCCCGAATTTACTCAGATATTCCCGAAATATCCAGGAAATACCATAATTAGTGGAGTCTTTCTGAAATATTTCAGAAATTCCCGAAATATCCAGGAAATCCCTTATTTAGGAGTGTTATCCAGAAATACCTCAGAAATTCCCAAATATCCAGGAAATTCCGTTTTTATTGGTGTTACCCCGAATTTCCTCAGAAATTCCCGAAAGATCCAGGAAATCCCGTAATTGGTAGAGTCATCACGAATTTCCTCAGATATTCCAGAAATATCAAGAAAATCCCATATTAGTAGAGTTATCCAGAAATACCTCAGAAATTCCCGAAATATCCAGGAAATCCCATAATTTGTAGAGTTATCCAAAAATACTACAGAAATTCCCGAAATATCCAGGAAATACCATAATTAGTGGAGTCTTTCAGAAATATTTTAGAAATTCCCGAAATATCCAGGAAATCCTTAATTTGTAGAGTTATCCAGAAATACCTCAGAAATTCCCGAAATAGCCAGGAAATCCCGTAATTATTAGCGTCATCCCGAAATAAATCAGAAATTTCCGAAATATCCAGGAAATCCCTTATTTTGTAGAGTTTTCCAAAAATACCACAGAAATTCCTGAAATATCCAGGAAATACCATAATTAGTGGAGACATTTCGAAATACCTCAGAAATTCTGGAAATATTCAGGAAATCCCTTAATTTGTAAAGTTATCCAGAAATTCCTCAGAAATTCCCGAAATATCAGGAAATCCCGTAATTAGTGGAGTCTTTCTGAAATATTTCAGAAATTCCCGAAATATACAGGAAATTCCGTATTTAGTAGATTCATTCCGAATTTCCACAGAAATTCGCGTAATATCAAGGAAATCCCGTAATTGGTAGAATCATCCCGAAATACCTCGGTATTCCATAAGATCCAGGAAATCCCGTAATTGGTAGATTCATCCCGAATTTCCTCAGATATTCCCGAAATATCCAGGAAATACCATAAATAGTGGAGTCTTTCTGAAATATTTCAGAAATTCCCGAAATATCCAGGAATCCCTTAATTTGTAGAGTTATCCAGAAATACCTCAGAAATTCCCGAGATATCCAGGAAATCCGTAATTCGTAGCGTCATCTCGAAATAAATCAGAAATTTCCGAAATATCCAGGAAATACCACAATTAGTGGAGACATTTCGAAATACCTCAGAAATTCCCTAAATATCCAGGAAATCCTTAATTTGTAGAGTTATCCAGAAATTCCTCAGAAATTCCCGTAATATCCAGGAAATCCCGTAATTAGTAGCGTCATTCCACAATATCTCAGAAATTCTCGAACTATCCTGGAAATCCCGTAATTAGTAGAGTTATCCAGAAATACCTCAGCAATTACCGAAATATCCAGGAAATCCCGTAATTGGTAGAATCATCACGAAATTCCTCA
The DNA here is from genome assembly GCA_026168455.1 of Theocolax elegans. Lineage (NCBI taxonomy): Eukaryota > Metazoa > Arthropoda > Insecta > Hymenoptera > Cerocephalidae > Theocolax > Theocolax elegans. The sequence goes on from CM047429.1 coordinate 9,625,197, forward strand.
GATATTCCCGAAATATCCGGAAATCCCGTAATTAGTGGAGTCTCTCTGAAATATTTCCGAAATTCCCGAAATATACAGGAAATTCCGTAATTAGTAGATTTATCCCGAATTTGCACAGAAATTCGCGTAATATCCAGGAAATCCCGTAAATGGTAAAATCATCCCGAAGTACCTCGGAATTCCCAAAAGACCCAGGAAATCCCGTAATTGGTAGATTCATCCCGAATTTCCTCAGATATTCCCGAAATATCCAGGAAATACCATAATTAGTGGAGTCTTTCAGAAATATTTCAGAAATTCCCGAAATATCCAAGATCCCTAATTAGTAGTCATCCCGAATTTTTCCAGAAATTCCCGAAATATCCAGGAAATCCCGTAATTAGTGGAGTCTTCTCAAAAATTTCAGAAATTCTCGAAATATACAGGAAACCTTATTTAGGATTTATCCAGAAATACCTGAGAAATTCCCGAAAGATCCAGGAAATTCCGTAATTATTAGTCATCCCGAATTTTTTCAGAAAGTCCCGAAATTTCCAGAAAACCCGTTATTATTGGTGTTATCGCGAATTTACTCAGAAATTTCCGAAATATCCAGGAAATACCATAATTAGTGGAGTTTTTTTTTATACCTCAGCAATTACCGAAAGATCCAGGAAATCTCGTAATTGGTAAAACTTCACGACATTCCTCAGATATTCCCGAAATATCCAGAAAATCCCGTAATTCGTGGAGTCTTTCTGAAATATTTCAGAAATTCCCGAAATATCCAGGAAATCCCGTAATAATTGAGTCTCTCAGAAATATTTCAGTAATTCCCAAAATATACAGGAAATTCCGTAATTAGTAGATTCATCCCGAATTTCCACAGAAATCCGCGTAATATCCAGGAAATCCCGTAATAGGTAGAAACATCCCGAAATACCTCGGAATTCCCAAAAATCCAGGAAATCCCGTAATTGGTAGATTCATCCCGAATTTCCTCAGATATTCCCGTAATATCCAGGAAATACCATAATTAGTGGAGTTTTTTTTTAAATATTTCAGAAATTCCCGAATATCCAGGAAATTCCGTAATTATTATCATCCCGAATTTTTTCAGAATTCCCGAATTTCCAGAAAATCCCGTTTTATTGGTGTTGTCCCGAATTTACTCAGAAATTTCCGAAATATCCTGGAAATCCCGTAATTAGTAGAGTGATCCAGAATACCTCAGAAATTCCCGATTATCCAGGAAATTCCGTAATTAGTGGAGTCTTTCTGAAATATTTCAGAAATTCCCGAAATATCCAGGAAATTCCGTAATTAGTAGCGTCATCCCGAAATACCTCAGCAATTCCCGAAAGATCCTGGAATCTCGTAATTGGTAGAATCATCACGAATTTCCTCAGTATTCCCGAAATATCCAAAAAATCCCGTAATTAGTGGAGTCTTTCTGAAATATTTGAGAAATTCCCGAAATATCCAGAAATTCCCGTAATTGGTAGCGTCATCTCGAAATACCTCAGGAATTCCCGAAAGGTCCAGGAAATCCCGTATTTGGTAGAGTCATCACGATTATCCTCAGATGTTCCCGAAATATCCAGGAAATCCCGTAATTAGTAGCATCATCCCGAAATACCTCAGAAATTCCCGAAAGATCCAGGAATTCCCGTACTTGGTAGAGTCATCTCGATTTTCCTCATATATTCCCGAAATATCCAGAAAATTCCGTCATTAGTGGAGTCTTTCTGAAATATTTCAGAAATTCCGAAATATCCAAGAAATCCCGTAATTAGTAGTCATCCCGAATTTTTCCAGAAATTCCCGAAATATCCAGAAATTCCGTAATTAGTAGCGTCATCCCAAAATACCTCAGGAATTCCCGAAAGATCGAGGAAGTCCCGTAATTGGTAGAGTCATCACGAATTTCCTCAGATATTCCCGAAATATCCAGGATATCCCGTAATTAGTGGAGTCTTTCTGAAATATTCAGAAATTCCCGAAATATCCAGGAAACCCCGTAATTAGTCGACTCATCCCGAATTCCTCCGAAATTCCCGAAAGATCTAGGAACTGTTTATCATAATTCCAGGGACACATAAAGTCTAAAAAGATATTGTTTATTTATATAATTATTTACAGTAAAATGGGAATTCACAGAAATGCTTATTTTAGATATATTTCTAAATATAATTTGTTATTAATATTACAAATAATATATATTTATTATAATTTTTGAATACATACAATTTATACCTGGCACCACGACAATTAATTGTTGACAACAAAATTAATCGGTTGTGCAATTGCAATAATTAATGGTAAAATGTATGTATAAAAAGTATTAAGTACGTACGTACGTACGTACGTACGGACGCACGTACGTACGCGGACTACTGAAACTTCCAAGCCAAAAAACTAATAAAAACGACTCTTTAAAAAATTTGTAATAGTGGTAAATTTATCCTCGTATCAATGCGATCACAATGGACTCATAAAAATGACATTCACTAAATATTTTTTACAGTATAAGGGGTTTTTACAGAAAAATTCACAATTTCACTTATAAAATTTTAATATTATGTAGATGTAGATTTTCGGTTTACCTACACAAACACAGCTATATAAAAAAATATTAAATTTGTTACAATGTATTATGTTTTCCTTATAACATAAGGCGGATATCAACGAGGCGAGACACACTCGGCGCATCATCCAGATTGTCTCGCCTGGTAGATATCCATCGAGAACTAAAAAGCAGCCATCCGAGAAACAGTATTTTTTGTGTATATAAATACTAAAAATAATTTGTTGTTTACCTACACAAACACAGCTATAAAAAAAATGTAAAATTTGTTACAATATATTGTGTGATTCCTTATACATAACGGCGGATATCTACCAGGCGAGACACTCTCGGCGCGTCGTTCAGATTGTCTCGCCTTGTAGATATCCATTGAGAACTAAAAAGCAGCCATCCGAGAAAAAGTATTTTTTTTGTATATATAAAATATTAAAAATAATTTTCGGTTTACCTACACAAACACAGCTATAAAAAATGTAATATTGTTACAATATTGTGTGATTCCTTATAACATATCGGTGGATATCTAAGAGGCGACACTCTCGGCGCGTCGTTCAGATTGTCTCGCCTTGTATATCCATCGAGAACTAAAAAGCAGCCATACGAGAAAAAGTATATTTTGTGTATATATTACTAAATTAATTTTCGGCTCACATTCACAAACACTGCTGCAATAAAAATAAAATTTGTAACAATAAATTATGTGTTTGCTTTTTAGTTCTCGATGAATATCTACGAGGCGAGACAATCTAAACAATGCGCCGAGAGTGTCTCGCCTCGATGGTTCTACGCGACAATAATCAGTCGCCGCAGCGTTCCGAGAAAAAGTATTTTTTGTGTATATATGACTAAAAATAATTTTCGATTTACCTACACAAACACTGCTATTAAAAAATGTAAAATTTGTTACAATTATTATGTGTTCCTTATAACATAACGGCGGATATCTACGAGGCGAGACACTCTCGGCGCGTCGTTCAGATTGTCTCGCCTTGTAGATATCCATCGAGAACTAAAAAGCAGCCATCCGAGAAAAAGTATTTTTTGTATATATAAAATATTAAAATAATTTTCGGTTTACCTACACAAACACAGCTATAAAAAAAAAGTACAATTTGTTACAATATTACGTGTTTGCTTATAACATATCGGGGGATAGCTACGAGGCGAGACACTCTCGGCGCGTCGTTCAGATTATCTCGCCTGGTAGATATCCATCGAGAACTAAAAAGCAGCCATCCGAGAAAAAGTATTTTTTGTGTATAAATTACTTAAAATCATTTTCGGTTTATCTACACAAACACTGCTATAAAAAAAATGTAAAGTTTGTTACAATATATTATGTGTTTGCTTATAACATATCGTTGGATATCTAAGAGGCGAGACACTCTCGGCGAGTCGTTCAGATTGTCTCGCCTTATAGATATCCATCGAGACTAAAAAGCAGCCATCCGAGAAAAAGTATTTTTTGTATATATAAAATATTAAAAATAATTTTCGGTTTACCTACACAAACACAGCTATAAAAAAAATATAAAATTTGTTACAATATATTATGTGTTTCCTTATAACATAACGGCGGATATCTACGAGCCGAGACACTCTCGGCGCAACGTCCAAATTGCCTCGCCTCGTAGATATCCATCGAGAACTAAATAGCAGCCATCCGAGAAACAGTATTTTTTGTGTATATAACATACTAAAAATATTTTTTGTTTACCTACACAAACACAGCTATAAAAAAATGTAAAATTTGTTACAATATATTGTATGATTCCTTATAACATATCGGTGGATATCTACGAGGCGAGACACTCTCGGCGCGTCGTTCATATTGTCTCGCCTCGTAGTTATCCATCGAGAACTAAAAAGGAGCCATCCGAGAAAAAGTATTTTTTGTATAATAAAATATTAAAATAACTAGCCAAAAACGCTCGCTTCGCTCGCGATTAAACAGTTTTGGGACACAATATTGAAAAAAATACAATATCGAAAGAAAATGTAATAGAAGAATCACAAAATTATAAAGAAGAATTACAAACAAAGATACTGTAAAAAAGTATTGACAAAAAACAAAAACAAGAAATAGTCAACAAAAATTATATTGAAGACAAAATATTAATATATTAAAACATGGTATTAAAATAAAAATATCCAGGAAATCCCGTAATTAATGGAGTCTTTCCCGAAATATCCAGGAAATCCCGTAATTAGTAGCGACATCCCGAAATAAATCAGACAATTCCGAAATATCCAGGAAATACCAAAATTAGTGGAGACATTTCGAAATACCTCAGAAATTCCCGAAATATCCAGGAAATCCCTTAATTTGTAGAGTTATCCAGAAATTCCTCAGAAATTCCCGAAATATCCAGGAAATCCCGTAATTAGTGGAGTCTCTCTGAAATATTTCAGAAATTCCCGAAATACAGGAAATTCCGTAATTAGTAAATTCATCCCGAATTTCCACAGAAATTCGCGTAATATTCAGGAAATCCCGTAATTGGAAGAATCATCCCGAAGTACCTCGGAATTCCCAAAAGATCCAGGAAATCCCGTAATTGGTAGAGTCATCCCGAATTTCCTCAAATATTCCCGAAATATCCAGGAAATACCATAATTAGTGGGGCTTTCAGAAATATTTCAGAAATTCCCGAAATATCCAGGAAATCCCTTATTTAGTAGAGTTATCCAGAAATACCTCAGAAATTCCCGAAATATCGAGGAAATTCCGTTATTATTGGTGTTATCCCGAATTTCCCCAGAAATTCCCGAAAGATCCATGAAAACCCGTAATTGGTAGAGTCATCACGAATTTCCTCAGATATTCCCGAAATATCAAGGAAATCCCGTCATTAGTAGCGTCATTCAAAAATATCTCATAAATTCCCGGAATATCCTGGAAATCCCGTAATTAGTAGCGTCATTCCACAATATCTCAGAAATTCCCGATATATCCTGGAAATCCCGTAATTAGTAGAGTTATCCAGAAATACCTCAGAAATTCCCGAAATATCCAGGAAATCACTTATTTTGTAGTTTTCCAAAAATACCACAGAAATTCCTGAAATATCCAGGAAATACCATAATTAGTGGAGACATTTCGAAATACCTCAGATATTCTCGAAATATCCAGGAAATCCCTTAATTTGTAAAGTTATCCAGAAATTCCTCAGAAATTCCCGAAATATCCAGGAAATCCCGTAATTAGTAGAGTCTTTCTGAAATATTTCAGAAATTCCCGAAATATACAGGAAATTGCGTATTTAGTAGATTCATTCCGAATTTTCACAGAAATTCGCGTAATATCAAGGAAATCCCGTAATTGGTAGAATCATCCCGAAATACCTCGGAATTCCCATAAGATCCAGGAAATCCCGTAATTGGTAGATTCATCCCGAATTTCCTCAGATATTCCCGAAATATCCAGGAAATACCATAATAGTGGAGTCTTTCTGAAATATTTCGGAAATTCCCGAAATATCCAGGAAATCCCTTATTTAGTAGAGTTATCCAGAAATACCTCAGAAATTCCCGAAATATCGAGGAAATTCCGTTATTATTGGTGTTATCCCGAATTTCCCCAGAAATTCCCGAAATATCAAGGAAATCCCGTAATTAGTAGCGTCATTCCAAAATCTCATAAATTCCCGAAATATCATGGAAATCCCGTAATTAGTAGCGTCATTCCACAATATCTCAGAAATTCCCGAAATATCCTGGAAATCCCGTAATTAGTAGAGTTATCGAGAAACACCTCAGAAATTCCCGAAATATCCAGGAAATACCATAATTAGTAGCGTCATCCCGAAATACCTCAGAAATTCTCGAAATATCCAGGAAATCTCGCCTTGTAGATATCCATCGAGAACTAAAAAGCAGCCATCCGAGAAAAAGTATTTTTTATATATAAATATTAAAAATAATTTTCGGTTGACCTACACAAACACAGCTATAAAAAAATGTAAAATTTGTTACAGTATATTGTGATTCCTTATAACATATCGGTAAATATCTACGAGGTGAGGCACTCTCGGCGCGTCGTTCATATTGTCTCGCCTCGTAGATATCCATCGAGAACTAAAAAGCAGCCATCCGAGAAAAAGTATTTTTTGTGTATATTTACTAAAAATAATTTTCGGTTTACGTACACAATCACTGCTATTAAAAAAATGTATAATTTGTTACAATATATTATGTGTTTGCTTATAACATATCGGTGGATATCTACGAGGCAGGACACTCTCGGCGCGTCGTTCAGATTATCTCGCCTGGTAGATATCCATCGAGAACTAAAAAGCAGCCATCCGAGAAAAAGTATTTTTTGTGTATATATTACTTAAAATCATTTTCGGTTTATCTACACAAACACTGCTATAAAAGAATGTAAAATTTGTTACAATATATTATGTGTTTGCTTATAACATATCGGTGGATATCTACGAGGCGAGACACCCTCGGCGCGTCGTCCAGATTGTCTCGCCTCGTAGATATCCATCGAGAACTAAAAGCAGCCATCCGAGAAAGAGTATTTTTTGTATATATAAAATATTAAAATAACTAGCCAAAAACGCTCGCTTCGCTCGCGATTAAAACAAGGTTTGGGACACAATATTGAAAAAAATACAATATCGAAAGAAAATGTAATAGAAGAACCACAAAATTATAAAGAAGAATTACAAACAATGATACTGTAAAAATAAGTATTGACAAAAAACAAAAACAAGAAATAGTCAACAAAAATTATTTGAAGACAAAAAATTAATATATTAAAACATGGTATTAAATAAAAAATATCCAGGAAATCCCGTAATTAATGGAGTCTTTCTGAAATATTTCAGCAATTCCCAAAATTTCTAGGAAATCCCGTAACTTGTACCGTCATCCCGAAATACCTCATAAATTCCCGAAATATCCTGGAAATTCCACAATTAGTGGAGACATTTCGAAATACCTCAGAAATTCCCGAAATAACCAGGAAATCCCTTAATTTGTAGAGTTATCCAAAAATACCACATAAATTTCCGAAATATCCAGGAAATACCATAATTAGTGGAGTTTTTTTTTAAATATTTCAGAAATTCCCGAAATATCCAGTAAATTCCAGAATTAGTGGAGATATTTCGAACTACCTCAGAAATTCCCGAAATATCCAGGAAATCCCTTAATTTGTAGAGTTATCCAGAACTACCTCAGATATTCCCGAAATATCCCGGAAATACCATAATTAGTGGAGTCTTGCTGAAATATTTCAGAAATTCCCGAAATATCCAGGAAATTCCGTATTTAGTATACTCATCCCGAATTTCCTCAGAAATTCCCGAAATATCCAGGAAATCCCGTAATTAGTAGCGTCATCCCAAATAAATCGGAAATTTCTGAATATCCAGGAAATACCACAATTAGTGGATACGTTTCGAAATACCTCAGACATTCCCGAAATATCCAGGAAATCCCTTAATTTGTAGAGTTATCCAGAAATTCCTCAGAATTAACCGAAATATCTAGGAAATCCCGTAACTAGTGAAGTCTCTCTGAAATTTTCAGAAAATCCCGAAATATACAGGAAATTCCGTAATTAGTAGATTCATCCCGAATTTCCACACAAATTCGCGTAATATCCAGGAAATCCCGTAATTGTTAGATTCATCCCGAATTTACTCAGATATTCCCGAAATATCCAGGAAATACCATAATTAGTGGAGTCTTTCTGAAATATTTCAGAAATTCCCGAAATATCCAGGAAATCCCTTATTTAGGAGTGTTATCCAGAAATACCTCAGAAATTCCCAAATATCCAGGAAATTCCGTTATTATTGGTGTTACCCCGAATTTCCTCAGAAATTCCCGAAAGATCCAGGAAATCCCGTAATTGGTAGAGTCATCACGAATTTCCTCAGATATTCCAGAAATATCAAAAATCCCATAATTAGTAGAGTTATCCAGAAATACCTCAGAAATTCCCGAAATATCCAGGAAATCCATAATTTGTAGAGTTATCCAAAAATACTACAGAAATTCCCGAAATATCCAGGAAACCATAATTAGTGGAGTCTTTCAGAATATTTCAGAAATTCCCGAAATATCCAGGAAATCCCTTAATTTGTAGAGTTATCCAGAAATACCTCAGAAATTCCCGAAATAGCCAGGAAATCCCGTAATTATTAGCGTCATCCCGAAATAAATCAGAAATTTCCGAAATATCCAGGAAATCCCTTATTTTGTAGAGTTTTCCAAAAACCACAGAAATTCCTGAAATATCCAGGAAATACCATAATTAGTGGAGACATTTCGAAATACCTCAGAAATTCTGGAAATATTCAGGAAATCCCTTAATTTGTAAAGTTATCCAGAAATTCCTCAGAAATTCCCGAAATATCCAGGAAATACCATAAATAGTGGAGTCTTCTAAAATATTTCAGAAATTCCCGAAAGATCCAGGAAATCCCGTAATTGGTAGAGTCATCACGAATTTCCTCAGATATTCCCGAAATATCAAGGAAATCCCGTAATAAGTAGCGTCATTCAAAAATATATCTCATAAATTCCCGAAATATCATGGAAATCCCGTAATTAGTAGCGTCTTTCCACAATATCTCAGAAATTCCCGAAATATCCTGGAAATCCCGTAATTAGTAGAGTTATCCAGAAACCTCAGAAATTCCCGAAATATCCAGGAAATCCCTTATTTTGTAGAGTTTTCCAAAAACCACAGAAATTCCTGAAATATCCAGGAAATACCATAATTAGTAGCGTCATCCCGAAATACCTCAGAAATTCCCGAAATATCCAGGAAATCCCTTAATTTGTAAAGTTATCCAGAAATTCCTCAGAAATTCCCGAATATCCAGGAAATCCCGTAATTAGTGGAGTCTTTCTGAAATATTTCAGAAATTCCGAAATAACAGGAAATTCCGTATTTAGTAGATTCATTCCGAATTTCCACAGAAATTCGCGTAATATCAAGGAAATCCCGTAATTGGTAGAATCATCCCGAAATACCTCGGAATTCCCATAAGATCCAGGAAATCCCGTAATTGGTAGATTCATCCCGAATTTCCTCAGATATTCCCGAAATATCCAGGAAATACCATAAATAGTGGAGTCTTTCTGAAATATTTCAGAAATTCCAGAAATACCTCAGAAATTCCCGAAATATCCAGGAAATTCCGTTATTATTGGTGATATCCCCAATTTCCTCGGAAATTCCCGAAAGATCCAGGAAATCCCGTAATTGGTAGAGTCATCACGAATTTCCTCAGATATTACCGAAATATCCAGAAAATCCCGTAATTAGTGGAGTCTTTCTGAATATTTCAGAAATTCCCGAAATATCCAGGAAATCCCTTAATTTGTAGAGTTATCCAGAAATACCTCAGAAATTCCCGAATATCCAGGAAATCCCGTAATTAGTAGCGTCTCTCGAAATAAATCAGAAATTTCCGAAATATCCAGGAAATACCACAATTAGTGGAGACATTTCGAAATACCTCAGAAATTCCCGAATATCCAGGAAATCCCTTAATTTGTAAGTTATCCAGAAATTCCTCAGAAATTCCCGTAATATCCAGGAAATCCCGTAATTAGTAGCGTCATTCCACAATATCTCAGAAATTCTCGAACTATCCTGAAATCCCGTAATTAGCAGAGTTATCCAGAAATACCTCAGAAATTCCCTAACATCCAGGAATCCCTTAATTTGTAGAGTGATCAAAAAATACCACAGAAATCCCCGAAGTATCCAGGAAATACCATAATTAGTGGAGTTTTTTTTTAAATACCTCAGCAATTACCGAAATATCCAGGAAATCCCGTAATTGGTAGAATCATCACGAAATTCCTCAGATATTCCCGAAATATCCAGGAAATCCCGTAATTGGTAGAATCATCACGAAATTCCTCAGATATTCCCGAAATATCCGGAAATCCCGTAATTAGTGGAGTCTCTCTGAAATATTTCCGAAATTCCGAAATATACAGGAAATTCCGTAATTAGTAGATTTATCCCGAATTTGCACAGCAATTCGCGTAATATCCAGGAAATCCCGTAAATGGTAGAATCATCCCGAAGTACCTCGGAATTCCCAAAAGATCCAGGAAATCCCGTAATTGGTAGAGTCATCACGAATTTCCTTAGATATTCACGAAATATCAAGGAAATCCCGTAACTAGTAGCGTCATTCAAAAAAATCTGATAATTCCCGAAATATCATGGAAATCCCGTAATTAGTAGCGTCATTCCACAATATCTCAGAAATTCCCGAAATATCCTGGAAATCCCGTATTAGTAGAGTTATCCAGAAACCCTCAGAAATTCCCGAAATATCCAGGAAATCCCTTAATTTGTAGAGTGATCAAAAAATACCACAGAAATCCCCGAAGTATCCAGGAAATACCATAATTAGTGGGTTTTTTTTTTAAATACCTCAGCAATTACCGAAATATCCAGGAAATCCCGTAATTGGTAGAATCATCACGAAATTCCTCAGATATTCCCGAAATATCCAGGAAATCCCGTAATTGGTAGAATCATCACGAAATTCCTCAGATATTCCCGAAATATCCGGAAATCCCTTAATTGTAGAGTTATCCAGAAATTCCTCAGAATTAACCGAAATATCTAGGAAATCCCGTAACTAGTGAAGTCTCTCTGAAATATTTCAGAAAATCCCGAAATATACAGGAAATTCCGTAATTAGTAGATTCTCCCGAATTTCCACACAAATTCGCGTAATATCCAGGAATCCCGTAATTGTTAGATTCATCCCGAATTTACTCAGATATTCCCGAATATCCAGGAAATACCATAATTAGTGGAGTCTTTCTGAAATATTTCAGAAATTCCCGAAATCCAGGAAATCCCTTATTTAGGAGTGTTATCCAGAAATACCTCAGAAATTCCCAAATATCCAGGAAATTCCGTTTTTATTGGTGTTACCCCGAATTTCCTCAGAAATTCCCGAAAGATCCAGGAAATCCCGTAATTGGTAGAGTCATCACGAATTTCCTCAGATATTCCAGAAAATCAAGAAAATCCCATATTAGTAGAGTTATCCAGAAATACCTCAGAAATTCCCGAAATATCCAGGAAATCCCATAATTTGTAGAGTTATCCAAAAATACTACAGAAATTCCCGAAATATCCAGGAAATACCATAATTAGTGGAGTCTTTCAGAAATATTTTAGAAATTCCCGAAATATCCAGGAAATCCCTTAATTTGTAGAGTTATCCAGAAATACCTCAGAAATTCCCGAAATAGCCAGGAAATCCCGTAATTATTAGCGTCATCCCGAAATAATCAGAAATTTCCGAAATATCCAGGAAATCCCTTATTTTGTAGAGTTTTCCAAAAATACCACAGAAATTCCTGAAATATCCAGGAAATACCATAATTAGTGGAGACATTTCGAAAACCTCAGAAATTCTGGAAATATTCAGGAAATCCCTTAATTTGTAAAGTTATCCAGAAATTCCTCAGAAATTCCCGAAATATCCAGGAAATACCATAAATAGTGGAGTCTTTCTAAAATATTTCAGAAATTCCCGAAAGATCCAGGAAATCCCGTAATTGGTAGAGTCATCACGAATTTCCTCAGATATTCCCGAAATATCAAGGAAATCCCGTAATTAGTAGCGTCATTCAAAAATATATCTCATAAATTCCCGAAATATCATGGAAATCCCGTAATTAGTAGCGTCTTTCCACAATATCTCAGAAATTCCCGAAATATCCTGGAAATCCCGTAATTAGTAGAGTTATCCAGAAACACCTCAGAAATTCCCGAAATATCCAGGAATCCCTTATTTTGTAGAGTTTTCCAAAAATACCACAGAAATTCCTGAAATATCCAGAAATACCATAATTAGTAGCGTCATCCCGAAATACCTCAGAAATTCCCGAAATATCCAGGAAATCCCTTAATTTGTAAAGTATCCAGAAATTCCTCAGAAATTCCCGAAATATCCAGGAAATCCCGTAATTAGTGGAGTCTTTCTGAAATATTTCAGAAATTTCCGAAATATACAGGAAATTCCGTATTTAGGATTCATTCCGAATTTCCACAGAAATTCGCGTAATATCAAGGAAATCCCGTAATTTGTAGAGTTATCCAAAAATACTACAGAAATTCCCGAAATATCCAGGAAATACCATAATTAGTGGAGTCTTTCAGAAATATTTCAGAAATTCCCGAAATATCCAGGAAATCCCTTAATTTGTAGTTATCCAGAAATACCTCAGAAATTCCCGAAATAGCCAGGAAATCCCGTAATTATTAGCGTCATCCCGAAATAAATCAGAAATTTCCGAATATCCAGGAAATCCCTTATTTTGTAGAGTTTTCCAAAAATCCACAGAAATTCCTGAAATATCCAGGAAATACCATAATTAGTGGAGACATTTCGAAATACCTCAGAAATTCTGGAAATATTCAGGAAATCCCTTAATTTGTAAAGTTATCCAGAAATTCCTCAGAAATTCCCGAAATATCCAGGAAATCCCGTAATTAGTGGAGTCTTTCTGAAATATTTCAGAAATTCCCGAAATATACAGGAAATTCCGTATTTAGTAGATTCATTCCGAATTTCCACAGAAATTCGCGTAATATCAAGGAAATCCCGTAATTGGTAGAATCATCCCGAAATACCTCGGTATTCCCATAAGATCCAGGAAATCCCGTAATTGGTAGATTCATCCCGAATTTCCTCAGATATTCCCGAAATATCCAGGAAATACCATAAATAGTGGAGTCTTTCTGAAATATTTCAGAAATTCCCGAAATATCCAGGAAATCCCTTAATTTAGAGTTATCCAGAAATACCTCAAAATTCCCGAGATATCCAGGAAATCCCGTAATTCGTAGCGTCATCTCGAAATAAATCAGAAATTTCCGAAATATCCAGGAAATACCACAATTAGTGGAGACATTCGAAATACCTCAGAAATTCCCTAAATATCCAGGAAATCCCTTAATTTGTAGAGTTATCCAGAAATTCCTCAGAAATTCCCGTAATATCAGGAAATCCCGTAATTAGTAGCGTCATTCCACAATATCTCAGAAATTCTCGAACTATCCTGGAAATCCCGTAATTAGTAGAGTTATCCAGAAATACCTCAGCAATTACCGAAATATCCAGGAAATCCCGTAATTGGTAGAATCATCACGAAATTCCTCAGATATTCCCGAAATATCCGGAAATCCCGTAATTAGTGGAGTCTCTCTGAAATATTTCCGAAATTCCCGAAATATACAGGAAATTCCGTAATTAGTAGATTTATCCCGAATTTGCACAGAAATTCGCGTAATATCCAGGAAATCCCGTAAATGGTAAAACATCCCGAAGTACCTCGGAATTCCCAAAAGACCAGGAAATCCCGTATTGGTAGATTCATCCCGAATTTCCTCAGATATTCCCGAATATCCAGGAAATACCATAATTAGTGGAGTCTTTCAGAAATATTTCAGAAATTCCCGAAATATCCAAGATCCCGTAATTAGTAGTCATCCCGAATTTTTCCAGAAATTCCGAAATATCCAGGAAATCCCGTAATTAGTGGAGTCTTTCTCAAAAATTTCAGAAATTCTCGAATATACAGGAAATACCTTATTTAGTAGATTTATCCAGAAATACCTGAGAAATTCCCGAAAGATCCAGGAAATTCCGTAATTATTAGTCATCCCGAATTTTTTCAGAAAGTCCCGAAATTTCCAGAAAACCCGTTTATTATTGGTGTTATCGCGAATTTACTCAGAAATTTCCGAAATATCCAGGAAATACCATAATTAGTGGAGTTTTTTTTATATACCTCAGCAATTACCGAAAGATCCAGGAAATCTCGTAATTGGTAAAATCTTCACGACATTCCTCAGATATTCCCGAAATATCCAGAAAATCCCGTAATTCGTGGAGTCTTTCTGAAATATTTCAGAAATTCCCGAAATATCCAGGAAATCCCGTAATTAATTGAGTCTCTCAGAAATATTTCAGTAATTCCCAAAATATAAGGAAATTCCGTAATTAGTAGATTCATCCCGAATTTCCACAGAAATCCGCGTAATATCCAGGAAATCCCGTAATAGGTAGAAACATCCCGAAATACCTCGGATTCCCAAAAAATCCAGGAAATCCCGTAATTGGTAGATTCATCCCGAATTTCCTCAGATATTCCCGTAATATCCAGGAAATACCATAGTGGAGTCTTTCTAGAATATTTCAAAATTCCCGAAAGATCCAGGAAATCCCTTAATTTGTAGAGTTATCCAAAATACCACATAAATTCCCGAATATCCAGGAAATACCATAATTAGTGGAGTTTTTTTTTTAAATATTTCAGAAATTCCCGAAATATCCAGGAATTCCGTAATTATTAGTCATCCCGAATTTTTTCAGAAATTCCCGAAATTTCCAGAAAATCCCGTATTATTGGTGTTGTCCCGAATTTACTCAGAAATTTCCGAATATCCTGGAAATCCCGTAATTAGTAGAGTGATCCAGAAATACCTCAGAAATTCCCGATTATCCAGGAAATTCCGTAATTAGTGGAGTCTTTCTGAAATATTCAGAAATTCCCGAAATATCCAGGAAATTCCGTAATTAGTAGCGTCATCCCGAAATACCTCAGCAATTCCCGAAAGATCCTGGAAATCTCGTAATTGGTAGAATCATCACGAATTTCCTCAGATATTCCCGAAATATCCAAAAAATCCCGTAATTAGTGGATTCTTTCTGAAATATTTGAGAAATTCCCGAAATATCCAGAAATTCCCGTAATTGGTAGCGTCATCTCGAAATACCTCAGGAATTCCCGAAAGGTCCAGGAAATCCCGTATTTGGTAGAGTCATCACGATTATCCTCAGATGTTCCCGAAATATCCAGGAAATCCCGTAATTAGTAGCATCATCCCGAAATACCTCAGAAATTCCCGAAAGATCCAATTCCCGTACTTGGTAGAGTCATCTCGATTTTCCTCATATTCCCGAAATATCCAGAAAATTCCGTCATTAGTGGAGTCTTTCTGAAATATTTCAGAAATTCCCGAAATATCCAAGAAATCCCGTAATTAGTAGTCATCCCGAATTTTTCCAGAAATTCCCGAAATATCCAGAAATTCCGTAATTAGTAGCGTCATCCCAAAATACCTCAGGAATTCCCGAAAGATCGAGGAAGTCCCGTAATTGGTAGAGTCATCACGAATTTCCTCAGATATTCCCGAAATATCCAGGATATCCCGTAATTAGTGGAGTCTTTCTGAAATATTTCAGAAATTCCCGAAATATCCAGGAAACCCCGTAATTAGTCGACTCATCCCGAATTTCCTCCGAAATTCCCGAAAGATCTAGGAACTGTTTATCATAATTCCAGGGACACATAAAGTCTAAAAAGATATTGTTTATTTATATAATTATTTACAGTAAAATGGGAATTCACAGAAAAATGCTTATTTTAGATATATTTCTAAATATAATTTTTATTAATATTACAAATAATATATATTTATTATAATTTTTGAATACATACAATTTATACCTGGCACCACGACAATTAATTGTTGACAACAAAATTAATTATCGGTTGTGCATTGCAATAATTAATGGTAAAATGTATGTATAAAAAGTATTAGTACGTACGTACGTACGTACGTACGGACGCACGTACGTACGCGGACTACTGAAACTTCCAAGCCAAAAAACTAATAAAAACGACTCTTTAAAAAATTTGTAATAGTGGTAAATTTATCCTCGTATCAATGCGATCACAATGGACTCATAAAAATGACATTCACTAAATATTTTTTACAGTATAAGGGTTTTTTACAGAAAAATTCACAATTTCACTTATAAAATTTTAATATTATGTAGATGTAGATTTTCGGTTTACCTACACAAACACAGCTATATAAAAAAATATTAAATTTGTTACAATGTATTATGTGTTTCCTTATAACATAGGCGGATATCAACGAGGCGAGACACACTCGGCGCATCATCCAGATTGTCTCGCCTGGTAGATATCCATCGAGAACTAAAAAGCAGCCATCCGAGAAACAGTATTTTTTGTGTATATAAAATACTAAAAATAATTTGTTGTTTACCTACACAAACACAGCTATAAAAAAAAATGTAAAATTTGTTACAATATATTGTGTGATTCCTTATAACATAACGGCGGATACTACCAGGCGAGACACTCTCGGCGCGTCGTTCAGATTGTCTCGCCTTGTAGATATCCATTGAGAACTAAAAAGCAGCCATCCGAGAAAAAGTATTTTTTTTTATATAAAAATATTAAAATAATTTTCGGTTTACCTACACAAACACAGCTATAAAAAAATGTAATATTGTTACAATATATTGTGTGATTCCTTATAACATATCGGTGGATATCTAAGAGGCGACACACTCTCGGCGCGTCGTTCAGATTGTCTCGCCTTGTAGATATCCATCGAGAACTAAAAAGCAGCCATACGAGAAAAAGTATATTTTGTGTATATATTACTAAATTAATTTTCGGCTCACATTCACAAACACTGCTGCAATAAAAATAAAAATTTGTAACAATAAATTATGTGTTTGCTTTTTAGTTCTCGATGAATATCTACGAGGCGAGACAATCTAAACAATGCGCCGAGAGTGTCTCGCCTCGATGGTTCTACGCGACAATAATCAGTCGCCGCAGCGTTCCGAGAAAAAGTATTTTTTGTGTATATATGACTAAAAATAATTTTCGATTTACCTACACAAACCTGCTATTAAAAAATGTAAAATTTGTTACAATATATTATGTGTTTCCTTATAACATAACGGCGGATATCTACGAGGCGAGACACTCTCGGCGCGTCGTTCAGATTGTCTCGCCTTGTAGATATCCATCGAGAACTAAAAAGCAGCCATCCGAGAAAAAGTATTTTTTGTATATATAAAATATTAAAAATAATTTTCGGTTTACCTACACAAACACAGCTATAAAAAAAAAGTACAATTTGTTACATATATTACGTGTTTGCTTATAACATATCGGGGGATAGCTACGAGGCGAGACACTCTCGGCGCGTCGTTCAGATTATCTCGCCTGGTAGATATCCATCGAGAACTAAAAAGCAGCCATCCGAGAAAAAGTATTTTTTGTGTATAAATTACTTAAAATCATTTTCGGTTTATCTACACAACACTGCTATAAAAAAATGTAAAGTTTGTTACAATATATTATGTGTTTGCTTATAACATATCGTTGGATATCTAAGAGGCGAGACACTCTCGGCGAGTCGTTCAGATTGTCTCGCCTTATAGATATCCATCGAGAACTAAAAAGCAGCCATCCGAGAAAAAGTATTTTTGTATATATAAAATATTAAAAATAATTTTCGGTTTACCTACACAAACACAGCTATAAAAAAATATAAAATTTGTTACAATATATTATGTGTTTCCTTATAACATAACGGCGGATATCTACGAGCCGAGACACTCTCGGCGCAACGTCCAAATTGCCTCGCCTCGTAGATATCCATCGAGAACTAAATAGCAGCCATCCGAGAAACAGTATTTTTTGTGTATATAACATACTAAAAATATTTTTTGTTTACCTACACAAACACAGCTATAAAAAATGTAAAATTTGTTACAATATATTGTATGATTCCTTATAACATATCGGTGGATATCTACGAGGCGAGACACTCTCGGCGCGTCGTTCATATTGTCTCGCCTCGTAGTTATCCATCGAGAACTAAAAAGGAGCCATCCGAGAAAAAGTATTTTTTGTATATATAAAATATTAAAATAACTAGCCAAAAACGCTCGCTTCGCTCGCGATTAAAACAAGTTTTGGGACACAATATTGAAAAAAATACAATATCGAAAGAAAATGTAATAGAAGAATCACAAAATTATAAGAAGAATTACAAACAAAGATACTGTAAAAATAAGTATTGACAAAAACAAAAACAAGAAATAGTCAACAAAAATTATATTGAAGACAAAATATTAATATATAAAACATGGTATTAAAATAAAAATATCCAGGAAATCCCGTAATTAATGGAGTCTTTCCCGAAATATCCAGGAAATCCCGTAATTAGTAGCGACATCCCGAAATAAATCAGACAATTCCGAAATATCCAGGAAATACCAAAATTAGTGGAGACATTTCGAAATACCTCAGAATTCCCGAAATATCCAGGAAATCCCTTAATTTGTAGAGTTATCCAGAAATTCCTCAGAAATTCCCGAAATATCCAGGAAATCCCGTAATTAGTGGAGTCTCTCTGAAATATTTCAGAAATTCCCGAATATACAGGAAATTCCGTAATTAGTAAATTCATCCCGAATTTCCACAGAAATTCGCGTAATATTCAGGAAATCCCGTAATTGGAAGAATCATCCCGAAGTACCTCGGAATTCCCAAAGATCCAGGAAATCCCGTAATTGGTAGAGTCATCCCGAATTTCCTCAAATATTCCCGAAATATCCAGGAAATACCATAATTAGTGGAGCTTTCAGAAATATTTCAGAAATTCCCGAAATATCCAGGAAATCCCTTATTTAGTAGAGTTATCCAGAAATACCTCAGAAATTCCCGAAATATCGAGGAAATTCCGTTATTTTGGTGTTATCCCGAATTTCCCCAGAAATTCCCGAAAGATCCATGAAAACCCGTAATTGGTAGAGTCATCACGAATTTCCTCAGATATTCCCGAAATATCAAGGAAATCCCGTCATTAGTAGCGTCATTCCAAAATATCTCATAAATTCCCGGAATATCCTGGAAATCCCGTAATTAGTAGCGTCATTCCACAATATCTCAGAAATTCCCGATATATCCTGGAAATCCCGTAATTAGTAGAGTTATCCAGAAATACCTCAGAAATTCCCGAAATATCCAGGAAATCACTTATTTGTAGAGTTTTCCAAAAACCACAGAAATTCCTGAAATATCCAGGAAATACCATAATTAGTGGAGACATTTCGAAATACCTCAGATATTCTCGAAATATCCAGGAAATCCCTTAATTTGTAAAGTTATCCAAAATCCTCAGAAATTCCCGAAATATCCAGGAAATCCCGTAATTAGTAGAGTCTTTCTGAAATATTTCAGAAATTCCCGAATATACAGGAAATTGCGTATTTAGTAGATTCATTCCGAATTTTCACAGAAATTCGCGTAATATCAAGGAAATCCCGTAATTGGTAGAATCATCCCGAATACCTCGGAATTCCCATAAGATCCAGGAATCCCGTAATTGGTAGATTCATCCCGAATTTCCTCAGATATTCCCGAAATATCCAGGAAATACCATAAATAGTGGAGTCTTTCTGAAATATTTCGGAAATTCCCGAAATATCCAGGAAATCCCTTATTTAGTAGAGTTATCCAGAAATACCTCAGAAATTCCCGAAATATCGAGGAAATTCCGTTATTATTGGTGTTATCCCGAATTTCCCCAGAAATTCCCGAATATCAAGGAAATCCCGTAATTAGTAGCGTCATTCCAAAATCTCATAAATTCCCGAAATATCATGGAAATCCCGTAATTAGTAGCGTCATTCCACAATATCTCAGAAATTCCCGAAATATCCTGGAAATCCCGTAATTAGTAGAGTTATCGAGAAACACCTCAGAAATTCCCGAAATATCCAGGAAATACCATAATTAGTAGCGTCATCCCGAAATACCTCAGAAATTCTCGAAATATCCAGGAAATCTCGCCTTGTAGATATCCATCGAGAACTAAAAAGCAGCCATCCGAGAAAAAGTATTTTTATATATCTAAAATATTAAAAATAATTTTCGGTTGACCTACACAAACACAGCTATAAAAAAAATGTAAAATTTGTTACAGTATATTGGTGATTCCTTATAACATATCGGTAAATATCTACGAGGTGAGGCACTCTCGGCGCGTCGTTCATATTGTCTCGCCTCGTAGATATCCATCGAGAACTAAAAAGCAGCCATCCGAGAAAAAGTATTTTTTGTGTATATATCTAAAAATAATTTTCGGTTTACGTACACATCACTGCTATTAAAAAATGTATAATTTGTTACAATATATTATGTGTTTGCTTATAACATATCGGTGGATATCTACGAGGCAGGACACTCTCGGCGCGTCGTTCAGATTATCTCGCCTGGTAGATATCCATCGAGAACTAAAAAGCAGCCATCCGAGAAAAAGTATTTTTTGTGTATATATTACTTAAAATCATTTTCGGTTTCTACACAAACACTGCTATAAAGAATGTAAAATTTGTTACAATATATTATGTGTTTGCTTATAACATATCGGTGGATATCTACGAGGCGAGACACCCTCGGCGCGTCGTCCAGATTGTCTCGCCTCGTAGATATCCATCGAGAACTAAAAAGCAGCCATCCGAGAAAGAGTATTTTTTGTATATATAAAATATTAAAATAACTAGCCAAAACGCTCGCTTCGCTCGCGATTAAAACAAGGTTTGGGACACAATATTGAAAAAAATACAATATCGAAAGAAAATGTAATAGAACCACAAAAATTATAAAGAAGAATTACAAACAATGATACTGTAAAATAAGTATTGACAAAAAACAAAAACAAGAAATAGTCAACAAAATTTATTGAAGACAAATATTAATATATTAAAACATGGTATTAAATAAAAAATATCCAGGAAATCCCGTAATTAATGGAGTCTTTCTGAAATATTTCAGCAATTCCCAAATTTCTAGGAAATCCCGTACACTTGTACCGTCATCCCGAAATACCTCATAATTCCCGAAATATCCTGGAAATTCCACAATTAGTGGAGACATTTCGAAATACCTCAGAAATTCCCGAAATAACCAGGAATCCCTTAATTTGTAGAGTTATCCAAAAATCCCACATCAATTTCCGAAATATCCAGGAAATACCATAATTAGTGGAGTTTTTTTTTAAATTTCAGAAATTCCCGAAATATCCAGTAAATTCCAGAATTAGTGGAGATATTTCGAACTACCTCAGAAATTCCCGAAATATCCAGGAAATCCCTTAATTTTAGAGTTATCCAGAACTACCTCAGATATTCCCGAATATCCCGAAATACCATAATTAGTGGAGTCTTGCTGAAATATTTCAGAAATTCCCGAAATATCCAGGAAATTCCGTATTTAGTATACTCTCCCGAATTTCCTCAGAAATTCCCGAAATATCCAGGAAATCCCGTAATTAGTAGCGTCATCCCAAATAATCGGAAATTTCTGAATATCCAGGAAATACCACAATTAGTGGATACGTTTCGAAATACCTCAGACATTCCCGAATATCCAGGAAATCCCTTAATTTGTAGAGTTATCCAGAAATTCCTCAGAATTAACCGAATATCTAGGAAATCCGTAACTAGTGAAGTCCTCTGAAATATTTCAGAAATCCCGAAATATACAGGAAATCCGTAATTAGTAGATTCATCCCGAATTTCCACACAATTCGCGTATATCCAGGAAATCCCGTAATTGTTAGATTCATCCGAATTTACTCAGATATTCCCGAAATCCAGGAAATACCATAATTAGTGGAGTCTTTCTGAATATTTCAGAAATTCCCGAAATATCCAGGAAATCCCTTATTAGGAGTGTTATCCAGAAATACCTCAGAATTCCCAATATCCAGGAAATTCCGTTATTATTGGTTGTTACCCCGAATTTCCTCAGAAATTCCCGAAAGATCCAGGAAATCCCGTAATTGGTAGAGTCATCACGAATTTCCTCAGATATTCCAGAAATATCAAGAAAATCCCATAATTAGTAGAGTTATCCAGAATACCTCAGAAATTCCCGAAATATCCAGGAAATCCATAATTTGTAGAGTTATCCAAAAATACTACAGAAATTCCCGAAATATCCAGGAAATACCATAATTAGTGGAGTCTTTCAGAATATTTCAGAAATTCCCGAATATCCAGGAAATCCCTTAATTTGTAGAGTTATCCAGAATACCTCAGAAATTCCCGAAATAGCCAGGAATCCCGTAATTATTAGCGTCATCCCGAAATAAATCAGAATTTCCGAAATATCCAGGAAATCCCTTATTTTGTAGAGTTTTCCAAAAATACCACAGAAATTCCTGAAATATCCAGGAAATACCATAATTAGTGGAGACATTTCGAAATACCTCAGAAATTCTGGAATATTCAGAAATCCCTTATTGTAAAGTTATCCAGAAATTCCTCAGAAATTCCCGAAATATCCAGGAAATACCATAAATAGTGGAGTCTTTCTAAAATATTTCAGAAATTCCCGAAAGATCCAGGAAATCCCGTAATTGGTAGAGTCATCACGAATTTCCTCAGATATTCCCGAAATATCAAGGAAATCCCGTAATAATAGCGTCATTCAAAAATATATCTCATAAATTCCCGAAATATCATGGAAATCCCGTAATTAGTAGCGTCTTTCCACAATATCTCAGAAATTCCCGAAATATCCTGGAAATCCCGTAATTAGTAGAGTATCCAGAACACCTCAGAAATTCCCGAAATATCCAGGAAATCCCTTATTTTGTAGAGTTTTCCAAAAATACCACAGAAATTCCTGAAATATCCAGGAAATACCATAATTAGTAGCGTCATCCCGAAATACCTCAGAAATTCCCGAAATATCCAGGAAATCCCTTAATTTGTAAAGTTATCCAGAATTCCTCAGAAATTCCCGAAATATCCAGGAAATCCCGTAATTAGTGGAGTCTTTCTGAAATATTTCAGAAATTTCCGAAATATACAGGAAATTCCGTATTTAGTAGATTCATTCCGAATTTCACAGAAATTCGCGTAATATCAAGGAAATCCCGTAATTGGTAGAATCATCCCGAAATACCTCGGAATTCCCATAAGATCCAGGAAATCCCGTAATTGGTAGATTCATCCCGAATTTCCTCAGATATTCCCGAAATATCCAGGAAATACCATAATAGTGGAGTCTTTCTGAAATATTCAGAAATTCCAGAAATACCTCAGAAATTCCCGAAATATCCAGGAAATTCCGTTATTATTGGTGATATCCCCAATTTCCTCGGAAATTCCCGAAAGATCCAGGAAATCCCGTAATTGGTAGAGTCATCACGAATTTCCTCAGATATACCGAAATATCCAGAAAATCCCGTAATTAGTGGAGTCTTTCTGAAATATTTCAGAAATTCCCGAAATATCCAGGAAATCCCTTAATTTGTAGAGTTATCCAGAAATACCTCAGAAATTCCCGAAATATCCAGGAAATCCCGTAATTAGTAGCGTCATCTCGAAATAAATCAGAAATTTCCGAAATATCCAGGAAATACCACAATTAGTGGAGACATTTCGAAATACCTCAGAAATTCCCGAATATCCAGGAAATCCCTTAATTTGTAGAGTTATCCAGAAATTCCTCAGAAATTCCCGTAATATCCAGGAAATCCCGTAATTAGTAGCGTCATTCCACAATATCTCAGAAATTCTCGAACTATCCTGGAAATCCCGTAATTAGCAGAGTTATCCAGAAATACCTCAGAATTCCCTAACATCCAGGAATCCCTTAATTTGTAGAGTGATCAAAAATACCACAGAAATCCCCGAAGTATCCAGGAAATACCATAATTAGTGGAGTTTTTTTTTAAATACCTCAGCAATTACCGAAATATCCAGGAAATCCCGTAATTGGTAGAATCATCACGAAATTCCTCAGATATTCCCGAAATATCCAGGAAATCCCGTAATTGGTAGAATCATCACGAAATTCCTCGATATTCCCGAAATATCCGGAAATCCCGTAATTAGTGGAGTCTCTCTGAAATATTTCCGAAATTCCCGAAATATACAGGAAATTCCGTAATTAGTAGATTTATCCCGAATTTGCACAGCAATTCGCGTAATATCCAGGAAATCCCGTAAATGGTAGAATCATCCCGAAGTACCTCGGAATTCCCAAAAGATCCGGAAATCCGTAATTGGTAGAGTCATCACGAATTTCCTTAGATATTCACGAAATATCAAGGAATCCCGTAACTAGTAGCGTCATCAAAAAAATATCTGATAAATTCCCGAAATATCATGGAAATCCCGTAATTAGTAGCGTCATTCCACAATATCTCAGAAATTCCCGAAATATCCTGGAAATCCCGTAATTAGTAGAGTTATCCAGAACACCTCAGAAATTCCCGAAATATCCAGGAAATCCCTTAATTTGTAGAGTGATCAAAAATACCACAGAAATCCCCGAAGTATCCAGGAAATACCATAATTAGTGGAGTTTTTTTTAAATACCTCAGCAATTACCGAAATATCCAGGAAATCCCGTAATTGGTAGAATCATCACGAAATTCCTCAGATATTCCCGAAATATCCAGGAAATCCCGTAATTGGTAGAATCATCACGAATTCCTCAGATATTCCCGAAATATCCGGAAATCCCTTAATTTGTAGAGTTATCCAAAATTCCTCAGAATTAACCGAAATATCTAGGAAATCCCGTAACTAGTGAAGTCTCTCTGAAATATTTCAGAAAATCCCGAAATATACAGGAAATTCCGTAATTAGTAGATTCATCCCGAATTTCCACACAAATTCGCGTAATATCCAGGAAATCCCGTAATTGTTAGATTCATCCCGAATTTACTCAGATATTCCCGAAATATCCAGGAAATACCATAATTAGTGGAGTCTTTCTGAAATATTTCAGAAATTCCCGAAATATCCAGGAAATCCCTTATTTAGGAGTGTTATCCAGAAATACCTCAGAAATTCCCAAATATCCAGGAAATTCCGTTTTTATTGGTGTTACCCCGAATTTCCTCAGAAATTCCCGAAAGATCCAGGAAATCCCGTAATTGGTAGAGTCATCACGAATTTCCTCAGATATTCCAGAAATATCAAGAAAATCCCATAATTAGTAGAGTTATCCAGAAATACCTCAGAAATTCCCGAAATATCCAGGAAATCCCATAATTTGTAGAGTTATCCAAAAATACTACAGAAATTCCCGAAATATCCAGGAAATACCATAATTAGTGGAGTCTTTCAGAAATATTTTAGAAATTCCCGAAATATCCAGGAAATCCCTTAATTTGTAGAGTTATCCAGAAATACCTCAGAAATTCCCGAAATAGCCAGGAAATCCCGTAATTATTAGCGTCATCCCGAAATAAATCAGAAATTTCCGAAATATCCAGGAAATCCCTTATTTTGTAGAGTTTTCCAAAAATACCACAGAATTCCTGAAATATCCAGGAATACCATAATTAGTGGAGACATTTCGAAATACCTCAGAAATTCTGGAAATATTCAGGAAATCCTTAATTTGTAAAGTTATCCAGAAATTCCTCAGAAATTCCCGAAATATCCAGGAAATACCATAAATAGTGGAGTCTTTCTAAAATATTTCAGAAATTCCCGAAAGATCCAGGAAATCCCGTAATTGGTAGAGTCATCACGAATTTCCTCAGATATTCCCGAAATATCAAGGAAATCCCGTAATTAGTAGCGTCATTCAAAAATATATCTCATAAATTCCCGAAATATCATGGAAATCCCGTAATTAGTAGCGTCTTTCCACAATATCTCAGAAATTCCCGAAATATCCTGGAAATCCCGTAATTAGTAGAGTTATCCAGAAACACCTCAGAAATTCCCGAAATATCCAGGAATCCCTTATTTTGTAGAGTTTTCCAAAAATACCACAGAAATTCCTGAAATATCCAGGAAATACCATAATTAGTAGCGTCATCCCGAAATACCTCAGAAATTCCCGAAATATCCAGGAAATCCCTTAATTTGTAAAGTTATCCAGAAATTCCTCAGAAATTCCCGAAATATCCAGGAAATCCCGTAATTAGTGGAGTCTTTCTGAAATATTTCAGAATTTCCGAAATATACAGGAAATTCCGTATTTAGTAGATTCATTCCGAATTTCCACAGAAATTCGCGTAATATCAAGGAAATCCCGTAATTTGTAGAGTTATCCAAAAATACTACAGAAATTCCCGAAATATCCAGGAAATACCATAATTAGTGGAGTCTTTCAGAAATATTTCAGAAATTCCCGAAATATCCAGGAAATCCCTTAATTTGTAGAGTTATCCAGAAATACCTCAGAAATTCCCGAAATAGCCAGGAAATCCCGTAATTATTAGCGTCATCCCGAAATAAATCAGAAATTTCCGAAATATCCAGGAAATCCCTTATTTTGTAGAGTTTTCCAAAAATACCACAGAAATTCCTGAAATATCCAGGAAATACCATAATTAGTGGAGACATTTCGAAATACCTCAGAAATTCTGGAAATATTCAGGAAATCCCTTAATTTGTAAAGTTATCCAGAAATTCCTCAGAAATTCCCGAAATATCCAGGAAATCCCGTAATTAGTGGAGTCTTTCTGAATATTTCAGAAATTCCCGAAATATCCAGGAAATCCCTTAATTTGTAGAGTTATCCAGAATACCTCAGAAATTCCCGAAATATCCAGGAAATCCCGTAATTAGTAGCGTCATCTCGAAATAAATCAGAATTTCCGAAATATCCAGGAAATACCACAATTAGTAGCGTCATCCCGAAATACCTCAGAAATTCCCGAAATATCCAGGAAATCCCTTAATTTGTAAAGTTATCCAGAAATTCCTCAGAAATTCCCGAAATATCCAGGAAATCCCGTAATTAGTGGAGTCTTTCTGAAATATTTCAGAATTTCCGAAATATACAGGAAATTCCGTATTTAGTAGATTCATTCCGAATTTCCACAGAAATTCGCGTAATATCAAGGAAATCCCGTAATTGGTAGAATCATCCCGAAATACCTCGGAATTCCCATAAGATCCAGGAAATCCCGTAATTGGTAGATTCATCCCGAATTTCCTCAGATATTCCCGAAATATCCAGGAAATACCATAAATAGTGGAGTCTTTCTGAAATATTTCAGAAATTCCCGAAATATCCAGGAAATCCCTTATTTACTAGAGTTATCCAGAAATACCTCAGAAATTCCCGAATATCCAGGAAATTCCGTTATTATTGGTGATATCCCCAATTTCCTCGGAAATTCCCGAAAGATCCAGGAAATCCCGTAATTGGTAGAGTCATCACGAATTTCCTCAGATATTACCGAAATATCCAGAAAATCCCGTAATTAGTGGAGTCTTTCTGAAATATTTCAGAAATTCCCGAAATATCCAGGAAATCCCTTAATTTGTAGAGTTATCCAGAAATACCTCAGAAATTCCCGAAATATCCAGGAAATCCCGTAATTAGTAGCGTCATCTCGAAATAAATCAGAAATTTCCGAAATATCCAGGAAATACCACAATTAGTGGAGACATTTCGAAATACCTCAGAAATTCCCGAAATATCCAGGAAATCCCTTAATTTGTAGAGTTATCCAGAAATTCCTCAGAAATTCCCGTAATATCCAGGAAATCCCGTAATTAGTAGCGTCATTCCACAATATCTCAGAAATTCTCGAACTATCCTGGAAATCCCGTAATTAGCAGAGTTATCCAGAAATACCTCAGAAATTCCCTAAACATCCAGGAAATCCCTTAATTTGTAGAGTGATCAAAAAATACCACAGAAATCCCCGAAGTATCCGGAAATCCCGTAATTAGTGGAGTCTCTCTGAAATATTTCCGAAATTCCCGAAATATACAGGAAATTCCGTAATTAGTAGATTTATCCCGAATTTGCACAGAAATTCGCGTAATATCCAGGAAATCCCGTAAATGGTAAAACATCCCGAAGTACCTCGGAATTCCCAAAAGACCAGGAAATCCCGTATTGGTAGATTCATCCCGAATTTCCTCAGATATTCCCGAATATCCAGGAAATACCATAATTAGTGGAGTCTTTCAGAAATATTTCAGAAATTCCCGAAATATCCAAGATCCCGTAATTAGTAGTCATCCCGAATTTTTCCAGAAATTCCGAAATATCCAGGAAATCCCGTAATTAGTGGAGTCTTTCTCAAAAATTTCAGAAATTCTCGAATATACAGGAAATACCTTATTTAGTAGATTTATCCAGAAATACCTGAGAAATTCCCGAAAGATCCAGGAAATTCCGTAATTATTAGTCATCCCAAATTTTTTCAGAAATTCCCGAAATTTCCAGAAAATCCCGTATTATTGGTGTTGTCCCGAATTTACTCAGAAATTTCCGAATATCCTGGAAATCCCGTAATTAGTAGAGTGATCCAGAAATACCTCAGAAATTCCCGATTATCCAGGAAATTCCGTAATTAGTGGAGTCTTTCTGAAATATTCAGAAATTCCCGAAATATCCAGGAAATTCCGTAATTAGTAGCGTCATCCCGAAATACCTCAGCAATTCCCGAAAGATCCTGGAAATCTCGTAATTGGTAGAATCATCACGAATTTCCTCAGATATTCCCGAAATATCCAAAAAAATCCCGTAATTAGTGGATTCTTTCTGAAATATTTGAGAAATTCCCGAAATATCCAGAAATTCCCGTAATTGGTAGCGTCATCTCGAAATACCTCAGGAATTCCCGAAAGGTCCAGGAAATCCCGTATTTGGTAGAGTCATCACGATTATCCTCAGATGTTCCCGAAATATCCAGGAAATCCCGTAATTAGTAGCATCATCCCGAAATACCTCAGAAATTCCCGAAAGATCCAATTCCCGTACTTGGTAGAGTCATCTCGATTTTCCTCATATTCCCGAAATATCCAGAAAATTCCGTCATTAGTGGAGTCTTTCTGAAATATTTCAGAAATTCCCGAAATATCCAGAAATCCCGTAATTAGTAGTCATCCCGAATTTTTCCAGAAATTCCCGAAATATCCAGAAATTCCCGTAATTAGTAGCGTCATCCCAAAATACCTCAGGAATTCCCGGAAAGATCGAGGAAGTCCCGTAATTGGTAGAGTCATCACGAATTTCCTCAGATATTCCCGAAATTCCAGGATAATCCCGTAATTAGTGGAGTCTTTCTGAAATATTTCAGAAATTCCCGAAATATCCAGGAAACCCCGTAATTAGTCGACTCATCCCGAATTTCCTCCGAAATTCCCGAAAGATCTAGGAACTGTTTATCAATAATTCCAGGGACACATAAAGTCTAAAAAAGATATTGTTTATTTATATATTATTTACAGTAAAATGGGAATTCACAGAAAAATGCTTATTTTAGATATATTTCTAAATATAATTTGTTATTAATATTACAAATAATATATATTTATTATAATTTTTGAATACATACAATTTATACCTGGCACCACGACAATTAATTGTTGACAACAAAATTAATTATCGGTTGTGCAATTGCAATAATTAATGGTAAAATGTATGTATAAAAAGTATTAAGTACGTACGTACGTACGTACGTACGGACGCACGTACGTACGCGGACTACTGAAACTTCCAAGCCAAAAAACTAATAAAAACGACTCTTTAAAAATTTGTAATAGTGGTAAATTTATCCTCGTATCAATGCGATCACAATGGACTCATAAAAAATGACATTCACTAAATATTTTTTACAGTATAAGGGGTTTTTTACAGAAAAATTCACAATTTCACTTATAAAATTTTAATATTATGTAGATGTAGATTTTCGGTTACCTACACAAACACAGCTATATAAAAAAATATTAAATTTGTTACAATGTATTATGTGTTTCCTTATAACATAAGGCGGATATCAACGAGGCGAGACACACTCGGCGCATCATCCAGATTGTCTCGCCTGGTAGATATCCATCGAGAACTAAAAAGCAGCCATCCGAGAAACAGTATTTTTTGTGTATATAAAATACTAAAAATAATTTGTTGTTTACCTACACAAACACAGCTATAAAAAAAATGTAAAATTTGTTACAATATATTGTGTGATTCCTTATAACATAACGGCGGATATCTACCAGGCGAGACACTCTCGGCGCGTCGTTCAGATTGTCTCGCCTTGTAGATATCCATTGAGAACTAAAAAGCAGCCATCCGAGAAAAGTATTTTTTTTGTATATATAAAATATTAAAATAATTTTCGGTTTACCTACACAAACACAGCTATAAAAAATGTAATATTTGTTACAATATTGTGTGATTCCTTATAACATATCGGTGGATATCTAAGAGGCGACACACTCTCGGCGCGTCGTTCAGATTGTCTCGCCTTGTAGATATCCATCGAGAACTAAAAAGCAGCCATACGAGAAAAGTATATTTTGTGTATATATTACTAAATTAATTTTCGGCTCACATTCACAAACACTGCTGCAATAAAAATATAAAATTTGTAACAATAAATTATGTGTTTGCTTTTTAGTTCTCGATGAATATCTACGAGGCGAGACAATCTAAACAATGCGCCGAGAGTGTCTCGCCTCGATGGTTCTACGCGACAATAATCAGTCGCCGCAGCGTTCCGAGAAAAAGTATTTTTTGTGTATATATGACTAAAAATAATTTTCGATTTACCTACACAAACACTGCTATTAAAAAAATGTAAAATTTGTTACAATATATTATGTGTTTCCTTATAACATAACGGCGGATATCTACGAGGCGAGACACTCTCGGCGCGTCGTTCAGATTGTCTCGCCTTGTAGATATCCATCGAGAACTAAAAAGCAGCCATCCGAGAAAAAGTATTTTTTGTATATATAAAATATTAAAAATAATTTTCGGTTTACCTACACAAACACAGCTATAAAAAAAAAGTACAATTTGTTACAATATATTACGTGTTTGCTTATAACATATCGGGGGATAGCTACGAGGCGAGACACTCTCGGCGCGTCGTTCAGATTATCTCGCCTGGTAGATATCCATCGAGAACTAAAAAGCAGCCATCCGAGAAAAAGTATTTTTTGTGTATAAATTACTTAAAATCATTTTCGGTTTATCTACACAAACACTGCTATAAAAAAAATGTAAAGTTTGTTACAATATATTATGTGTTTGCTTATAACATATCGTTGGATATCTAAGAGGCGAGACACTCTCGGCGAGTCGTTCAGATTGTCTCGCCTTATAGATATCCATCGAGAACTAAAAAGCAGCCATCCGAGAAAAAGTATTTTTTGTATATATAAAATATTAAAAATAATTTTCGGTTTACCTACACAAACACAGCTATAAAAAAAATATAAAATTTGTTACAATATATTATGTGTTTCCTTATAACATAACGGCGGATATCTACGAGCCGAGACACTCTCGGCGCAACGTCCAAATTGCCTCGCCTCGTAGATATCCATCGAGAACTAAATAGCAGCCATCCGAGAAACAGTATTTTTTGTGTATATAACATACTAAAAATATTTTTTTGTTTACCTACACAAACACAGCTATAAAAAATGTAAAATTTGTTACAATATATTGTATGATTCCTTATAACATATCGGTGGATATCTACGAGGCGAGACACTCTCGGCGCGTCGTTCATATTGTCTCGCCTCGTAGTTATCCATCGAGAACTAAAAAGGAGCCATCCGAGAAAAAGTATTTTTTGTATATATAAAATATTAAAAATAACTAGCCAAAAACGCTCGCTTCGCTCGCGATTAAAACAAGTTTTGGGACACAATATTGAAAAAAATACAATATCGAAAGAAAATGTAATAGAAGAATCACAAAATTATAAAGAAGAATTACAAACAAGATACTGTAAAAATAAGTATTGACAAAAAACAAAAACAAGAAATAGTCAACAAAAATTATATTGAAGACAAAAATATTATATATTAAAACATGGTATTAAAATAAAAATATCCAGGAAATCCCGTAATTAATGGAGTCTTTCCCGAAATATCCAGGAAATCCCGTAATTAGTAGCGACATCCCGAAATAAATCAGACAATTCCGAAATATCCAGGAAATACCAAAATTAGTGGAGACATTTCGAAATACCTCAGAAATTCCCGAAATATCCAGGAAATCCCTTAATTTGTAGAGTTATCCAGAAATTCCTCAGAAATTCCCGAAATATCCAGGAAATCCCGTAATTAGTGGAGTCCTCTCTGAAATATTTCAGAAATTCCCCGAAATATACAGGAAATTCCGTAATTAGTAAATTCATCCCGAATTTCCACAGAAATTCGCGTAATATTCAGGAAATCCCGTAATTGGAAGAATCATCCCGAAGTACCTCGGAATTCCCAAAAGATCCAGGAAATCCCGTAATTGGTAGAGTCATCCCGAATTTCCTCAAATATTCCCGAAATATCCAGGAAATACCATAATTAGTGGAGGCTTTCAGAAATATTCAGAAATTCCCGAAATATCCAGGAAATCCCTTATTTAGTAGAGTTATCCAGAAATACCTCAGAAATTCCCGAAATATCGAGGAAATTCCGTTATTATTGGTGTTATCCCGAATTTCCCCAGAAATTCCCGAAAGATCCATGAAAACCCGTAATTGGTAGAGTCATCACGAATTTCCTCAGATATTCCCGAAATATCAAGGAAATCCCGTCATTAGTAGCGTCATTCCAAATATCTCATAAATTCCCGGAATATCCTGGAAATCCCGTAATTAGTAGCGTCATTCCACAATATCTCAGAAATTCCCGATATATCCTGGAAATCCCGTAATTAGTAGAGTTATCCAGAAATACCTCAGAAATTCCCGAAATATCCAGGAAATCACTTATTTTGTAGAGTTTTCCAAAAATACCACAGAAATTCCTGAAATATCCAGGAAATACCATAATTAGTGGAGACATTTCGAAATACCTCAGATATTCTCGAAATATCCAGGAAATCCCTTAATTTGTAAAGTTATCCAGAAATTCCTCAGAAATTCCCGAAATATCCAGGAAATCCCGTAATTAGTAGAGTCTTTCTGAAATATTTCAGAAATTCCCGAAATATACAGGAAATTGCGTATTTAGTAGATTCATTCCGAATTTTCACAGAAATTCGCGTAATATCAAGGAAATCCCGTAATTGGTAGAATCATCCCGAAATACCTCGGAATTCCCATAAGATCCAGGAAATCCCGTAATTGGTAGATTCATCCCGAATTTCCTCAGATATTCCCGAAATATCCAGGAAATACCATAAATAGTGGAGTCTTTCTGAAATATTTCGGAAATTCCCGAAATATCCAGGAAATCCCTTATTTAGTAGAGTTATCCAGAAATACCTCAGAAATTCCCGAAATATCGAGGAAATTCCGTTATTATTGGTGTTATCCCGAATTTCCCCAGAAATTCCCGAAATATCAAGGAAATCCCGTAATTAGTAGCGTCATTCCAAAATATCTCATAAATTCCCGAAATATCATGGAAATCCCGTAATTAGTAGCGTCATTCCACAATATCTCAGAAATTCCCGAAATATCCTGGAAATCCCGTAATTAGTAGAGTTATCGAGAAACACCTCAGAAATTCCCGAAATATCCAGGAAATACCATAATTAGTAGCGTCATCCCGAAATACCTCAGAAATTCTCGAAATATCCAGGAAATCTCGCCTTGTAGATATCCATCGAGAACTAAAAAGCAGCCATCCGAGAAAAAGTATTTTTTATATATATAAAATATTAAAAATAATTTTCGGTTGACCTACACAAACACAGCTATAAAAAAATGTAAAATTTGTTACAGTATATTGTGTGATTCCTTATAACATATCGGTAAATATCTACGAGGTGAGGCACTCTCGGCGCGTCGTTCATATTGTCTCGCCTCGTAGATATCCATCGAGAACTAAAAAGCAGCCATCCGAGAAAAAGTATTTTTTGTGTATATATTACTAAAAATAATTTTCGGTTTACGTACACAATCACTGCTATTAAAAAAATGTATAATTTGTTACAATATATTATGTGTTTGCTTATAACATATCGGTGGATATCTACGAGGCAGGACACTCTCGGCGCGTCGTTCAGATTATCTCGCCTGGTAGATATCCATCGAGAACTAAAAAGCAGCCATCCGAGAAAAAGTATTTTTTGTGTATATATTACTTAAAATCATTTTCGGTTTATCTACACAAACACTGCTATAAAAGAATGTAAAATTTGTTACAATATATTATGTGTTTGCTTATAACATATCGGTGGATATCTACGAGGCGAGACACCCTCGGCGCGTCGTCCAGATTGTCTCGCCTCGTAGATATCCATCGAGAACTAAAAAGCAGCCATCCGAGAAAGAGTATTTTTGTATATATAAAATATTAAAATAACTAGCCAAAAACGCTCGCTTCGCTCGCGATTAAAACAAGGTTTGGGACACAATATTGAAAAAAATACAATATCGAAAGAAAATGTAATAGAAGAACCACAAAATTATAAAGAAGAATTACAAACAATGATACTGTAAAAATAAGTATTGACAAAAAACAAAAACAAGAAATAGTCAACAAAATTATATTGAAGACAAAAATATTAATATATTAAAACATGGTATTAAAATAAAAAATATCCAGGAAATCCCGTAATTAATGGAGTCTTTCTGAAATATTTCAGCAATTCCCAAAATTTCTAGGAAATCCCGTAACTTGTACCGTCATCCCGAAATACCTCATAAATTCCCGAAATATCCTGGAAATTCCACAATTAGTGGAGACATTTCGAAATACCTCAGAAATTCCCGAAATAACCAGGAAATCCCTTAATTTGTAGAGTTATCCAAAAATACCACATAAATTTCCGAAATATCCAGGAAATACCATAATTAGTGGAGTTTTTTTTTTAAATATTTCAGAAATTCCCGAAATATCCAGTAAATTCCAGAATTAGTGGAGATATTTCGAACTACCTCAGAAATTCCCGAAATATCCAGGAAATCCCTTAATTTGTAGAGTTATCCAGAACTACCTCAGATATTCCGAAATATCCCGGAAATACCATAATTAGTGGAGTCTTGCTGAAATATTTCAGAAATTCCCGAAATATCCAGGAAATTCCGTATTTAGTATACTCATCCCGAATTTCCTCAGAAATTCCCGAAATATCCAGGAAATCCCGTATTAGTAGCGTCATCCCAAAATAAATCGGAAATTTCTGAAATATCCAGGAAATACCACAATTAGTGGATACGTTTCGAAATACCTCAGACATTCCCGAAATATCCAGGAAATCCCTTAATTTGTAGAGTTATCCAGAAATTCCTCAGAATTAACCGAAATATCTAGGAAATCCCGTAACTAGTGAAGTCTCTCTGAAATATTTCAGAAAATCCCGAAATATACAGGAAATTCCGTAATTAGTAGATTCATCCCGAATTTCCACACAAATTCGCGTAATATCCAGGAAATCCCGTAATTGTTAGATTCATCCCGAATTTACTCAGATATTCCCGAAATATCCAGGAAATACCATAATTAGTGGAGTCTTTCTGAAATATTTCAGAAATTCCCGAAATATCCAGGAAATCCCTTATTTAGGAGTGTTATCCAGAAATACCTCAGAAATTCCCAAATATCCAGGAAATTCCGTTATTATTGGTGTTACCCCGAATTTCCTCAGAAATTCCCGAAAGATCCAGGAAATCCCGTAATTGGTAGAGTCATCACGAATTTCCTCAGATATTCCAGAAATATCAAGAAAATCCCATAATTAGTAGAGTTATCCAGAAATACCTCAGAAATTCCCGAAATATCCAGGAAATCCCATAATTTGTAGAGTTATCCAAAAATACTACAGAAATTCCCGAAATATCCAGGAAATACCATAATTAGTGGAGTCTTTCAGAAATATTTCAGAAATTCCCGAAATATCCAGGAAATCCCTTAATTTGTAGAGTTATCCAGAAATACCTCAGAAATTCCCGAAATAGCCAGGAAATCCCGTAATTATTAGCGTCATCCCGAAATAAATCAGAAATTTCC
This sequence comes from Theocolax elegans, assembly GCA_026168455.1. Classification (NCBI taxonomy): domain Eukaryota; kingdom Metazoa; phylum Arthropoda; class Insecta; order Hymenoptera; family Cerocephalidae; genus Theocolax; species Theocolax elegans. The sequence goes on from CM047429.1 coordinate 9,661,539, forward strand.
GAAATATCCAGGAAATCCCTTATTTTGTAGAGTTTTCCAAAAATACCACAGAAATTCCTGAAATATCCAGGAAATACCATAATTAGTGGAGACATTTCGAAATACCTCAGAAATTCTGGAAATATTCAGGAAATCCCTTAATTGTAAAGTTATCCAGAAATTCCTCAGAAATTCCCGAAATATCCAGGAAATACCATAAATAGTGGAGTCTTTCTAAAATATTTCAGAAATTCCCGAAAGATCCAGGAAATCCCGTAATTGGTAGAGTCATCACGAATTTCCTCAGATATTCCCGAAATATCAAGGAAATCCCGTAATAAGTAGCGTCATTCAAAAATATATCTCATAAATTCCCGAAATATCATGGAAATCCCGTAATTAGTAGCGTCTTTCCACAATATCTCAGAAATTCCCGAAATATCCTGGAAATCCCGTAATTAGTAGAGTTATCCAGAAACACCTCAGAAATTCCCGAAATATCCAGGAAATCCCTTATTTTGTAGAGTTTTCCAAAAATACCACAGAAATTCCTGAAATATCCAGGAAATACCATAATTAGTAGCGTCATCCCGAAATACCTCAGAAATTCCCGAAATATCCAGGAAATCCCTTAATTTGTAAAGTTATCCAGAAATTCCTCAGAAATTCCCGAAATATCCAGGAAATCCCGTAATTAGTGGAGTCTTTCTGAAATATTTCAGAAATTTCCGAAATATACAGGAAATTCCGTATTTAGTAGATTCATTCCGAATTTCCACAGAAATTCGCGTAATATCAAGGAAATCCCGTAATTGGTAGAATCATCCCGAAATACCTCGGAATTCCCATAAGATCCAGGAAATCCCGTAATTGGTAGATTCATCCCGAATTTCCTCAGATATTCCCGAAATATCCAGGAAATACCATAAATAGTGGAGTCTTTCTGAAATATTTCAGAAATTCCAGAAATACCTCAGAAATTCCCGAAATATCCAGGAAATTCCGTTATTATTGGTGATATCCCCAATTTCCTCGGAAATTCCCGAAAGATCCAGGAAATCCCGTAATTGGTAGAGTCATCACGAATTTCCTCAGATATTACCGAAATATCCAGAAAATCCCGTAATTAGTGGAGTCTTTCTGAAATATTTCAGAAATTCCCGAAATATCCAGGAAATCCCTTAATTTGTAGAGTTATCCAGAAATACCTCAGAAATTCCCGAAATATCCAGGAAATCCCGTAATTAGTAGCGTCATCTCGAAATAAATCAGAAATTTCCGAAATATCCAGGAAATACCACAATTAGTGGAGACATTTCGAAATACCTCAGAAATTCCCGAAATATCCAGGAAATCCCTTAATTTGTAGAGTTATCCAGAAATTCCTCAGAAATTCCCGTAATATCCAGGAAATCCCGTAATTAGTAGCGTCATTCCACAATATCTCAGAAATTCTCGAACTATCCTGGAAATCCCGTAATTAGCAGAGTTATCCAGAAATACCTCAGAAATTCCCTAAACATCCAGGAAATCCCTTAATTTGTAGAGTGATCAAAAATACCACAGAAATCCCCGAAGTATCCAGGAAATACCATAATTAGTGGAGTTTTTTTTTAAATACCTCAGCAATTACCGAAATATCCAGGAAATCCCGTAATTGGTAGAATCATCACGAAATTCCTCAGATATTCCCGAAATATCCAGGAAATCCCGTAATTGGTAGAATCATCACGAAATTCCTCAGATATTCCCGAAATATCCGGAAATCCCGTAATTAGTGGAGTCTCTCTGAAATATTTCCGAAATTCCCGAAATATACAGGAAATTCCGTAATTAGTAGATTTATCCCGAATTTGCACAGCAATTCGCGTAATATCCAGGAAATCCCGTAAATGGTAGAATCATCCCGAAGTACCTCGGAATTCCCAAAAGATCCAGGAAATCCCGTAATTGGTAGAGTCATCACGAATTTCCTTAGATATTCACGAAATATCAAGGAAATCCCGTAACTAGTAGCGTCATTCAAAAAAATATCTGATAAATTCCCGAAATATCATGGAAATCCCGTAATTAGTAGCGTCATTCCACAATATCTCAGAAATTCCCGAAATATCCTGGAAATCCCGTAATTAGTAGAGTTATCCAGAAACACCTCAGAAATTCCCGAAATATCCAGGAAATCCCTTAATTTGTAGAGTGATCAAAAAATACCACAGAAATCCCCGAAGTATCCAGGAAATACCATAATTAGTGGAGTTTTTTTTTAAATACCTCAGCAATTACCGAAATATCCAGGAAATCCCGTAATTGGTAGAATCATCACGAAATTCCTCAGATATTCCCGAAATATCCAGGAAATCCCGTAATTGGTAGAATCATCACGAAATTCCTCAGATATTCCCGAAATATCCGGAAATCCCTTAATTTGTAGAGTTATCCAGAAATTCCTCAGAATTAACCGAAATATCTAGGAAATCCCGTAACTAGTGAAGTCTCTCTGAAATATTTCAGAAAATCCCGAAATATACAGGAAATTCCGTAATTAGTAGATTCATCCCGAATTTCCACACAAATTCGCGTAATATCCAGGAAATCCCGTAATTGTTAGATTCATCCCGAATTTACTCAGATATTCCCGAAATATCCAGGAAATACCATAATTAGTGGAGTCTTTCTGAAATATTTCAGAAATTCCCGAAATATCCAGGAAATCCCTTATTTAGGAGTGTTATCCAGAAATACCTCAGAAATTCCCAAATATCCAGGAAATTCCGTTTTTATTGGTGTTACCCCGAATTTCCTCAGAAATTCCCGAAAGATCCAGGAAATCCCGTAATTGGTAGAGTCATCACGAATTTCCTCAGATATTCCAGAAATATCAAGAAAATCCCATAATTAGTAGAGTTATCCAGAAATACCTCAGAAATTCCCGAAATATCCAGGAAATCCCATAATTTGTAGAGTTATCCAAAAATACTACAGAAATTCCCGAAATATCCAGGAAATACCATAATTAGTGGAGTCTTTCAGAAATATTTTAGAAATTCCCGAAATATCCAGGAAATCCCTTAATTTGTAGAGTTATCCAGAAATACCTCAGAAATTCCCGAAATAGCCAGGAAATCCCGTAATTATTAGCGTCATCCCGAAATAAATCAGAAATTTCCGAAATATCCAGGAAATCCCTTATTTTGTAGAGTTTTCCAAAAATACCACAGAAATTCCTGAAATATCCAGGAAATACCATAATTAGTGGAGACATTTCGAAATACCTCAGAAATTCTGGAAATATTCAGGAAATCCCTTAATTTGTAAAGTTATCCAGAAATTCCTCAGAAATTCCCGAAATATCCAGGAAATACCATAAATAGTGGAGTCTTTCTAAAATATTTCAGAAATTCCCGAAAGATCCAGGAAATCCCGTAATTGGTAGAGTCATCACGAATTTCCTCAGATATTCCCGAAATATCAAGGAAATCCCGTAATTAGTAGCGTCATTCAAAAATATATCTCATAAATTCCCGAAATATCATGGAAATCCCGTAATTAGTAGCGTCTTTCCACAATATCTCAGAAATTCCCGAAATATCCTGGAAATCCCGTAATTAGTAGAGTTATCCAGAAACACCTCAGAAATTCCCGAAATATCCAGGAAATCCCTTATTTTGTAGAGTTTTCCAAAAATACCACAGAAATTCCTGAAATATCCAGGAAATACCATAATTAGTAGCGTCATCCCGAAATACCTCAGAAATTCCCGAAATATCCAGGAAATCCCTTAATTTGTAAAGTTATCCAGAAATTCCTCAGAAATTCCCGAAATATCCAGGAAATCCCGTAATTAGTGGAGTCTTTCTGAAATATTTCAGAAATTTCCGAAATATACAGGAAATTCCGTATTTAGTAGATTCATTCCGAATTTCCACAGAAATTCGCGTAATATCAAGGAAATCCCGTAATTTGTAGAGTTATCCAAAAATACTACAGAAATTCCCGAAATATCCAGGAAATACCATAATTAGTGGAGTCTTTCAGAAATATTTCAGAAATTCCCGAAATATCCAGGAAATCCCTTAATTTGTAGAGTTATCCAGAAATACCTCAGAAATTCCCGAAATAGCCAGGAAATCCCGTAATTATTAGCGTCATCCCGAAATAAATCAGAAATTTCCGAAATATCCAGGAAATCCCTTATTTTGTAGAGTTTTCCAAAAATACCACAGAAATTCCTGAAATATCCAGGAAATACCATAATTAGTGGAGACATTTCGAAATACCTCAGAAATTCTGGAAATATTCAGGAAATCCCTTAATTTGTAAAGTTATCCAGAAATTCCTCAGAAATTCCCGAAATATCCAGGAAATCCCGTAATTAGTGGAGTCTTTCTGAAATATTTCAGAAATTCCCGAAATATCCAGGAAATCCCTTAATTTGTAGAGTTATCCAGAAATACCTCAGAAATTCCCGAAATATCCAGGAAATCCCGTAATTAGTAGCGTCATCTCGAAATAAATCAGAAATTTCCGAAATATCCAGGAAATACCACAATTAGTAGCGTCATCCCGAAATACCTCAGAAATTCCCGAAATATCCAGGAAATCCCTTAATTTGTAAAGTTATCCAGAAATTCCTCAGAAATTCCCGAAATATCCAGGAAATCCCGTAATTAGTGGAGTCTTTCTGAAATATTTCAGAAATTTCCGAAATATACAGGAAATTCCGTATTTAGTAGATTCATTCCGAATTTCCACAGAAATTCGCGTAATATCAAGGAAATCCCGTAATTGGTAGAATCATCCCGAAATACCTCGGAATTCCCATAAGATCCAGGAAATCCCGTAATTGGTAGATTCATCCCGAATTTCCTCAGATATTCCCGAAATATCCAGGAAATACCATAAATAGTGGAGTCTTTCTGAAATATTTCAGAAATTCCCGAAATATCCAGGAAATCCCTTATTTACTAGAGTTATCCAGAAATACCTCAGAAATTCCCGAAATATCCAGGAAATTCCGTTATTATTGGTGATATCCCCAATTTCCTCGGAAATTCCCGAAAGATCCAGGAAATCCCGTAATTGGTAGAGTCATCACGAATTTCCTCAGATATTACCGAAATATCCAGAAAATCCCGTAATTAGTGGAGTCTTTCTGAAATATTTCAGAAATTCCCGAAATATCCAGGAAATCCCTTAATTTGTAGAGTTATCCAGAAATACCTCAGAAATTCCCGAAATATCCAGGAAATCCCGTAATTAGTAGCGTCATCTCGAAATAAATCAGAAATTTCCGAAATATCCAGGAAATACCACAATTAGTGGAGACATTTCGAAATACCTCAGAAATTCCCGAAATATCCAGGAAATCCCTTAATTTGTAGAGTTATCCAGAAATTCCTCAGAAATTCCCGTAATATCCAGGAAATCCCGTAATTAGTAGCGTCATTCCACAATATCTCAGAAATTCTCGAACTATCCTGGAAATCCCGTAATTAGCAGAGTTATCCAGAAATACCTCAGAAATTCCCTAAACATCCAGGAAATCCCTTAATTTGTAGAGTGATCAAAAAATACCACAGAAATCCCCGAAGTATCCAGGAAATACCATAATTAGTGGAGTTTTTTTTTAAATACCTCAGCAATTACCGAAATATCCAGGAAATCCCGTAATTGGTAGAATCATCACGAAATTCCTCAGATATTCCCGAAATATCCAGGAAATCCCGTAATTCGTAGAATCATCACGAAATTCCTCAGATATTCCCGAAATATCCGGAAATCCCGTAATTAGTGGAGTCTCTCTGAAATATTTCCGAAATTCCCGAAATATACAGGAAATTCCGTAATTAGTAGATTTATCCCGAATTGGCACAGAAATTCGCGTAATATCCAGGAAATCCCGTAAATGGTAGAATCATCCCGAAGTACCTCGGAATTCCCAAAAGATCCAGGAAATCCCGTAATTGGTAGAGTCATCACGAATTTCCTCAGATATTCACGAAATATCAAGGAAATCCCGTAACTAGTAGCGTCATTCAAAAAAATATCTCATAAATTCCCGAAATATCATGGAAATCCCGTAATTAGTAGCGTCATTCCACAATATCTCAGAAATTCCCGAAATATCCTGGAAATCCCGTAATTAGTAGAGTTATCCAGAAACACCTCAGAAATTCCCGAAATATCCAGGAAATCCCTTAATTTGTAGAGTGATCAAAAAATACCACAGAAATCCCCGAAGTATCCAGGAAATACCATAATTAGTGGAGTTTTTTTTTAAATACCTCAGCAATTACCGAAATATCCAGGAAATCCCGTAATTGGTAGAATCATCACGAAATTCCTCAGATATTCCCGAAATATCCAGGAAATCCCGTAATTGGTAGAATCATCACGAAATTCCTCAGATATTCCCGAAATATCCGGAAATCCCGTAATTAGTGGAGTCTCTCTGAAATATTTCCGAAATTCCCGAAATATACAGGAAATTCCGTAATTAGTAGATTTATCCCGAATTTGCACAGAAATTCGCGTAATATCCAGGAAATCCCGTAAATGGTAGAATCATCCCGAAGTACCTCGGAATTCCCAAAAGATCCAGGAAATCCCGTAATTGGTAGAGTCATCACGAATTTCCTCAGATATTCACGAAATATCAAGGAAATCCCGTAATTGGTAGAATCATCCCGAAATACCTCGGAATTCCCATAAGATCCAGGAAATCCCGTAATTGGTAGATTCATCCCGAATTTCCTCAGATATTCCCGAAATATCCAGGAAATACCATAAATAGTGGAGTCTTTCTGAAATATTTCAGAAATTCCCGAAATATCCAGGAAATCCCTTATTTACTAGAGTTATCCAGAAATACCTCAGAAATTCCCGAAATATCCAGGAAATTCCGTTATTATTGGTGATATCCCCAATTTCCTCGGAAATTCCCGAAAGATCCAGGAAATCCCGTAATTGGTAGAGTCATCACGAATTTCCTCAGATATTACCGAAATATCCAGAAAATCCCGTAATTAGTGGAGTCTTTCTGAAATATTTCAGAAATTCCCGAAATATCCAGGAAATCCCTTAATTTGTAGAGTTATCCAGAAATACCTCAGAAATTCCCGAAATATCCAGGAAATCCCGTAATTAGTAGCGTCATCTCGAAATAAATCAGAAATTTCCGAAATATCCAGGAAATACCACAATTAGTGGAGACATTTCGAAATACCTCAGAAATTCCCGAAATATCCAGGAAATCCCTTAATTTGTAGAGTTATCCAGAAATTCCTCAGAAATTCCCGTAATATCCAGGAAATCCCGTAATTAGTAGCGTCATTCCACAATATCTCAGAAATTCTCGAACTATCCTGGAAATCCCGTAATTGGTAGAATCATCACGAAATTCCTCAGATATTCCCGAAATATCCAGGAAATCCCGTAATTGGTAGAATCATCACGAAATTCCTCAGATATTCCCGAAATATCCGGAAATCCCGTAATTAGTGGAGTCTCTCTGAAATATTTCCGAAATTCCCGAAATATACAGGAAATTCCGTAATTAGTAGATTTATCCCGAATTTGCACAGAAATTCGCGTAATATCCAGGAAATCCCGTAAATGGTAGAATCATCCCGAAGTACCTCGGAATTCCCAAAAGATCCAGGAAATCCCGTAATTGGTAGAGTCATCACGAATTTCCTCAGATATTCACGAAATATCAAGGAAATCCCGTAACTAGTAGCGTCATTCAAAAAAATATCTCATAAATTCCCGAAATATCATGGAAATCCCGTAATTAGTAGCGTCATTCCACAATATCTCAGAAATTCCCGAAATATCCTGGAAATCCCGTAATTAGTAGAGTTATCCAGAAACACCTCAGAAATTCCCGAAATATCCAGGAAATCCCTTAATTTGTAGAGTTATCCAGAAATACCTCAGAAATTTCCGAAATATCCAGGAAATCCCGTGATTAGTAGCGTCATCCTGAAATAAATCAGAAATTTCCGAAATATCCAGGAAATACCACAATTAGTGGAGACATTTCGAAATACCTCAGAAATTCCCGAAATATCCAGGAAATCCCTTAATTTGTAGAGTTATCCAGAAATTCCTCAGAAATTCCCGAAATATCCAGGAAATCCCGTTATTATTGGTGTTGTCCCGAGTTTACTCAGAAATTTCCGAAATATCCTGGAAATCCCGTAATTAGTAGAGTGATCCAGAAATACCTTAGAAATTCCCGAAATATCCAGGAAATTCCGTAATTAGTGGAGTTTTTTTTGATATACCTCAGCAATTACCGAAAGATCCAGGAAATCTCGTAATTGGTAAAATCTTCACGACATTCCTTAGATATTCCCGTAATATCCAGGAAATACCATAATTAGTGGAGTCTTTCTAGAATATTTCAAAAATTCCCGAAAGATCCAGGAAATACCTTATTTAGTAGAGTTATCCAGAAATACCTCAGAAATTCCCGAAAGATCCAGGAAATTCCGTAATTATTAGTCATCCCAAATTTTTTCAGAAATTCCCGAAATTTCCAGAAAATCCCGTTATTATTGGTGTTGTCCCGAGTTTACTCAGAAATTTCCGAAATATCCTGGAAATCCCGTAATTAGTAGAGTGATCCAGAAATACCTTAGAAATTCCCGAAATATCCAGGAAATTCCGTAATTAGTGGAGTCTTTCTGAAATATTTCAGAAATTCCCGAAATATCCAGGAAATTCCGTAATTAGTAGCGTCATCCCGAAATACCTCAGCAATTCCCGAAAGATCCTGGAAATCTCGTAATTGGTAGAATCAACACGAATTTCCTCAGATATTCCCGAAATATCCAAAAAAATCCCGTTATTAGTGGAGTCTTTCTGAAATATTTGAGAAATTCCCGAAATATCCAGAAATTCCCGTAATTGGTAGCGTCATCTCGAAATACCTCAGGAATTCCCGAAAGGTCCAGGAAATCCCGTATTTGGTAGAGTCATCACGATTTTCCTCAGATGTTCCCGAAATATCCAGGAAATCCCGTAATTAGTAGCATCATCTCGAAATACCTCAGAAATTCCCGAAAGATCCAGGAATTCCCGTAATTGGTAGAGTCATCTCGATTTTCCTCATATATTCCCGAAATATCCAGAAAATTCCGTCATTAGTGGAGTCTTTCTGAAATATTTCAGAAATTCCCGAAATATCCAAGAAATCCCATAATTAGTAGTCATCTCGAATTTTTCCAGAAATTCCCGAAATATCCAGAAATTCCCGTAATTAGTAGCGTCATCCCAAAATACCTCAGGAATTCCCGAAAGATCGAGGAAGTCCCGTAATTGGTAGAGTCAATACCAATTTCCTCAGATATTCCCGAAATATCCAGGATATCCCGTAATTAGTGGAGTCTTTCTGAAATATTTCAGAAATTCCCGAAATATCCAGGAAACCCCGTAATTAGTCGACTCATCCCGAATTTCCTCCGAAGTTCCCGAAAGATCTAGGAACTGTTTATCATAATTCCAGGGACACATAGAGTCTAAAAGAGATATTGTTGATTTATATAATTATTTACAGTAAAATGGGAATTCACAGAAAAATGCTTATTTTAGATATTTTTCTAAATATAATTTGTTATTAATATTACAAATAATATATATTTATTATAATTTTTGAATACATACAATTTATACCTGGCACCACGACAATTAATTGTTGACAACAAAATTAATTATCGGTTGTGCAATTGTAATAATTAATGGTAAAATGTATGTATATAAAGTTGTACGTACGTACGCGGACTACTGAAACTTCCAAGACAAAAAACTAATAAAAAACGACTCTTTAAAAAATTTGTAATATTGGTAAATTTATCTTCGTATCAACGCGATCACAATGGACTCATAAAAAATGACATTCACTAAATATTTTTTACAGTATAAGGGGTTTTTTACAGAAAAATTCACAATTTCACTTATAAAATTTTAATATTATGTAGATGTAGATTTTCGGTTTACCTACACAAACACAGCTATATAAAAAAATATAAAATTTGTTACAATGTATTATGTGTTTCCTTATAACATAACGGCGGATATCAACGAGGCGAGACACACTCGGCGCATCGTCCAGATTGTCTCGCCTGGTAGATATCCATCGAGAACTAAAAAGCAGCCATCCGAGAAACAGTATTTTTTGTGTATATAAAATACTAAAAATAATTTTTTGTTTACCTACACAAACACAGCTATAAAAAAAAATGTAAAATTTGTTACAATATATTGTGTGATTCCTTATAACATAACGGCGGATATCTACCAGGCGAGACACTCTCGGCGCGTCGTTCAGATTGTCTCGCCTTGTAGATATCCATCGAGAACTAAAAAGCAGCCATACGAGAAAAAGTATATTTTGTGTATATATTACTAAATTAATTTTCGGCTCACATTCACAAACACTGCTGCAATAAAAATATAAAATTTGTAACAATAAATAATGTGTTTGCTTTCTAGTTCTCGATGAATATCTACGAGGCGAGACAATCTAAACAATGCGCCGAGAGTGTCTCGCCTCGATGGTTCTACGCGACAATAATCAGTCGCCGCAGCGTTCCGAGAAAAAGTATTTTTTGTGTATATATGACTAAAAATAATTTTCGATTTACCTACACAAACACTGCTATTAAAAAAATGTAAAATTTGTTACAATATATTATGTGTTTCCTTATAACATAACGGCGGATATCTACGAGGCGAGACACTCTCGGCGCGTCGTTCAGATTGTCTCGCCTTGTAGATATCCATCGAGAACTAAAAAGCAGCCATCCGAGAAAAAGTATTTTTTGTATATATAAAATATTAAAAATAATTTTCGGTTTACCTACAAACACAGCTATAAAAAAAAATATAAAATTTGTTACAATATATTATGTGTTTCCTTATAACATAACGGCGGATATCTACGAGCCGAGACACTCTCGGCGCAACGTCCAAATTGCCTCGCCTCGTAGATATCCATCGAGAACTAAATAGCAGCCATCCGAGAAACAGTATTTTTTGTGTATATAACATACTAAAAATAATTTTTTGTTTACCTTGTCACGGTGCACTGGGGATCAGGGTGCACGTGAATAATTACTGCTTTCTTTTTAAAACAATATAACACGACTCGGTTTTTATTTAACAAGTATAATACAGGGGAAGGGGTGCCAGCCGCGTTATCCCGATTTCAGTTCCCGGGTGTCGGCTCCGCTGCCGACCTCGCGGTACGCTGTATACTACGAAAATTAGGGGGTAGGGGAAGGGAAGGAGGGACGGAGTCTCGCACACACAACACAGGTACCCGGTGGTACCTATAGCAGCAAAAAGTAGCGATCACCAACCTGGATACGGCGAGGGCCGGAAGATCGTCGGGATCTCACTATCACTCGTTCGCTATCTCTCTCTCGCACTTTCTCACACGATGGTTGGCAGCTACGGCGGTTTGGCGGTTTTCGCTATCGTACGGGACGAAGGACCGAAGAGCTCTGACTCTCGGCGTGCTCGAGAGTCCCGTGTTCGTACCGCGCGCCTGCGCAGTACGTACTCGTGCGCGGCACCTCGATCTCGCGTCGTGCGAGCGTCGAGTGCCGCAGTGTTCAGGCTGTATCGGTACGAATCGGCTGTATGGTGTTTGTTGACCTGGTGCAGTGTACCTCTCGGCGATGCTGTAGAACTTCATCCTGGGTAATTATTACATCGTTCCGTCTTGCTTATATCAACTAATTGGTACGGCGTGAGTTTCAGGTACGAAGCTCACCCGCCGCTGCATTGCTGCCCGACGCCGCCTCGATCATCTCTCTACGACGACGACGTACCAGAACGACCGGTCCCAGGTCTTCAACTATTCCAGGTAATTCCTTCAGTGTTGGGGTCACGCTAGTGTGCGTGTTCAGGTGTTTAGTATTTTGCAAGGTCTGCTGTACACGTTGTTTGTGTACAGCAACCTAACCTCTTTGTCCTATACTTTCCTTGTACAGCTGTAGTGATTATATACAGCTGTACACGTATTCCCTTGTCTTTGTCTTCTGCCGATTGCTGTTGATCCTCTTCCTTGCTCCTTACCCTTTTAATGCGTATTTGTTCTTATAAATATCTGTTTTACAGCTGTATCTTGCTTGGCGTTGGAGGTTCTTCGGCTTCCTGCCTGGGTACCATCTCATCGCCCTGACTGCTGCACTGTAGAGCTGAGGAGTGTCCTCTAGGCTTATTCATCGACAGCCTCCCTTGATCCATCTATGCTGTTGAGTTAGACCCGAAGGAGCCCTCCTGATTTCTATGCTCGCTCAGGACTTCCTCGCCAGGATCACCTAGTGCTTCGGCTGCATGTGTGTGTGTTGCGCTTGGGGTGGGGTTATTAGGCTGTGAGGGTAGGTAGGACGTAGTTAATGTGCGGGTAGGTAACTAGGAAATAGTATATGGGTAGGTAGTATAGCTAGGGACTCGTTTAGCTTATCCGGGTAGGTAGGTGTTTGTCAGGGGTTCAGTCGCTCGCTCTTGACATGTGCAAAGCACATTGTCACAACTCCCCCCCACCAAACCGAAATTACGCGGAAGTCGTAATTTCAATAAAATGCTAACATTAATGCTAAGCTAAAAAAAAAATATAACCAATGCTGCTAATTACTATTTTGCTTCAAATTTCCTATGCTTATATGATGCTAAAGTTGGTGGGGGTAATTACGCTTGCTCACTTAATAAATATCCAAATAGCCGGTGCTATTGGTACGGGGTATAAGTGTATAGTCTCCTTGACTAGCTGCTTGGCTGGAAATCTGTGTATGTATACGCGCTGTATGGTGTATAACTTTTAGCTGCTTTTAAATAATTTAAAATTACTTAATATATAACGACGACTGGCCCCAATACATAAAATATACATAATAATATATAATATTCGCATTTGTTTGAGAGCTCTATCCCTACTCGCGATACTCTCATACCTCATACTTACATGATAGCAGTCATACTCATACTGTTATACAAATTAATATATATATAAATTCTGGGAATAATCAAAATTAACAAAATAATGAACATGAAATAATATAAAATATAAACAGAAAATTAATAAGGTGTGGTGAATTATTACCTTCTGCTGCTTGTGAGTTCCTTGTTTTAACTCTTTCTTTTACCGATTCATTTAATCATTACATATAATCTAAATTATTTGTTTATTTGCTCTGCTTTATAATCACCACCCTTATTGATTGGGAAAATTTGTCATTTTGGGTTGGGGACTTAATAATTATACTACATGGATTTCGTTATATATGTAATTTATTCATATAAAAAAAGAAGAAAACAAAACACAAAAAAAAATTTTACTCCATTTTTTCTCTGGTGGGGAAGTGTATATGGGAGGACGTTTTATAGGGAGCTGTATGGGAGGGGATTTATTTCCTCCCTCCCATTTTCCTCTGCATCTCCCAATAGCCCTCTGCGCAGCGGGGGCAGTTCTTGGAGAAAACTCCCCTCCTCCCGCAGTTCCTGCAGAAAACCGCGTTTGGGGAGGGGCAGTTCCTCCAGCTATGTCCCAGCCCCCCGCAATTCCAACATCCCGGGCGGCATTCGCTCGGGTCGGGCCGGGACATACGTGCCTCTGCGGGAATAACTCCGCTTGTTGTTGATGCTGCCCCTACTGCAGCAGACGGCGTAGATCTGCAGGAGGGGTCACTGGGAGGGGGAAGGGTTGTGGGAGGCTGTATGGGTTGGGACATTAAGGGTGGTGGGGTTGGGGATGTTGGTGGCTGGGTTTGGGCATCTGTGGGATTCGGGATATTGAGGGACATCAGGGCAGCGGGTTTTGGGGAGGTGGGGGATGGGAGAGCGGGTAGGGACAAGGGAGCTGTACTGGGTGTGGGTAGGTTGGGCACGGGACAGGGAGGGGGCATGTTCACGGGCACATGTATATAAGTGTACATGCCCGTGGACGGGTCAAGGACTGGGCGGGAAATAATTGGTTGGGGAAGGAACGCTGGGATGTAAAGGGAAGGTGGTTGGGATGGCGGTGTGGGGGTGGCTGTAGGGGGGCTGTATGGGGTCACAGCTGTACTGGTGGTGGTTATTGGGGTGAGGGCTGCTACCTCCGGTCTTGATGCCGCTGTGCGGAATTCAGGGTTGGCGCAAAGGTGGCGCCCTCCCCTGATGCATCCTCTGGTGCCTGGGCAGGTTGTGCGTTGGCCTGCTCCTGGAGGGGTGTTTGCTGGTTCATCAGCTAAATCTAATCTTTCCAGGATCCCCTCCAGGTCCTGCCCAGGTCTCCTCAGCTCCGTGGGCCGTACGGTGAAGCGGCCACGGCCACGGGCTCTCTGCGTCGCTGACGCGCTTCTTCCCATTCTTTCCATTCTACGGGAGAATACTTATTCTTATTTTCTAATCTTGCTTAAACTTACCCGTTGCTATTATCAGGTTTGATTATTTTTATTTACCAAAATTTTCCTACTCAAATTTATTCTTAAATTTGCCTTAAATAATCTTCCGGGGCCTACCTCGCTTTCTAGGTGGGTTATTGCTACTTGGGTGATTTTGCTGTATATTTTGTGCTATTGGACGCTGCGAAGGGGAAGAATGCATTTTAGGTGGGATAACGTTTCTAGGAGGGATATAACGCTTAAGATCATTTACATAGACTTTGACCCTCCGCTTAGTATCTTCGTCTTCAACAATATAATAGTTTGCTGAAACTACTTCTACTACTCTTGCGGGGCCTATGTTTATTGGTGCCATTTTTGCTGTAAAATGATTATCTTTTGAGGACAATACCCTATTGCGTCGACATACTCGATCGCCAACATGGTATTGTACTAGTCTGCGTCCTTTATTGTAGTGTCTAGCTTGTTTAGCCACTGCCGTGTCTATATGTCTTCTAACAAGATCATATATTGCTGGAAGTCTATGTAATCTTTCGATCCATGCTGCTGTATTTGGTGCTGGAGGGGGGTCTGAGGATTCTAGATGCTTTCGTATAAGGGCTGTTGGGATAGGGTTTCTGCCGAAATTTAAAAATGCTGGGCTGTATTTAGTTGTAGAGTGGACGACTGTATTGAGAGCGAAGCAGAACTCTCCTAAATGTCGATCCCACTCCCGATGATCTTCTTCAATGAAGCTGTTTATCATCGGTTTCAGGTTTCTATTTACCCTTTCTACAGGGTTAGCTTGTGCGAAATAGGGCGGAATTAATGACTGTATAATTCCGTACTGCTGTAATTTCTCTGCAACTTGGCGATTTGCAAATTCCGTCCCATTGTCCGAAATTAGGTATTTTGGACAACCCCATCGGTTAATGACTAACTCATCGAACGCTTGGAGTACGCTTTTTGCGTCGGCTCGTCTCAACGCTTTCATTTCGACATAACGGGTAAATAAGTCCTCAAAGACTATTATGTACCTGAAACCTTGCTTTGATGGAGGTTTCGGTCCCATTATGTCGACTGCTACTACTGTCCAAGGTCCATCTATGTTCCTGCCTTCCATTATTCCTGCTGGAGCCTGCTGATTGCTCTTGTGAGCTTGACACTCTTGACAAGCTCTCACATAATTGCAGGTATCATAGTATATCCCTGGCCAGTAGTAGTAGGTGGCTAACCTTGCATAGGTTTTGTCATTTCCCAAATGACCGGCTTGCGGGGTGTAGTGCGCTTCATAGAGAGCTTTCTCTCTATCAGCTGCTGGCAGTATTAACTTCCAAGCATCTAGGTCGGGGACTAATGGGTCTACAAGGGGATTGGGACGGTGTGCGTATAAAAGGTTGTCTTTTATACATAAATCCGGGTATTTTTGGGGAGATTTTATTACTGCTTGGATCTTCATTTGGTACCAAGGATCGCTTGTATTAATTGTGGCTGTAGCTGCTAATGCTGTATCTTCATATGCTCTTGAAAGTGCGTCAGGTACCTTATGGTATGCTCCTTTCCTGTGCACAAATTTAAATTTATAATTTTGCAGGATTGTGTTCCATCGAGCCAATCTGCCTGTCGGATCCTTGATGTTGTGAAGCCAGAGAAGGCTGTGGTGGTCTGTTACCACGGTAAATTCTTCACCTTGAAGGTAACCTTTTAGTCTTTCAATCGACCACAATACTGCCAAACACTCCTTCTCTGTCACCGTATAATTACGTTCCGCTTTACTCAGTGTACGGCTAACGTAATATATAGGGTGTTCTTCACCATCTATTTCCTGGGTAAGCACACCGGCTATAGCGTAGTCGCTAGCATCGGTTTGGAGGGTAAAGGGGAGGGAAAAATCGGGGCGGGCTAAAACAGGGGCTTGGGTTAGGGCTAGCTTCATTTTCTCGAATGCATCCTGCTGTTCCTGATGCCATTGCCATCTGACATCCTTTCGCGTTAAATAGTTTAACGGTGCTCTGTATTCAGCTAATTTCCCAATAAACCTTGAATACCAACCAATTAAGCCAGTAAAGCGTCTGAGTTGCTTTAAATTGGTTGGGGCTGGATACTCTAATATCGGTCGTATCTTATCTACATTTGTTTTGAGGCCATCCTCATTAACAATGTATCCTAGATAAGTTACTTCCGCGCAGCAGAATTCGGACTTGTCTCTGTTTATTTGTAAGTTTACCTTTTTGAGGGCGGTTAGCACTATTCTTAACCATTTTAGGTGCTCCTCAAAGGTTTTGGCTGTAATTATTATATCGTCCAGATATGCGAATACGTTTGGTTCCCATTCTGGCTTTATAAGCTTGTCCATCATTTTCTGGAAAATCGCAGGTGCATTCGATAGGCCGTAGGGGACTCGGGTAAACTGAAATAATCCTTTACCGGGAAGTGAAAAGGCTGTAATTTCGCGGCTTTCTGGTGCTAGAGGGACTTGGTGGTAAGCTTGTGACAAATCAAGCTTACTTATGTAACGACTCTCTCTCAGCTGATCGAGAATGTCGTCCATATTCCGCATAGGGTATGCTATTTTCTTGGTTACAGCATTAACCTGCCGAAAATCTATGCAGAAGCGGTATTTTCCGTTTGCTTTTGGGACTATAATTGGGCAGCTGCACCACGGGCTTTCTGAAGGTTCTATTATGCCTTCTTTTAGCATTCTGTCAATTTCCTCGTATCCAGCCTGCAGCATCCTTGGCGAATAACGACGGTTTCGTTGACGAATAGGTTCGGCACCCTGCACATCAATTTTGTGGGAATCTAGGTTAGTTACACCTAGCGTTTTTGGTGTTGGGGGAATCATGTCATTTAGTAGCTGCTGTAATCTCCTTTCTTGTTCTGCTGTAGCTCGTTTCAATCCTCCTATGCTTGCTAGGGCGGGTAAGCAACTCGGGTCTTTGCCATACGGATAAAAATGATGAATGATACCTTTATCAGTCCACCACGTATCGTTTTCATAGCATATATTCATGTTCGCTTTACGTTTAAAGTCGATACCTAATATGCAGTCGTAATGCAAGCCGTCTGCTACCTGAAACGGCATTATAATAGTCTCGCCATCTATTTCCATGGTTACATCTATTATACCTTGTATTGGTACTGCTGTACCATCTGCTACTTTAACGGCTGAATTGCTGGATTGTCTCAATTTATGCTGTAACATTCTACTCATTCCTCGCCCAATGAATGAGTGTACCGACCCATCGTCAAGTAAAGCTGTAAGTTTCTGTCCATTTAATTCTATGTTAAAGAAGTGACGGGGATCGATTCCGGGTATTTGCTGTATTAGGGAATTATTTGCTGCTACGTGGGAGGGTATTGACCCTTTTGGGTGTTTGGGTGAGGAAATACGGGTCTCTATTTCCTCTGGCTGTAGTTTCCCTGGTTTCTGTTTTTATTACAGTTGCAATATTTGTAGCTGATTCCTTGCTTTCCGCAACTTCCGCAGCTTAAAGGGACTGGGCATTCTGCTACCCAATGTCCAAGTTTTCCGCATCTAAAACAAGGCTCTTTAAATTTCCTTGGATTTATAGGTCTTTGTTCTTCGTTATTTGGCGTGCTGAATTTATTTGGCTTGAATTCCTGCTTTTTTGGTGATTCAGGCCTTTGTTTAGTTTCCTGCTCTCGTTGCCAATAGCTGCTACTTTTGTTATTCTTTACAGCTTCGCTGTATTGCTGCTTCGACTCTTGCTTGGGAGGTGCTGTATATTTTCTTGCTGCTTGGGGGCTGTTCTGCTTCAAAGGGTATTGGTGCTGTATTTTCTTTTGTGGGTGGGTGACTATGGGTGCTATTGACTTTGGGGGTACTACAATATCTTCCGTTTGACCTGAGGAGACTGCTGCTAATTTACGGCTTTTTGTTTGCATAGGATCGATGTATGCATATTTCGCTAAGCCGTAATTTTGGATTACTGGTGGAGGTCTGTACGTTTCGTCCATTAAGCGTCTTGCTTCCTCCTTTTTACCTAGTCTCTGCAGCTGTGTAAAACTATCGAAATGATGTCTTTCGATTCTAGTTCTATAACTAGGGTGCAGGTTGCGGTATGCTCTATCCAGCTGCTCGGTTTGAGGCATTTGCGGCTTGATTTGATCCAACATACCTCGTAGCTTAGTGAGGTATGTGGAGATATCCTCATTCGGTCCCTGTGTCCGATTTTCAATAGCTTGTTTCAGCTGGCTCTGCGTTTCCTCAGTCCCATATTGTAGTCTCAGCGCATCTACAAAATCTAGGTAATCTTTCCAGCTACTTTTCTCACGTCTAAACCACTCCCACGCGTCATCATCTAACACTGATGGCAACGCTTTAAATATATCCTGAGTTGAGAGACCATAACTTTCTCTACATTCCTCAAGATTCGATAAGAATGCCTCCGGGTCATTCTTTTTAGCTCCTTTGAATTGGATATGGTGACGCGAGAATATCTGTGCTGTCCTTTTCTCCCGTATAAAGGTAGCATCTTCTAGGCAGGTTTCATACGAACGGCTGTATCTGAATGCTGGGTTAAACGTACTTTGCTGTGGCTGTATGTGTGGGTTAGCTGGGATTGAGTACGTTTCGTTGCTTTCCTGGTGCACTGGCGATTTGCTTTGCTGTCTAGTTTGCTGCTCGATATTTTGCTGATTGCTGTGTATTTCTATTAATTTGCTGTATAATTGCTGCATTTGCTGTATTTGCTGCTCCAATCGCCTGTATTGTTCATCGTATTTATTTTCGAGCTCTTTTTCATTATTTTGTGTCTTTTCTTTTGGGACGTTGGGTTCAATAACTCCATCGTCCTCCCAATGGACACTTTGTACATTCCTATGTACACTGCTCAGCTGTGTGCTGCTTCTGGGGTTATGTCTATTTTCGTGTGCGTGGCTGACTCTTCTTCCTTGGGTCGCTATTTCGGGTTCTGTATTGCTGTGCAGTGGCGTATTTGCGGGGCTTACCGGTCTGGGTACGAGTGCAATAGGGGAAAAAGGGCTTGTGCTTACTGGATGAAAAGCTGAGGGTTGGATAGTTTGGGTTGATCTAGGTCGGGTATCAGTATAAATATTGGTACTGTATGTGGTAACTGGAGCTGTATATTGGGTAAATGGATTATCTATGAGGTCTGGGTTTGTGGGAGATGAAGGGGCTAATGTGTGGATGGGGTAATAGGAAGTCGAATTTATGCTCAACTGCGTCGTTGTTAAGCTTGGGATTGTATGCGTTAATTCCATCATCGAATTATCGCATACTGGTGACGGTAGACTCAATCTATATGCTGTAGATTGTGCTTGAGGACGTATTTCTGCGCTGCTTATTCTTAAATTTTCATTATTTAATTGCTGTAAATTTTCTCTTGCCCCGCTGTTTTCCCTTACAGCCGATTGTATTTCCGATCCGTATTCCATTTCCGGTAATGACAACAAATTCTCATTACTTATGGAGATTGGATCTCGATATTGTCCTCGTGATTGTCCGGTTGGCAATTGAATGTAAAGCATCCGTCTTGCTTTACTATTTCTTGCTGGAGCTGTATCTGTAGCGATAGTGGGGATATTTTCTCTTTCCGATTGCGTAAGGGATAAATCGGTTTCTATCTGTATAGTTGGGATTGCCTCGTCTACTGCTGCATTCCAGTCAGCCGACGATGGTCCGAAATTACGTCTTATTTCGTACCTGGCTAACCTGTCTCTAATTATTTTGGAGTCAGCGTCTACATTTATTCCCACTTTGTTCGCGTATACCGTGATTCTTCCATCACTGGTATTATTTATGCTGCGTCTTATTACACCCGCGCCTACCGCTGGTTGTAACACAGATAAATCTTCTCCCAAAATCAAATCCAGGTCATCACCGTTGTGAGACATTTTGCTTAATTTTAGCAGCTTATTTGTATTAAATAATTAAATAATTATTTTATTTATAGCTCTTTTTAGCTTGATTTAAATTAACTATTAGCTCTTGTTTAATTAATTCTAAATTAAATTAAACGCACTTAGCAAAAATCAAATACTTAATAAACAGCAAAAAAAAATGTAAGCTAAGCTAGCTAAATTAATTTTATTGCTTTCTAAGCAATCCGCAAACAGAAACAATATACTGCAAACTTGGGTTATTTTAAACTGGGCAATACAAGCAATAATATACAGCTGGGAATAATAATAACTATAATAATAATAAATATAAATGGGTTTAGCAGGCAGCAAAACAAATGGGAAGCAGTAATGGGAAGATTAATTTTCGTTGCAAAATGTAAATAGGGTAAAGCAAATTAATTGTAATTATTTATTAATTTATTAACAGTTAAAGTGAGCAGAAATGTGCATTAATTTAGTAAGCATAAATTATAAACACTGCAAATACAATTCAACCAAACATGATAATAGCAAAAAGTGTGCGAAAATAGCATATATGTAATATATAATCAAAAGAAAAATTATATATATGAAAAAAAAAAAAAAATTATTCGTAGAGAAATTATAATCACACCAAGGAAATTTTGTTAACACTTGGTTATTATAGCAGCATAAATAAGGAAGAAAGAAAAATACATTATTTTTTCATTAATAATTTCCTCCCAGCGTACCCCAAAAAAAAAAATTTTAAGCATTACCCATATATTTTTTTTTTTTTTTTTTAGCAGTACAAATAATAAATAATATGAAAAAGAGAAAAATTTTATTATTAACACGTGCTTTGATTATATAAAATGGCCGTTAATATGGCCGACCGGCTTCTTCCGTGTGTGCGAGCTTTGCTAAGGAAAAAAAAAAGAGAAGGGCAATATGGCTGCTACTGCGTCGCGCGTCGACGCTTACAATAATTCTTTCGGTTTAACTACCGCGAGAAAAGAGAACTTTTATCTGCTCGCTAATTTTCGCTGAATTAATCTATATAATACAAAAACACGTTGGGCCAATATTGGTCCAATACTGCTTATTTATATACTTTAGTATGGACTTCGTTGGGCGCCGATATCGCACCAACGTTTATAAAAAACAAATTTGTTATAATACGATTGATCCCTTAATACAAAAAAAACACACGTTGGGCGCCAATGTCACGGTGCACTGGGGATCAGGGTGCACGTGAATAATTACTGCTTTCTTTTTAAAACAATATAACACGACTCGGTTTTTATTTAACAAGTATAATACAGGGGAAGGGGTGCCAGCCGCGTTATCCCGATTTCAGTTCCCGGGTGTCGGCTCCGCTGCCGACCTCGCGGTACGCTGTATACTACGAAAATTAGGGGGTAGGGGAAGGGAAGGAGGGACGGAGTCTCGCACACACAACACAGGTACCCGGTGGTACCTATAGCAGCAAAAAGTAGCGATCACCAACCTGGATACGGCGAGGGCCGGAAGATCGTCGGGATCTCACTATCACTCGTTCGCTATCTCTCTCTCGCACTTTCTCACACGATGGTTGGCAGCTACGGCGGTTTGGCGGTTTTCGCTATCGTACGGGACGAAGGACCGAAGAGCTCTGACTCTCGGCGTGCTCGAGAGTCCCGTGTTCGTACCGCGCGCCTGCGCAGTACGTACTCGTGCGCGGCACCTCGATCTCGCGTCGTGCGAGCGTCGAGTGCCGCAGTGTTCAGGCTGTATCGGTACGAATCGGCTGTATGGTGTTTGTTGACCTGGTGCAGTGTACCTCTCGGCGATGCTGTAGAACTTCATCCTGGGTAATTATTACATCGTTCCGTCTTGCTTATATCAACTAATTGGTACGGCGTGAGTTTCAGGTACGAAGCTCACCCGCCGCTGCATTGCTGCCCGACGCCGCCTCGATCATCTCTCCACGACGACGACGTACCAGAACGACCGGTCCCAGGTCTTCAACTATTCCAGGTAATTCCTTCAGTGTTGGGGTCACGCTAGTGTGCGTGTTCAGGTGTTTAGTATTTTGCAAGGTCTGCTGTACACGTTGTTTGTGTACAGCAACCTAACCTCTTTGTCCTATACTTTCCTTGTACAGCTGTAGTGATTATATACAGCTGTACACGTATTCCCTTGTCTTTGTCTTCTGCCGATTGCTGTTGATCCTCTTCCTTGCTCCTTACCCTTTTAATGCGTATTTGTTCTTATAAATATCTGTTTTACAGCTGTATCTTGCTTGGCGTTGGAGGTTCTTCGGCTTCCTGCCTGGGTACCATCTCATCGCCCTGACTGCTGCACTGTAGAGCTGAGGAGTGTCCTCTAGGCTTATTCATCGACAGCCTCCCTTGATCCATCTATGCTGTTGAGTTAGACCCGAAGGAGCCCTCCTGATTTCTATGCTCGCTCAGGACTTCCTCGCCAGGATCACCTAGTGCTTCGGCTGCATGTGTGTGTGTTGCGCTTGGGGTGGGGTTATTAGGCTGTGAGGGTAGGTAGGACGTAGTTAATGTGCGGGTAGGTAACTAGGAAATAGTATATGGGTAGGTAGTATAGCTAGGGACTCGTTTAGCTTATCCGGGTAGGTAGGTGTTTGTCAGGGGTTCAGTCGCTCGCTCTTGACATGTGCAAAGCACATTGTCACAACCTACACAAACACAGCTATAAAAAAAAAATGTAAAATTTGTTACAATATATTGTGTGATTCCTTATAACATATCGGTGGATATCTACGAGGCGAGACACTCTCGGCGCGTCGTTCATATTGTCTCGCCTCGTAGTTATCCATCGAGAAACAAAAAGAAGCCATCCGAGAAAAAGTATTTTTTGTATATATAAAATATTAAAAATAATTTTCGGTTTACCTACACAAACACAGCTATAAAAAAAAATGAAAAATTTGTTACAATATATTACGTGTATGCTTATAACATATCGGTGGATATCTACGAGGCGAGACACTCTCGGCGCGTCGTTCAGATTATCTCGCCTGGTAGATATCCATCGAGAACTAAAAAGCAGCCATCCGAGAAAAAGTATTTTTTGTGTATATATTACTTAAAATCATTTTCGGTTTATCTACACAAACACTGCTATAAAAAAAATGTAAAATTTGTTACAATATATTATGTGTTTGCTTATAACATATTGGCGGATATCTACGAGGCGAGACACTCTCGGCGCGTCGTTCATATTGTCTCGCCTCGTAGATATCCATCGAGAACTAAAAAGCAGCCATCCGAGAAAAAGTATTTTTTGTATATACAAAATATTAAAAATAATTTTCGGTTTACCTACACAAACACAGCTATAAAAAAAATATAAAATTTATTACAATATATTATGTGTTTCCTTATAACATAACGGCGGATATCAACGAGGCGAGACAATCTCGGTGCATCTTCCAGATTATCTCGCCTCGTAGATATCCATCGAGAACTAAAAAGCAGCCATCCGAGAGAAAGTATTTTTTGTATATATAAAATATTAAAAATAATTTTCGGTTAACCTACACAAACATAGCTATAAAAAAAATTATAAAATTTGTTACAATATATTATGTGTTTCCTTATAACATAACGGCGGATATCTATGAGCCGAGACACTCTCGGCGCGTCGTCCAGATTGTCTCGCCTTGTAGATATCCATCGAGAACTAAAAAGCAGGTATCCGAGTAAAAGTATTTTTTGTGTATATATGACTAAAAATATTTTGCGATTTACCTACACAAACGCTGCTACAAAAAAAAAATAAAATTTGTTACAATATATTGTGTGATTCCTTATAACATAACGGCGGATATCTACGAGGCGAGACACTCTCGGCGCGTCGTCCAGATTGTCTCGCCTCGTAGATATCCATCGAGAACTAAAAGCAGCCATCCGAGAAACAGTATTTTTGTGTATATAAAATACTAAAAATAATTTTTGTTTACCTACACAAACACAGCTATAAAAAAAATGTAAAATTTGTTACAATATATTGTGTGATTCCTTATAACATATCGGTGGATATCTAAGAGGCGAGACAATCTAAACAATGCGCCAAGAGTGTCTCGCCTCGATGGTTCTACGCGACAATAATCAGTCGCCGCAGCGTTCCGAGAAAAAGTATTTTTTGTGTCTATATGACTAAAAATAATTTTCGGTTTACCTACACAAACACTGCTACAAAAAAATGTAAAATTTGTTACAATATATTGTGTGATTCCTTATAACATAACGGCGGATATCTACGAGGCGAGACACTCTCGGCGCGTCGTCCAGATTGTCTCGCCTTGTAGATATCCATCGAGAACTAAAAGCAGCCATCCGAGAAACAGTATTTTTGTGTATATAAAATACTAAAAATAATTTTTGTTTACCTACACAAACACAGCTATAAAAGAAAATGTAAAATTTGTTACAGTATATTGTGTGATTCCTTATAACATATCGGTAAATATCTACGAGGTGAGGCACTCTCGGCGCGTCGTTCATATTGTCTCGTCTCGTAGATATCCATCGAGAACTAAAAAGCAGCCATCCGAGAAAAAGTATTTTTTGTGTATATATTACTTAAAATAATTTTGGTTTACCTACACAAACACTGCTATAAAAAAAATGTAAAATTTGATACAATATATTATGTGTTTGCTTATAACATATCGGTGGATATCTACGAGGCGAGACACTCTCGGCGCGTCGCTCAGATTATCTCGCCTGGTAGATATCCATCGAGAACTAAAAAGCAGCCATCCGAGAAAAAGTATTTTTTGTATATACAAAATATTAAAAATAATTTTCGGTTTACCTACACAAACACAGCTATAAAAAAATATAAATTTATTACAATATATTATGTGTTTCCTTATAACATAACGGCGGATATCAACGAGGCGAGACAATCTCGGTGCATCTTCCAGATTATCTCGCCTCGTAGATATCCATCGAGAACTAAAAAGCAGCCATCCGAGAGAAAGTATTTTTTGTATATATAAAATATTAAAAATAATTTTCGGTTAACCTACACAAACATAGCTATAAAAAAATTATAAAATTTGTTACAATATATTATGTGTTTCCTTATAACATAACGGCGGATATCTATGAGCCGAGACACTCTCGGCGCGTCGTCCAGATTGTCTCGCCTTGTAGATATCCATCGAGAACTAAAAAGCAGGTATCCGAGTAAAAGTATTTTTTGTGTATATGACTAAAAATATTTTGCGATTTACCTACACAAACGCTGCTACAAAAAAAAATAAAATTTGTTACAATATATTGTGTGATTCCTTATAACATAACGGCGGATATCTACGAGGCGAGACACTCTCGGCGCGTCGTCCAGATTGTCTCGCCTCGTAGATATCCATCGAGAACTAAAAGCAGCCATCCGAGAAACAGTATTTTTTGTGTATATAAAATACTAAAAATAATTTTTTGTTTACCTACACAAACACAGCTATAAAAAAAATGTAAAATTTGTTACAATATATTGTGTGATTCCTTATAACATATCGGTGGATATCTAAGAGGCGAGACAATCTAAACAATGCGCCAAGAGTGTCTCGCCTCGATGGTTCTACGCGACAATAATCAGTCGCCGCAGCGTTCCGAGAAAAGTATTTTTTGTGTCTATATGACTAAAAATAATTTTCGGTTTACCTACACAAACACTGCTACAAAAAATGTAAAATTTGTTACAATATATTGTGTGATTCCTTATAACATAACGGCGGATATCTACGAGGCGAGACACTCTCGGCGCGTCGTCCAGATTGTCTCGCCTTGTAGATATCCATCGAGAACTAAAGCAGCCATCCGAGAAACAGTATTTTTTGTGTATATAAAATACTAAAAATAATTTTTTGTTTACCTACACAAACACAGCTATAAAAGAAAATGTAAAATTTGTTACAGTATATTGTGTGATTCCTTATAACATATCGGTAAATATCTACGAGGTGAGGCACTCTCGGCGCGTCGTTCATATTGTCTCGTCTCGTAGATATCCATCGAGAACTAAAAAGCAGCCATCCGAGAAAAAGTATTTTTTGTGTATATATTACTTAAAATAATTTTTGGTTTACCTACACAAACACTGCTATAAAAAAAATGTAAAATTTGATACAATATATTATGTGTTTGCTTATAACATATCGGTGGATATCTACGAGGCGAGACACTCTCGGCGCGTCGCTCAGATTATCTCGCCTGGTAGATATCCATCGAGAACTAAAAAGCAGCCATCCGAGAAAAAGTATTTTTTGTGTATATATTACTTAAAATAATTTTTAGTTTACCTACACAAACACTGCTATAAAAAAAATGTAAAATTTGTTACAATATATTATGTATTTGCTTATAACATATCGGTGGATATCTACGAGGCGAGACACTCTCGGCGCGTCGTTCATATTGTCTCGCCTCGTAGATATCCATCGAGAACTGAAAAGGAGCCATACGAGAAAAATTATTTTTTGTATATATAAAATATTAAAAATAATTTTCGGTTTACCTACACAAACACAGCTATAAAAAAAATATAAAATTTGTTACAATATATTATGTGTTTCCTTATAACATAACGGCGGATATCTACGCGCCGAGACACTCTCGGCGCATCGTCCAAATTGTCTCGCCTCGTAGATATCCATCGAGAACTAAAAAACAGCCATCCGAGAAAAAGTATTTTTTGTGTATATAAAATACTAAAAATAATTTTCGGTTTACCTACACAAACACAGCTATAAAAAAAATGTAAAATTTGTTACAGTTATAAAATTTGTTACAATATATTATGTGTTTCCTTATAAACATAACGGCGGATATCTACGCGCCGAGACACTCTCGGCGCATCGTCCAAATTGTCTCGCCTCGTAGCTATCCATCGAGAACTAAAAAACAGCCATCCGAGAAAAGTATTTTTTTGTATATATAAAATATTAAAAATAATTTTCGGTTTACCTACACAAACACAGCTATAAAAAAAATGTAAAATTTGTTACAGTATATTGTGTGATTCCTTATAACATATCGGTGGATATCTAAGAGGCGAGACACTCTCGGCGCGTCGTTCAGATTGTCTCGCCTTGTAGATATCGATCGAGAACTAAAAAGCAGCCACCCGAGTTAAATTATTTTTTGTGTATATATTACTAAAAATAATTTTTGGTTTACCTACACAAACACTGCTAAAAAAAAAATATAAAATTTGTTATAATATATTATGTGTTTGCTTTTTAGTTCTCGATGGATATTTGCGAGGCGAGACAATCTGAACGACGCGCCGAGTGCGTTCTCTATCACTCGCAGTTTCGGGAGTAGTTTTGAATAACCGCTGAAGCCTGCCGAGAAAAAGACGTTCATTTTTTTAAAACAAATAGTTTTCTATTCAGCTACAAAAACATTGTTATAAAATAAATTTAAAACCTTGTACAATAAATGAGGCTATATCCGCACTACCGCGATGACTCACCGCACGTTGCGCGCTGGACGACGGCGGTCGACGGACCGTTCGACGCAAGTTGCGCGCGCACGGCGGGCCCGTCCAGCGAAGCAGTGAACGAGCCTGTCGAAGCTCATGAGAGCTCTTCAGTACGCCGTCGCGGCAACGTCGACGTCGCGTTGGCAATACGATTGCTATCGTCCTTCATTTTCCCGTGGCGGACTACCTTGTGTGTGTGTGTGTCAGGAAAGCAACATTTCAAGCGTCAACCCAGGATATGCTCCTCTATACTGACAAGGTGGATGCACGCCTTCGTTATAAGTGCAGTGCATTTATTTCTTCTTTTGTAAGTGTGCTTCCCATCTCGTTTTATAATTTTGCCAAAATTATACGCGGCTGGCGTCCAAAACCATTTATCTATTATTATAATAAATTATTACTATTTTTATCAATCGTTTATTTCGTCCTTGTCGCCATGCCCTAATACCCTGCGTGATCGTCACAAAATGTATATAGAAAACTATTTTGTATTAATAGCCATATCTCGATTGAGCTTATTAGGAACTAGCAGACGACGGTTTCCTCTAGATGGTGCGTGCACAGTTCGACTCGACGATTACACGCACCTCCTACTAATTCCATTAGGTTATGTATTAACCATGTATTATATATTATTAGTTGTTCAACAGTATCATAGTAAATATCCATTTTATAATCTACATGTGCATTAATTGTAGTGCATAAAAGTTAACATAAATAAACTTAATGAAACCATCAACGTAATCCATAGAAGTAGGTTTACTTGTTGTTGACCTATAACCGTTTTGCTCATTGCTTAATTTAGTAGTGATTAAAAAATTCATTTAAACATACCAATTAGTTGATAAAATTATGGAGATTATTCAGAAATACTTACTTTATTAATATTATAAGTTGTAGAAAACTTTAACAATGTAAACTTAATTTTAAAAAGCAGACGCTAGTACCATTCAGAAAGTTTATTATTATGAAAATCTTATTAAGTAATGGTACACATTTTTTTTATCAGGAATGAAGGGTACTAAAACTCTACAAAGTATATGAGTTAAACGGCGGTAATGAAAATTGAACTGGATTAAAAATTTAATTATATACAATAATAGATCATTTTTTAAGTTTATTGAAAATTATAATGTACATAACACTGATAAGAAAATTGTAATTTTAGTAGATGAATATGCGTAACTTTTGTTATAATTAATTATAAATAAAAATTTACAATTAAATTGCAATACAAATCAAAGTGAAAATTGAAAAGTACAATATCGACTGACATTTGGTTACCATAAGGTGTACGTGCAGTACACGTTACCATAAAGTGTACGTACAGTACACGTTACCATAAAGTGTACGTACAGTACACGTTACCATAAAGTGTACGTACAGTACACGTTACCATAAAGTATACGTACAGTACACGGTACCATATAAAGTGTACGTACAGTACACAATTTATAAAGTGTACGTACAGTACACGTTACCATAAAGTATACGTACAGTACACGGTACCATATAAAGTGTACGTACAGTACACAATTCATAAAGTGTACGTACAGTACACGTTACCATAAAGTATACGTACAGTACACGGTACCATATAAAGTGTACGTACAGTACACGTTACCATAAAGTATACGTACAGTACACGGTACCATATAAAGTGTACGTACAGTACACGTTACCATAAAGTACAAATACAGTAATACAGTACAAATAATGTGTACGCAAAGTGCAGATTTATTACATACATGCTATTACTTTAATTTTTAGAATTAATATTACACATGTATAATATAAAAATAATTTGTAAATATAATTTGCTATTTCTCCAGTCCACTCCAATCGGATAAACCAATTAGATACGTTTATAAGTTTTGCAGTATACTATTCATTTACTTTTACAGTAATTTTCATTTTTTTACAATCAATTTTGTAATTACTTTTACTAGCGTTGTGTTCTATATCTTATATTACGTTAACGCTTGTTAGCGCCATCTGTGGGCATGCAACTAAATATGTATTAGTATATAATACAGAGGGCGCCACATATGATTTCTGTTAAGTTAGTTTTATATAGGGTATCGATAAAACAGAAAGCGCGGACCTGCACAACAATTTTTTGTCGGGTACGACATCCCCTGAAGCGCTTGTATCCGTGCTTTCATGAAGGCATCCAATTGCTCCCAGGTGACAGGTTCTGTAGAGTCGCCGAGTGATAATTCCCAATCACGTCGAGTGCATTTGTCAAAACGTTGAACGACGATGTAAACTACGATGTCATCCATCTGTTTGACAGGTCGACCAAGAACTTGGAAAGTCTCCATTGCTTCAGAGGCACCATCTTTTAGATTTTTCAACGCTTGGTGTGATTCGTACTGCATATACTCTAACTGAAACAAAACATCAAGACAAGATTGAATAAGCGCTCGTTTGTTATCGAAATGAGATCGAAGTTTTTCCCAGGCACGATCGAAGTTATTGCCAGTAATTGGAATATTTTTAATTAAATTTGCTGCATCTTCAGTCACATACTTTGTTAGGTATTGTAGGCGCTCGACATCTTGAAGTTCATCGTCATTTGCAATGAGCGCATTGAAAAAATCTTTAAATGAATTCCATTCGGAGTAGTTACCTGAAAAGTGCGGAATTTCGATAGGAGGCAATTTCTTACGATGCCTTGGTTCAAATGACATGTCGGCTCGTGCTACAGATGTTCGGTTGAATGTCTTTAAAACGTCTAAAAATTTACCTCTTTCTTCTATGAAGACTTCTTCAGCGTCTTCAAACCAAGCATTTTGAAAGTATGACTTACTCCGATCAGCCTTTGTTGCAGTTTCTTCGATTTGCTGGTGTCGAGATTCCATCTGATTCCATCTTTTTTCCAAAGAGGTGAGGCGAGATTGAATTACACCTTCCGTTGATTGTTCGCCCTTTTTCTTCAAGTTTTTAAGGGCAAGAGAAATTAAACCGAGCTCTTCGATTTGTTTTTCGTTTAAAACCTCCATGCTTAGAATTTAAGGTTATATGAATAAATATACTAGGCAGTGGTTGTCGCGTAAACGATGAAAAACGAGCAAGATAAGTCGCTTCTGTTTGCCGCGCAACGCTAAGCACTAGTGTGAGAGAGAAAACAATGTTTATAGTTAACTCTGTAAGAGAGAAAGAGAAGAATGATAGTACTCTCCCACTCTACGCATGAAACGCTCGAACGAA
This sequence comes from Theocolax elegans, assembly GCA_026168455.1. Taxonomy (NCBI): domain Eukaryota; kingdom Metazoa; phylum Arthropoda; class Insecta; order Hymenoptera; family Cerocephalidae; genus Theocolax; species Theocolax elegans. Next base: position 9,692,465 of record CM047429.1, read on the forward strand.
GCAGGGCGAACGAAATTTAAGTGAAGAAGGGATTTGATTTTCTCTCTCTCTCTCTCTCTTGAAAAGCCGAGCCGTTCCGTTCCGAATTATAAAAGTTTATTAAACTGCGAGAGATTCTCCGCGAGCAATGAAAATGTAAACTAATCTCGCGGAGTTCGACCTACACGCATAGACATACGAATACAGGATTTGTTGTTGAACTGAGATTGAGGCAATTTAAACCTTGAAGATTTTATGCCGGTAGGCAAGAAATAAAACTTCGAATTTTGATTTTGAAAAATTACAACAAGTCGCAATGTAATTGTCCGATTGAAGGACAGAAGAATATATTGATGTAAATGCAGCACGGTAGAATAACGTCAATTAATGCACTTTAGACAAATATATATATATATATATATATATGTGTGTGTGTGTGTGTGTGTGTGTGTGTGTGTGTGTGTGTGTGTGTGTGTGTGTGTGTGTGTGTGTGTGTGTGTATGTATATATATGTTGAATCCTGAAATCTTGGACGCGGCGGCGGCGAAATATTTATATAATATACATATATATATGGGAGATACCATGTGAAGTGATCCAGTTAAAAAATAGAATCTTGTTTTAATGTATGGAATCAGTAAAAAACTACTTGAATAGAGTGTAGCTAAATTTTAGACCTAAATTTCAATTGACTATAGCCATTTTTATCACTTAATAACTCAAAATCTAACAATTTTTTCTTATATACATTAAATTTGAAAAAATTTATACATTTCAAGAAGAATCTGTTGAAATATTTCATTTATATTAGTTTAACACATTGAATATATTTATAATTAATAAAAACCTTTGTAGTAAAAAAAAGGGTTGTACGATCAAAAATATTTTATCCATCCAAGAATCTAATTCATTGATGATTAATTACCTTCAAAATGATGCAAAGTTTGAGTGCGGCATATTATTCGGACAATGCTATGGTGTTTTTAAGCAAATTTCTTAAAAAAAGAGTGCGAATACATTTTATGAAAAAGACAGAGTAACCGTATACTTGCATTCAAACAACATGGCACTATTATTCTTCAATAATTCTAAAATATACTATTTACTATTAGTTACTGATACTTTTCAATCTCTAAGCTGCTTACAAACACAAAATAGTAGGTATAAGCAGGTGTACCTGTTATATAATTGAATAAATACTTTTCAAATGTAATTCGTATTTTATATTGCCACTGTTAAAATTTGAATTTGCTTTTGCCATTACTGTTTATAATAGAATTATCTTAAAAATGCAATAATTAATGTATTTAATTTTTAATCTATTGTATATATCATATTGATGTTTAGAAAAGTGTATGATTTACTTGATTAATATTTATTTTATCTTCAAATAATTTTGCATCCACATTTAAAGCATTAAATTTAAGATCCCATTATTATCATTGAGTACACATTTAAAATTTTTATGAGTTTTATCATCAGGAATGAGTAAACTAATACACATTCCTTCAAGTCATATTCATAACTTTTTTTTACGCATGGAAAAAATACATATATTATGTATTCTTGAAAAAACAATTTTCAAGTATTTATATATATATTAAATAAATATTCCGCCGTGCGCACACGCACACGCACGCACACGCGCACACACACACTCACATACACTCACTCACATATATAACACACACACACACACACATATATATATATATATATATATACATATATATATATACATATATATACATATATATATATATATATTGTGACGGAAAACGTCACACAACTATTCGCGGCGAACAAAGCATTTAAACTCATGTTAAATGTAAGTCGTCGGAGCTTTTGGTATGTCAAGGCCAACCGACGACATTTGTTTACGTCGATCAAGTGTACAATTACGCGCGTAATAGTACGTAGGGATGAGAACGCGAGAGTGTGTGTGTGTTTCCCACTCTCATCTCTTTTTCGAAATTAGGCAATTGCCTAGTCAGTACGTCCCGATCCGCCGCTCGAGGCGGACAAAAATCTATCCGGTGCCGAGTATAGTGTTTACGGCTAATAAGGCGCGTGAGGCGTAGAGCCATCGGTCATCAACCCGGAACGTCCTCGTGAGTGAGCCGCGAGTGACCTGGTGTGTGATAAGGACGGGAAGTGTTTGGGTGAGTGCGGACGCGGTTCGCGAGGCACTCGCCGCGGCACAGGGCCACCACCGCAGCCGACGTCGGTCCTCCGTTGCCCAGGAGGACAAAGGGACGCGGATCGGCTGGGCCATCTACGGGGCGCAACCCGGTAAGTTGTATTCATACTACCGCGCGTTCCCCCCCTTCCCGAGTGTATGTGTGTGTGAGACCTCGGGAGTGTATTCGGGTACGCCGGTACCCGAATAGCGGAGATCAGGAAGAAGTCAACCGCAGGCGAGTATCTCGATCCGGTTGGCTCCCGATACTTTCGCCCGCGCGAAGTAACATTGTCGCGGCACGAGGCCTGGATGGCCAAAATGTTAAATAAATTAAAATAAATGTTTTATCTCTTTTTATTTTAATTCTGAGTTTGTTTTGTTCTCCCCGCTCCCGCCGACATTCCTCATTTAATATAAATCGTGTCGAGGCAAGGAGGATCGCCCGAATCCTCCATACCGTACGTCCCAGCGAACTCGCGTCCCTGGCGACAGCCGCAGTTCGGATCAATAAATAAATTAATTGTGTGCGCGGTATTGGGCAACGCGGCCCAACGGTTAATTTAACTATTAAAAATAATTAATTCGATCGGGTACGCGAATACCACGTCACAATATATATATATATATATCATGGTGATCAAATTAAAATTAATTATCAATTAGTTAATAGTTATTTATTTTACAACAGCGGGTGCCAGTCGCGTACGTTACGACGTAATTGACGTGATTTGCTACTTGATTAAAACGCTCGATTAGATGCAAGTGATTATCGGTACGAATATCCGAAATAAAGAATAGCGGGAGGGGAAGAAGCTGGGGTACACTCAATTACGCGGCGAGCAAGGCTAGTTATAACAGGGAAGAAGCTAGGATACACGGAGTTCGCGGCACACACACAGGCAAGGGAACGGCTATGAAAATTGGCACTAGGCCGCACAAACCTTTGGCGATGCTGGCACACGTGCGGCACACACACTTCGCTATGCTCTTTCTCTCGATTTCTCTCTCGCTGACGTAACGTCGGTACGTTGATCTTTAGTTCCGAATCGGCGGTCGGACGAGCTCTGCGCTCTCGTCGTCGTCGACGCGAGAGAGTCGCCGCGCGCATGCGCCGTGACCACTTCGTGCGTACGCGGCCTTATGCCGCGCGCGGCTTAACGAAGATGTTCGCCGCGCACGAACGTAAACAACAACGGCGAGTTGGTGGCGACGACGACGTAGCTGTTCGGCCTTTCTTCGTGCAGTACAGCGTGTTTACCTGGGTGAGTTATAAATCGTACGGCTACTCGGTTTATGTGTTGTTGTTTCACCTAACCTCTCCTCTGCACCCATCCTATACACAGTTGTTCAACTGCTGTGTGATCCTGTCCTCTTCCTTTGTAAGGTGCACACTGTAAGCAGTAATCTTACAGGTTTATTTGTTGTACTGGATGGCTGCTGTGGGAGGTGATTGGCTACGCTGCTTCTCCATGTGTGATGTAAAGGACTTCTCCTTACCACTTCCTGGCATTGCTTGGACTTCAAGCTTCCTCTGGATCTTCTTGGAGACTTCTGAACTGTGGCTTTTGTGCTCGGTGATGCGGCTTCCCTGTGTGTGTCTAGGCTGGTAGGGTTCGGTGTGGCTTAGGTAGGGTTCGGTAAGGATTTCAGTGGGCAAGGAGCTCGCTTAACTTGACATGCAGTAAATGCATTGTCACACTCCCTCTCACCAAAGTGAAGTTACGCGGAGACGTAACTGATCTAAAAGATAGTACAATTGTTATCTATTAAATGATAATTGTATTCAGGTGTGCTAGAATGGTGGGTGGAGTACGCAAAGTGGCAAATATAAGAAATAATGTAAAAATTTGAATAACGCTCTTGATAAATAGCTCGTGTATACTGCTTGGCTGGAAATGGCTGTGTTAAGTGCACGCTGTCTGTAATAATAAAAATACTAATACAAAATTGCTTAATTGTAATAAATTAATTTAGCGACGACTGGCTTACCCTTACAAGTAAAAGGGAAACAAAAATTTCGCAGTGAGCTCTTTCGCGATCGCGAATCTTTCATACTTGCATACTTACATCTAGATCTATACTCATACTTGAATATACGTTTTATATATAAGATAATAATAAAAAAAAATCAATAAATAATATTTAATAAGTTCTGCGCATACCTGTTTGCCTTATAATTTCTTTCGCGAATCATACTGCTTATGCGATTCCTTCTTGTTGCTTATTTACAATGCCTCATTCTTTGGCTGTAATAATAATAAATTTTTAGGAAAAAGAAAAAGACTTGCTATATTTTTGCATTTATCCATTCTTGGCTGAGAAGGAAAGAAAGGGGATAAAAAAATGAATTTACAATGAAGTTGCTTGCGATTGGGATAAGATTTAAAAAAAAGCAAATGTTAGGCTTATTATTTATTTCACTGAAGGAAAAATCAAACATGCGTGGGTAAACGGTGGGAATTGGAGGGGGATTGGTGGTGGCTGAGGTGCTTGCGGAAGAACCGGCTGGGGTGTTTGTGGGAGAGTTGGCTGGGGTAGTAGTGGGAGAGATGGCTGGGGTGGTTCGGCTGGCCGGTGCTGCTATGGGAGCCGCCGCTTCTTCCGTTCGTGCGAGGAATTGTGGATCCTCGCACAAGTGGCGTCCTCCTCGGATGCAGCCTCGCTTCCCCGGGCACGGTGTTCGGCCCTTCGGGGTTTCTGCTTCCGCTTTGCTGCTTGTGTTAGTGAATGGCGGGGTGGGTGGTTGGCTGAAGTCGAGTCTGGCCAGGACCTGTTCCAGGTCCTCCCCTATTGGGCAGATGTTGGGTTTGGGCTGGGTGAACCGCCCTCTGCCTCGCCCTCTGCTCTGCACTGATGCAGCTGCTCCTGCTCTATTCATCTATAAATTTCCAGTAGGTCACTAACCTGTTGCTTACTGCTTGTTCTTATTTGGGATTCACCATTTTGCTTTTTATTTACTTACGGGGTCTTAATGTCATTCTTTGAGGGCTACTTTGCTGGTGTAGCACGATAGGTTGTTGTTTTCTGGGACGGCCTCTTTTAACTATAGGGACGCTTGGGGCTGGGTTGTTTTGGGTATTTTGGGAATATATGGGCTGTTGGATTGAGATGTCACTCTTATGGTGGATTGGAGGAAAATATGGAACATTGCGAGGGGGGATATGGCGTTTTAAATCAGTGATATGCACTTTAATTTGGCGTTTAGTTTGTATATCTTCTATTAAATAGACTGTAGGGGATATTTGATATTCTATATCTTGTCTACCTTTGTTGTAGTACCTAGCTTGTCTGGCTGTTGCTAAATCTATATGTCTTAACAAGATCATAGATTTTTGGGAGTCTATGCAAACGCTCTACCCATTGCTCTGTCTCTGGGGCTGGTATTTGGCTTGGGGTTTCTATACGTTTTCTTATTAGGGCTACGGGACGGGGGTTTCTACCTAAGTTAAGGAATGCAGGGCTATATTTTGTAGAGGAATGAACAACTGTATTAAGGGCAAAGTTAAACTCTCCGAGATGTCTATCCCAATCTCGGTGGTCGTCTTCGAGGTATGTGTTAATCATTGGCTTAATATTCCTATTAACTCGCTCTACTGGATTGGCTTGTGCAAAATAAGGTGGGATGGTTAACCAGGTACTTGGGACAACCCCATCTGTTGATGATGAGTTCGTCAAAAGCTTGTAGCACGCTTTTCGCATCTGCTCGTCGTAAAGGTTTCATCTCTATGTATCTTGTGAAGAGATCTTCAAATACGATGATATATTTGAAACCTTGTCTCGACGGCGGCTTGGGTCCCATAATGTCGGCTGCAACTACCGTCCATGGCTCGCTTAAGTTTCTTCCTTCCATTAGGCCTGGCGGTGCTTGTTGGCTACTCTTATGCGCCTGACATTCTTGGCAAGTTCTAACGTAGTTACTTGTGTCAAAGTACATGCCTGGCCAATAGTAATACGCGGCTAGTCTAGCATATGTTTTATCAATGCCTAAATGACCTGCTTGTGGCACATAATGAGCTTCGTATAAAGCTTTTTCGCGTTCGGCTTCTGGCAATACAATCTTCCATGCATCTAAATCGGGTATAAATGGGTCTACTAAGCGGTTACGGCGGTTGGCATATAATATATCATTGGCTATTCTAAGGTCGGGGTATTTTTTAGGGAATTTGGCTACGGCTCGGAGTTTATCTTGGTACCAGGGATTGTTGGTATTAATTGTCAATGCTGTTGCTATGGCGTCTGCTTCTTCAAATGCTCTTGATAATGCATCTGGAACTTTATGCATAGCTCCTTTCCTGTGCACAAACTTGATGTTATAATTTTGTAATATGGTGTTCCAGCGCGCTAGTCTGCCAGCAGGGTCTTTCAATTTATTAAGCCAAAGAAGACTATGGTGATCCGTGATAACAGTAAATTCGTCACCTTGTAAATATCCCTTTAGCCTTTCCACGGACCAGAGAGCAGCTAAGCATTCTTTCTCTGTGACCGTGTAATTACGCTCTGCTTTGCTCAAAGTTCTGCTGACATAATAGATAGGGTGCTCTTCGCCGTTGATCTCTTGTGTTAGCACTTCTGCTATGGCGTAGTCACTAGCATCTGTTTAAAGCGTAAAGGGGCGGGAAAAATCGGGGTGGGCTAAAACTGGGGCTTGGGTGAGGGCTAATTTGATCTTCTCGAATGCATCCTGCTGCGTTTGGTGCCATTGCCATCTTACATGTTTCTTCATTAAGTAATTTAGCGGCGTTTGATATTTGGCTAGGTCCTTTATAAGTCTTGAGTACCAACCGACTAGACCGTTAAAACGTCTTAATTGTTTTAAATTTTTAGGCGCTGGATACTTCAAGATTGGCTTTATCTTATCTTGATTAGTATGCAATCCGAATTCATTAATTTTGTACCTAAGATATGTTACTTCTGGGCAACAAAATTCAGACTTCTCGCGATTGATTTGCAAGTTGGCTTTCCTAAGGGCTACTAGAACTATTCTGACCCATTTCGTGTGTTCCTTAAACGTTTTCGCTGTGATAATTATATCATCCAGGTATGCAAACACGTGTGGCTCCCACTCTGGCTTAATTAACTTATCCATTATCTGTTGAAACATGGCCGGTGCATTCGTCAAATCATAGGGTACGCGCTTGAAGTGGAATAGACCTTTTCCGGGCAAGGCAAATGCAGTTATTTCGCGACTTTCAGGGGCTAGGGAAACTTGGTGATAGGCTTGGGATAAGTCCAGTTTGCTAATAAATCGGCTTTCTCGCAATTGGTCCAAAATGTCATCCATATTGCGCATTGGGTAGGCTAGCTTCTTTGTAACTTCGTTTACTAGTCTGTAATCGATACAAAAACGATATTTGCCATTTGCCTTTGGCACGATTACCGGATAGCTACACCATGGGCTTTGCGATGGCTCTATAATGTCTTCTTTCAGCATACGATCTATTTCTTCGTATCCTGCTTGAAGCATTTTTGGCGAATATTTGCGGCGTGGCTGGCGAATTGGCTCTGCTCCTTGGACGTCTAATTTAAGGCTGGTTAGGTTGGTTGTTCCTAGGGTTTGGGGAGTTTGGGGAATTAATTCATCTAGCAAGTCGTGCACTCTTTGTATTTGCTCTGGGCTGGCTCGTTTAAGACCTCCTATGCTGGCTACGGCTGGTATGCAACTGGGATCGTTGCCTTCGGGGTAAAATTTGTGTATTATCCCTCTATTTATCCACCAGGTGTCGTTCTCGTAGTTAATGCACATATTAATTTTGCGCTTGAAATCAATTCCTAGTATGCAATCGTATTGCAGTCCGTCTGCTACTTGGAAGGGCATGATTATTTCATCTCCGTCAATTTTTATTACGATGTCGACTTTGCCTTGGACAGGGATAGTGGTGCCATCTGCTACTTTAACTGCTGAACATCGGGATTGTTTTAGCTTATTATGCAATAATTCGCTCATATTGCCTCCTAAGAATGATGCAGTAGCTCCGTCGTCTAGGAGTGCAGTTACTTTGCTGCCATTGATTTCCAAATTAAAATACAATCTGGGGTCAATATTGGGAATATGCTGGATAAGGGATTGGGTTGTGGCTAATTGATATGACTTAGACCCATTAGGGGTATGGGGTGAGGAAATACGGGTCTTTATCTCCTCTGGCTGAAGTTTCCCGATATCTTTCTGGCGTTGCATTTTTAGCAATCTCTTAAGTACACTCCAGGAGTACCGCAACCTCGGCAATTTCGATTTGGACACTCTGCTGCCTAATGGCCTAAGTTGTTGCAATTAAAGCATGGCTCGGTTTGTTTACGGGGATGATTATAAATGATTGGCGAGTTATTAATGGTGTATTAGGTTTGATTGTTGGCTTGGGTTTGGCTTCTTGCGTTTTGGGGTGCTTGTTGTGCTGTTTGCCTCGGGCAATGGCTATTGGCATTTTTGGGCTGATGTGTAGGTGCTTGTTGCTGGTTTTCGCTATTATTTTTAACTGCTTCGCTATATTGTTTTTTCGGGGATTGCTGTTTATTATAGCGAAAATTGTTTTGCCTGGGCTGCTGGGGGCTTCTGGGAGGGTTAGGGTTGGCTGTAGGGGATGCTTGTACTGAATTGGGTTTTGCTGCTTGAGGGTTTGGCTTAGGCTGGGTTGCGACTGCTGCTAGTTTCCTTGGCTTGTCCTGTATGGATCGACATATGAGTATCTGGCCCAACCATGTAGCATTGTTGGCGGTGGTTTATAAGTCTCATCCATTTGGCACCTGGCTTCTTCTCTTTTACCGAGCCTTTGAAGTTCTGTAAAATTGTTGAAGTCTTTGCGCTCAATCCCTTTCCTATATAAGGGATGTAGATTTCTGTATGCTCTATCCAACTGATCTTGCATCGGTAATGGCGGCTTGACTTGATCCAACATACCCCTTAATTTCATTAGGTATGTAGATATATTTTCGTTTGGCCCTTGTGTACGGCTTTCAATTAATTGTTTAAGACTGTTTTGTGTGTCTTCAGGTCCAAATTGCAATCTGATAGCTTCTGCAGAATCATCAGAAGTTTGCCAATTACTTCGCTCTCGGGTTAGCCAGTCCCATGCGTCTTCGTCCATCACTGTTGGCAACGTTCTCATTATATCCTCCATTGTGAGTCCATAAACTTCTTTGCATTCCTTTAGATTCATTAATAATGTTTCCGGATTGCTTCTTTTTGATGCCTTGAATTGTATGTGATATTTATGCAGGATCTCTCTTGTCCTTTTCTCTTTCACATACTGCGATTCATCTGCGTAGCTGTAGGAACGGTAGGGAATGAACGTTGGAGGTGGACTTGGCTGTGTAGGTGCTATTGTCTGTATGCTATAATGTGAGGTCGAATTAACTGCGAGTTGAGCTGTGGTTACATCAGGTAATGTGCAAAAGATTTCTTCGTTTGGAGCATCAATTATATTTGGGCTCATCGTTGGTACTGGCGTCGGTGTGAGTCTATAGGCTGTTGATTGGGCTTGTGGGTTGCTGGCTGTTTGTCTCCTTATTGGCTTCTCAAAATTATTACTCAATAATCTATTATGTTGTTCTGCTTCTGGTTCGCTTGTTTGTGGGCTGCTGCTACTCTGCACTTGAGTGTGTGTTGGCAATTGTTGTGCTGGCTGTGTCATTTCTTGCATAGAAATTGGGTCTTGATATGGACCGCGGCTCTGTCCAGTTTCCAATTCTGGTATTAGCATATTTCTGTTTATTTGCTGGGGAGCAGTTTGCAAATCATTTTGCACGGGAGGAAAATAATTTGTTATTTCTGATTGAGTAAGGGATATAGAAAGGTCGTCAGGGCTTATTTCTACTAGAGGCTGCTGGTCTATGTGAGCTACGTTTCCTATGGAGTCCTCATCAACCCACATTTGATCCGCTCGAGGCTCCCATTCGGCTGCAGAGTCCCCGAAATTACGTCTAATTTCATAGCGGGCTACTCTGTCACGAATGATTGCTATGCTACTGTCTAAATTTAAAAAGGTCGTGCCCGCATAGAAGACAACTCTTCCATCAGGTAGGTTATTAACACATCGCCTAATAATAGGTGCGCCTCGGGCTCCACTTACTCCGCTTAATTTACCCCCCAATCTATAACTAATGGACATTTTGCTCAAGGGAGAATTTTACTGCTTGGTTTAATAGCTCTTTGCTTCAATTGTTTAGCTCGTTGCTTAATACAGTAGAGAGGAAATGAGAAAGAAGAAAAAAAAATTTTACGTTATATACTGTGCAAGTAATTAGCAATACTTTTTTTTTAATAAAAAAAAATTTATTTGCTCGCAAGCGGTGCTTGAAAGAGGGAAAAACAATTTTAAAGGACGCAGCAACTAAAAAAAAATTTTATTCACACCGCAAAAATAAAAGAAATTTTAATAATGCACACAGAAAAAGGAAAAGCAAAAAAAAAATTTATTTAAATGCACTTTGCAAAGAATTATTTTTAATGCACTCCGTAAATTAAAAAAAAATTTAATATACTTCGTACACCTGCTATAAGGAAAGAAAACAGGGAAAAGAGAGAAAAAAAATTTTTTGGCAATAGGTTATTTTTATGTTAAGTGCAAAAATGAAATAATATATATATGGCTGTGGTAATGGCTACGAAAAGAAAAAAAAATAAATCACAATTGCAATGTTAAGAAGGGCGAAAAATATGCAAGAAAGGTTAGTGCAATTAATGTGTATAATAATTCAATTTGATGAGGTTATGATTTATCCCCCCAAAAAAACGAATTTGCAAGCAATGGCGAATCCCAATTGAGGTTAATAAGCAATAATAAATTATGCAAAATAATAAATAAATGCAAATATATGTATATAGCAAATTATATATAAATAATAAACAATGCAAATATATATGTTTATAGCAATTATATGCAAGTAATAAATAAATTATATGAAAGAAAGAGAAATATATATGCTATGCGTATCCGGGTATATCTATATATATATATATATATATATATATATGTATATGTATATATAGCTATAACTTGATCAATCGGTACTTATGCCGACAAATTCTTACGGGAAATGGGAATTGTGCTATGCGACAAATCTTACGGGAAATGGGAATTGTGCTACTTAATACGCGTCTTGTAAGCCGGCTACTTCGCACGCGGAGGGGGAAGAGCAAGAAGCTGGGGTACACTAAATTTCGCGGCGAGCAAGGCTAGTTATAATAACAGGGAAGAAGCTAGGATACACGGAGTTCGCGGCACACACACAGGCAATGGAACGGCTATGCTGGCACACGTGCGGCACACACACTTCGCTATGCTCTTTCTCTCGATTTCTCTCTCGCTGACGTCACGTCGGTACGTTGATCGGTAGTTCCGAATCGGCGGTCGGACGAGCTCTGCGCTCCTGTCGTCGTCGTCGACGCGAGAGAGTCGCTGCGCGCATGCGCCGTGACCACTTCGTGCGTACGCGGCCTTATGCCGCGTGCGGCTTAACGAAGATGTTCGCCGCGCACGAACGTAAACAACAACGGCGAGTTGGTGGCGCCGACGACGTAGCTGTTCGGCCTTTCTTCGTGGTCTTCTTGGCTGCCTCCTTCTTCTCTCTTGCGATCACTGGCTCCAGGACTCGGGAATGCAGTACAGCGTGTTTACCTGGGTGAGTTATAAACCGTACGGCTACTCGGTTTATGTGTCGTTGTTTCACCTAACCTCTCCTCTGCACCCATTCTATACACAGTTGTTCAACTGCTGTCTGATCTTGTCCTCTTCCTTTGTAAGGTGCACACTGTAAGCAGTAATCTTACAGGTTTATTTGTTGTACTGGATGGCTGCTGTGGGAGGTGATTGGATTGATTACTCTGCTTCTCCAGGTGTGATGTAAAGGACTTCTCCTCACCACTTCCTGGCATTGCTTGGACTTCAAGCTTCCTCTGGATCTTCTTGGAGACTTCTGAACTGTTGCTTTTGTGCTCGGTGATGCGGCTTCCCTGTGTGTGTGTAGGCTAATAGGGTTCGGTAAGGCTTAGGTAGGGTTCGGTAAGGACTTGAGTGGGCTACGAGCTCGCTTAACTTGACATGCATTAAATGCATTGTCACAATATATATTGAATTCTGAATTCTCAGACACGGCGGCGGTGGCGGCAAAATATTTATATATTATAGATATATATATATATATATACTAGGGGGGCTTCACCCCCCTGCGCGCTTCGCGCGCCAACCCCCTATTTTTAATTTCGAATTGGTTTTTCGTAATTAATTTATTTAAAATAATGTTTTAAATTGTATTATTTGTTCACTACCATGGACACCTTAAAAATTAAACAGATTCACACAACACCTTGGAGGTATTGCTATAGTATTTATAATTTATAAATAAAAGTTTACCAAGATTTAGTGTAATGAAATCAGAAAAAAATAATAAAAAAAATAGAGACATATTAAATGTTAACTGTAAATTTTAAACTATATGAATTCTCATAAAGCTTAAATTTATATTTTAATAATTATAAATGTTAATGAAAAATTAACTTACCAAAAATAGTAAAGTACATATACTTACTAAATTGTAGTATTTTAGTTAACAACTTGTTAAAATTTTGGATTATTTTAAACGGTTATAAATAGAACTTCACCTCCTAAAATTAATTTATTTAATGACGAACGATCATCGCCAAAAGTTCTATGTCATTAATATTTTGTACTTTTAGAGTAATAAAACTTTCTTCTTAATTAAATTAATTTTTGTATTAGTTTTAAAGAATTATTTATAAAATTTTAGCGCTATATAAATAAAAACCTGTTTCTTTTATTTCTCCCATGATTCGTAATTTGCACCCTCTTTCAAAATTTGCGTTTTAATCCATAATTATATCCAATTTATTTTTACTATGCAGAGCCCAAATATTTATTTTGATTATTATAAACAAATTTATTTCTTAAATATCCTTCTGTTTCTAATAAATACATACTTGTTTATTTAAAATATTGTTTTATATAAATATACGTAATCTACTTACTTATATATCCATACAATTTTTAAATTGTGATTTGAATAATATTTAAATTAAATACTACTAAAATAATAATTTTCGAAAAACTTTTGAAATGTAATTCGTATTTTATATTGCCGCTGTTAAAGTTTGAATTTTCTTTTGCCATTACTGTTTATAATAGAATTATCTTAAAACTGCAATAATTAATATATTTAATTTTTAATTTATTGTATATTTCACATATAGATATTTGGAAAAGTTTATGTTATCTTTAATTATATTAAAATTTTGTTTCCGTCCGTCCGTCCGTCCGTCTGTCTATCCGTCTGTCCGTCCGTCCGAGAGCGAGAGAGCGAGAGAGAGAGAGAGCGAGGGAGCGAGAGAGAGAGAGAGAGCGAGAGAGAGAGCGAGCGCGAGAGGAAGGGAGAGTACGAGCGAGCGAGCGAGATAGAGCGAGAGCTTCCTTGACTGATAATTCATGTCACTCGTCAGTGTGTAGAGCACACTGGATCTCGTGAGTGCGCGCGGAGTTTATATATGCCCGGCTGCTTCGCGCTCCCTCCCCGTCAGACGATACGTATTGAGCGCATGTGTGCTTTGTTACGTGCCAGTGTGTTTACACTGGACATGCCGGGTGTGATTGGAGAGATAGAATCACAGAGAGAGAGAGAGAGAGAGAGAGAGAGAGAGAGAGTGAGAGGGAGGGAGCGAGGGGATTATGATTGTGATATTAATAATTTTTATTATTATTATTAATGATAATGATAATGATAATGATAATCATATGATTTTTTTTTTAAGAGGGGGGAAAATCAATTTATTGACGAGGTATGGGACTCTTCAAAATCCTCGGATTATTCATAATAATGATAATGATAATGATAATTATTATTATTTTTATTATTATTATTATTATTATTCATAACGATAATGATAATTATTATTCACAATAGGAAGAGGTAGGGGAGAATTTCATGTGTAATCCATTTGCTCTCTGTGTTTTGCAGAGTTAAGACTGTTGTTATTATTGAGAATAAAATTATCAATAATAACACTCACATTACAAATGGTTGTACAAATTAAGATGGCGATTTCTCAGCCAATATTTAATCATTACGTAACAATTTATATTTAGTCAATTCATAATAATTCATATAATAAGTTTATAATTATATTTTTTAATTATTTAAATCTAATAATAAGTTTGAATAAAATATTATGACGATTTTTAGTCACATTTAGTTAATTCATATATATCATGTACAAAATTGTTATGTCTCTAATTAATAATAAACTAATTAATAATAAGTTTATTTTTTAATTATTTAATTATGATGGCGATTTCTCAGCCAATATTTAGTCAATTCATAACAATTAATAATAAGTTTATTTTTTATAATTATTTATCTAATAATAAGTTTGAATAAATCATGATGACGATTTCTTAGTCAATATTTAATCATTTCGTAACAACTTATATTTAATCAATTCATAACAATTCATAATAGGTTTATTTTTTATAATTATTCATCTAATAATAAGTTTGAATAAATCAAGATGGCGATTTCTCAGCCAATATTCAGTCAATAACATATTTATAAGTATATTTATAATTCTTAATACATTTATATATATGTATGTATTTAGACAATGAAAAAATTAATATATATATAAAATTAATATTCAAATATTTCTGAATAAACTACATTTTTTGTATAAATTTTTGCGTTTTCACTGAGGATAAGTTTTTTATTTCTATATTTTATTATATTATCTTTTTTATTAATAGATTTATTATCTATAAATACTTTTAAATTATCCTTTGATGTTGTTCTTAATAAAGCTACGTATAATTGACCATGACTAAAAACGGGAGTATTTAAATATAAACCAACTTGGTCAAAGGATTGACCTTGAGCTTTGTTTATAGTCATAGCAAAGCTAAGTCTTACTGGAAATTGTCTTATCATATGAAACGGAATCTCTTCTGATGATGGATATAAATTAATACGTGGTAATAATATTATCTTGCCAGCATTTTTACCTGTAATTATTTCTACTGTTATAACATACTGTTTCATATCCTTGATTATCATTCTTGTTCCATTACATAGTCCACCATTGATATCTAAATTTCGCAAACAACTTACTATTGCACCCTTTTTTAATATTAATTTATGTGGAGGTAACCCATTGGGTGATAATGAATTTAAAAATTCTGTTGGGATTGATTCTTGTAATGTATCATTATCATCACTTTCTACTTTATCATCACTATAAAATGTATAACTACATCCATCAATTTTTTCTACTATATCTTCATTAAGTTTTAATACATTAGAATTTAAAGGCGATAATATTACTTTATTTTTTAATGTTGGATCATTAGGATTTATCTTATCTCCAAAGATGTCTGTTATTAAATTGTTATCACAAATGAATTGCGTTGGTAATTCTTTGACATTGTTTTTAATTCATATTTTGTTAAATTTTTATTTTCTCCTATATCAAGTAACCACTTTTTGAAACTAGTATCTGGCTTTTGCAATCTTAAATTTTCAGTCAATGATAACCTCGAAAAATATGGCCAGAAACAACTTCTTTTGACGCAAGTTTCAATAATTTTAGTTCTATTTCCATGTGGTACTATTGGTAGTGTTTGTCTAAAGTCTCCAGAAGTTACAATAATTTTATCTCCAAAAGGAAGATCATTTTTACACGCATCTCGGAAAAATTTATCAATTGTTTCGAAAGCATATTTAGATAACTTTTTTAATATTAATTTATGTGGAGGTAATCCATTGGGTGATAATGAATTTAAAAATTCTGTTGGGATTGATTCTTGTAATGTATCATTATCATCACTTTCTACTCTATCATCACTATAAAATGTATAACTACATCCATCAATTTTTTCTACTATATCTTCATTAAGTTTTAATACATTAGAATTTAAAGGCGATAATATTACTTTATTTTTTAATGTTGGATCATTAGGATATCTTATCTCCAAAGATTTCTGTTATTAAATTGTTATCACAAATGAATTGCGTTGGTATTCTTTGACATTGTTTTTAATTCATATTTTGTTAAATTTTTATTTTCTCCTATATCAAGTAACCACTTTTTGAAACTAGTATCTGGCTTTTGCAATCTTAAATTTTCAGTCAATGATAACCTCGAAAAATATGGCCAGAAACAACTTCTTTTGACGCAAGTTTCAATAATTTTAGTTCTATTTCCATGTGGTACTATTGGTAGTGTTTGAACCATTGAAATTTCATCCCAAATTATAATTTAATATTTTTTAAGTAAGTACCATATTCTGAATTAGGACTAATATTACATGTTGATTGTTCATTTATATTTAATGGTAATTTAAATGTACTATGAACAGTTTTTCCATTAATTATAAATTAGCAGCAATACCAGTCCAAGCCATTGTAAGAAAAGGAATATTCATTGATATTAAATAAGTAATAATTACATTATGTAAATAACTTTTTCCACTACCACCAGGACCATCAATGAAATAATACTTACTTCCAATATTATTAATTGTTGCATTGATGATTAAATCATATATTTTCTTTTGATTAAATGTTAAAGAATTTATTAAAGTTTCTAAGGTATTAATATGATCATGTATATCTAATTCATCATCATACTCTTTATTTACTTCATAGTTGTCCATATTAGGTAAATGAAAATCATTTAATTTCATTCCATGTAACAATAAGATTTTTTCAATATTATACAAAGCTTTTTTTCACCTTCAATTTCTGATAAATTTGGATCCATAAAATGAATCTTATATTTATTATATAAATCCAAAGCATTAATTGGTGTTTGAAATACAAGAATAAATGCAAATAGTTTGCACATAGATTTAGGAAATTTGAATACTGCAGCTTCTGCTAAACATTTATCCCACTCATCATCAGTACTAATAATACCTCTCGATAAACAAGCAGTTTCATACGTATCGTAAACTATGCCATTTACGGTTCGGATATCTTCAAATGATTTTGCACCTCGTACATGTAATAATAATAGTCGCAAGAAAAATGTTTCACGTTTATTTGGATTTACGAAATACATTCTACTTATAATAGGTTTATTAAATTGTTTTCTTTTAGTCCATGCTTTAATTTTTTTATTAAAAACATAATGATAAGGAATTTTAGTATATAGATATTGTGTTGCATTCTTGTCATCTTTATTTAATTTAAACCATGATTTAATGTTGTATCTATATTTTTATCAATGAATGTATTTTGTGTCCTTCTTGAAAAAATAATTATTGTTCATTTCTTTATGAACAGGTAATCTTATAATAGCATAAGATTGTTGATGTAATTTAAATTCCAAATAAGATACATAGCCTCCGTGCACATACATATCTAGTGGACAAATGCTGTGATATTTCATCATAATTATATCTCTTCATTATTTTTGTCCATATCATCATTAATGGCTTCCATTGTGAATTTTACCAAGCAGTACAGGACCCTTATGAAAATATTAATAAATATTTTATCCATAAAATGAATCTTATATTTATTATATAAATCCAAAGCATTAATTGGTGTTTGAAATACAAGAATAAATGCAAATAGTTTGCACATAGATTTAGGAAATTTGAATACTGCAGCTTCTGCTAAACATTTATCCCACTCATCATCAGTACTAATAATACCTCTCGATAAACAAGCAGTTTCATACGTATCGTAAACTATACCATTTACAGTTCGGATATCTTCAAATGATTTTGCACCTCGTACATGTAATAATAATAGTCGTAAGAAAAATGTTTCACGTTTATTTGGATTTACGAAATACATTCTACTTATAATAGGTTTATTAAATTGTTTTCTTTTAGTCCATGCTTTAATTTTTTTATTAAAAACATAATGATAAGGAATTTCAGTATATAGATATTGTGTTGCATTCTCGTCATCTTTATTTAATTTAAACCATGATGTTAATGTTGTATCTATATTTTTATCAATGAATGTATTTTGTTGTCCTTCTTGAATTCCATTGTGACTTTTACCAAAGCAGTATCAGGACCCTTATGAAAATATTTAAATAAATATTTTAATAGCTTTATTGTATTACATATTTCTATGTAATATGACATTCTAACAATAATAATAATATGGATTATATGGCACGACAAAACTATTATCTGCAATTCTATGTTTTGAATATATAATTTTATTATCATTATTTCTTCGGCGATAAGAAGGATAACCATCTAAATTAAAATTTGTTTGTTCAACATATGGTATAGGAAACTTTTTTGTACAGCGTGTTTTATCTTCATTCATACATACACTATTTTTATTTTGAATTCCACAAGGACCATGTATCATATTATTTTTTACTATATTGTATAATCTAGGATATTTAATTTCATCAGGTATTTCAGCACTTATAAGAGAATCAATTTGATCAACATCTCGTAATTTATCATCATTATGCAACCAAATTAACATGTGCATATGTGGTAATCCTCTTTTTTGAAATTCTATCACATAAACATAACCTTTAACTTCTCCAAAAATACTTTTTTTTAAAAGTTCATTTTACATGTCATTGTGAGAAATATATCTGGTTTTCCATCAACTTGTAATTGAGTCATTGAATCTAAATAATTTTGTTGTATTGCTCTGGGACTTCCTATATAGGTTGAAGGTAATATTATCAATCTCCCTATTTTAGAATGTTTAATATTTACTTTGTTATAAACATAATCCATCAATCCTTTGTACATTTCAGTTCGTAATTCTGCTTGATGACTGCGCAAATAGTATAATCGGCATCCTTCAATTCTTGTCCATACGCCAACAATAAATTGTTGTGATATATTTTTTAAATTTAAACAAGGATTAAAATCATCACGTATACTTAATTTAAATGAATAATATTGTAATATTGAAATATTATTATATTTATTATCTGCTTTTAAACATTTCATATTAGGACACCATCCAGGGTCACCAAGAGGAAATATTAACGGATATAACATTTACTGAGAATATTTATTATCTGTGGTTTATCAGATTTAGGATAAATACGAATATCACGGTCAATTGGTGGTTCTCCGTCAATTCCTACATATACTGCAGCAACTTCATTGTATGAAGCAAAATATGACTTATTTGTTGCACAATTGTCATGAACTAATGACATAACTACTTCACGTGGTGTAATGTTATTATTTTGTGCTCTGTTAATCTCTTCTTTTTCTATTTGATACATCATTTTGTATGCTTTTGCATAAGGATTATGTGTTGTTAGAAACTTACATAATTCATTTAATAAATTTATATCAGGTTTATCTATTTTATAATCTTTCGCTCTATATTTATTTGCTATTTCATTGTCGATTATATATAATTGTCCATATTTTGGAAATTCATTTTTATTTGGATGTAATGCATATGAATTATGGTATACTTGACCACATATCTTTAATACTTGTGGCCCAGGAGTATTAAAAGTTACTAATTTTGACCCAAAACTAGCAAATGCAAAAGAATTATTGTATCCCCGTATATTTTTTTTATAATTTGTACTTATTGAAGTATTTTGAAATAATAAATTTTTTAATTCTTTTGGATATGAGTTATCATTATTTAAAAATATTTTATTTTTATGACAACAGTTAGTATATTTTTTATCATGTGAGATTTCATTCTTGAAGTGTTTTGCTTTACAGAAATTACAATTATTATTTAAACTTCCTAAAAAATTTAATTCGATGGTGTTTTCAAAAAAATCTATATTTGCAATTAAACCTATTTTTGAATTTATATCTTTCGTATCATATTCTAATTCTGTGTTTGCTTTTCTTTTATTTTGTTTTAATTTCTTATGTTCATTTTGTTTTGTTTTTAGTTGTATTGTCATACTATTATAATTCATTTTACTTTTCTTTACTTCATTTACCTTTATGTCATTCGTCATTTCTGTTTTTTTCGTTTTTTTTTTCTTTCAGTTTTCTTCATTTTTGTTTCATTCGTCGTTTTGGTTCTATTCGCTCTTTTTCTATCAGATTCCTTTATTTTCATTTCATTTGTCAATTCTATTTTCATTTCGTGCATCATTTCTGCTCTATGTGCTTTTTTTCTTTCAGCTTCCTTTATTTTCATTTCATTCGTCATTTCTGCTTTATGTGCTTTTTTTCTTTCAGCTTCCTTTATTTTCATTTCATTCGTCATTTCAGCTCTATCCGCTCTTTTTCTTTCAGCTTCCTTTACTTTCATTTCATTCGTCATTTTAGCTCTATTCGCTCATTTTCTTTCAGCTTCCTTTATTTTCATTTCATATGTCTTTTCTGCTCTATACGCTCTTTTTCTTTTAGCTTCCTTTATTTTCATTTCAGTGGTCATTTTTACCTTATCCTCTCTTTTTGTTACAGCATCCTTTATTTTCATTTCATCTGTCATTTTTTCTTTATACGCTCTTTTTCTTTCTGATTCCTTTAAATTTGATAATATTTTAATAAATTTTAATTCGTCAAGTTCTTTTTCATTAGTATTATTATCAGCTGTTAAATCAACAAGTCCTAAAAAAGTTTTAGGAATATTTAAGTTCTTATTGTATTTATCATAATAAATAAGAAGAAGAAATTAATACGTATTTTAATTAGCTCAAGCTGGCAAAAGATAAATCAAGACTTTGTTTAATTTGCTCAAGCATTAAATACATTGAAAAATTAATAAATAGTTAGTTAAACAATAAAATATTGTCGGACATCCCTTACGCCAGCCTGCAAATATTAATTATATGCAATAAAAAAATACTAATCAACGTATTTCTAAATATATTTTCGAAATTTTTAATTGAACCTTTTCTATTTTTAATTGAACCAACGTTAAAATGTTTAAAAAATAATAAATTTATTTAAAAAATTAAAAAAACATTTATGAGAAATGGACTATGTATTACTGGCATACGAAGCATGCGCGAAATCTTTCGACTATATTCAGGTTAGTTCCTACTCCGGCGGGAAGTACGAACTCGACAATACGTATATGACCACATTCAAAACATCTGACAAATTCTTTTTTATTTATAAATTATAAAAAAATTAATTAAAATTCTAAATTAATAAATAAGTCAAAATTCAAATGAGTAACATTAAAAAAAATAAATCCTTAACCGTAAGCCCCACACCAGGAGGCACAACTTAAATACAAGTTCTGATATTTTAACAGCGTATAGATGCGGTAGCCGTGAGCGTTAAGGCGCACGCTATGTGCAACTGTTATTCAAAAGGTCTCGGGTTAGAAGCTGTTCGAGACCTTCATTTTTTTTAAATATATTACATATACCATTTTTATCATTTTATTAAATTAAAAAAAATTACAATTTATGATACTGTCAACTGTTTTAATTTGTACTCAATGATTAATGTATTATACTGATTATTTGATTTAATAATTTATAAGGTACTTATGCGTACAAATGACAAAAATTGTATTTGTCTAAGAATTGTAAATCACACTTTTAGGTTATAATATTAATTGACCTCCGGTCCTTTGAATGATCTTAGAATGATTCATCCCTCATTAATATTATAACGTAAGAGTGAATTTATCCCCGTAGAGAGGTTAGCCCGGATATTGGGTTATTGGATATAGGGTTATTGGTTTTATATACGTTATTCTATCGAATAACCTAAAATATAATAACCTTATTCAAATTTACATGATTAGATTTATAATACTGTCAACTGTTTTAATTTTTACTTAATAATTAATTTATTATATTGACTAATTATATAATTTATAAACTATAATATATAAATATATAAACGTATGTGTGAACTTATGCGGACTCAAATTGTTTTGTCGATATTTTGCGGTTATGTAGTGATCTCATATATAAAAATATATAAAGTACCTAATATAGAAAAATATTTAATTAAAATACAAATTTGTGGGATAGTAGGAAATACTTATCAATTAGTCTGCTTTGATTTCAGAACTTTCAATTGCTGAAACTGTTTATGGAATTTAAGTAACATATAACTGATATATATGTTATATTAATTATATTATGTTATATTAATATGATATATATATTATATTAATTATACTTGATATTTAATCAAATTTTTTTTCGAACTGCAAAATGTTCAATAGAAAAAAGTTTTGGAATTTTAAAACAAACACTTCGTCTATATAAAGTTTTTATGTAGAATTTGAAGTTTTTCATTTATTACAAGAATACGTGTATTATTGATCATTTAGCATTTTTTTAAGCGTTTTTATATGTTTATCTTAAGAAATTCGTTTCCAATTGCAAAGTATTTCATAGGAAATGTTTTGTAATTTTGAAACGAATATTTCGTCCATTTAAATTTTTTTGTAGAACCTCAAGTTTTTGAGTTGTTGAAGAATAACTGTATTTATGAACCTGTAAATATCATTATAACTGGAAATAGGACTATAAAGTTCCCAAATGATAAAGATTATAACCTTAAAATTTCAATCAAATTGATGGACAACTTTTTGAGATATTTGAGGAACAACACTTTTTTCGATGACAAAAATATAAGACACCTCCGTTATACGGTTATGCACAATTATGTAAAAATTTTGTCATACCATCAGTATATGTAAATCGCGAGCGAAGCGAGCGTTCATAGCTAGTACATGATTAATATTTATTTTATCTTCGAAAAATTGTGCATATTTTTAAAAACAATACATCAAATTTTAGGTCCGTTTTTATTTTATGAGTTTTATCAGGAATAAGTAAACTATTACACATTCTTTCAAGTTATATTCACAACTTTTTTTGCGCACGGAAAAAATACATATATTATCTATTTTTGAAAACACAAATAACACGTACACACACACACGCGCACACACACACACACACACACACACACACACACACACACACACACACACACACACACACACATGCTCTGGGTCACAGTAGTGAAGAAGGGCAAGAAGAAGAAGAAGATGAAGAACAGCCAGCCGAAGCAGCATGAACAGCAGAAACGTGCCAGCAAACCGACCAAAGGCACGGCAGAGCCTAAGGCCGGAGTAAGACCCCCACGCCCAGATGCCATCAAGATCAAGACACCTAGCGGGGGCTCTTCCTACGCTGACATTCTCCGGAAGGTCATGGCTGCACCGGAGCTAAAGGCACTAGGAGAACGGGTCACGCGTATCAGGCGCACCAGGGCTGGAGAGCTGCTCCTCGAACTGGGGCGACCCGGAACGGAAACGGCGGAGCTGAGGACAGTGGTCTCGTCCACCGTGAGTGGGTCAGCAGAGGTCCAGCTGCTGACTCACAAAGTGTCCATCACCATCAGGGACATGGACGAGTCCACGACAACAACGGAGGTGGCCGCAGCAATTGCGGCAAAGATCGGGCCAAATGAGGTATCCCCGGATAATATTAAAACCAGGGGGTCCTACAGTGGCACCCTAGCTGCGACCATCCAGCTTCCGGCAGTAGCAGCCAAAAAACTGCTGCAAGACGGGAAGCTCCGGATCGGATGGGTAAATTGCAGAGTTCGACTGCGAGAGGTATCCTCGCGCTGCTACCGATGCCACGAATCGGGACACATCGCGAGGGAGTGCAAGAGCGCTGTCGACCGGTCAGCGCAATGCTATCGGTGCGGCCAAGAGGGCCACAAAGCAGTGGATTGCGAGGCCAAAGCCAAGACCTCGCATGAGGAAGGAGCACACATAAAAAATGATTAAGGTGCTCCAAATAAACCTCAACCACTGCGCTGTGGCCCAGGACCTGCTGTCCCAGCTGGTCAGAGAGGAGAGAGCGGACGTAGCGATCATCAGCGAGGAGTTCCGGGATCTCGAGAAGTCGAACTGGGTAAGAGATGCCACGGGCAAGGCGGCCATCTGGGTATGTGGAAATATACACATCTCCAGAAAGATGGACGCCCCCCTTCCCAGCTTCACCTGGGTGGAGGTGTCGGGGGTACGCATGTACAGCTGCTACTTCCCGCCCAGCGATTCCACCGAGGACTTTGCGAGATCTCTGGATGCAGTCGTCACCAGTGCTCGGTCCTCACGGCTACCGGTCGCAATCGGTGGGGACTTTAATGTTTGGGCGACGGACTGGGGTAGCGCCAAGACCAACGCGCGTGGTCGCGCACTTCTCGAGGCGTTCGCTCTACTGGGGCTGGATATCGCTAAAACAGGGACAACCCCGACTTTCACAAAAGCCGGCAAGTCGTCCATAGTCGACCTCACCTTCGTCGATCCTAGATTGATGGGGAGAGGGGGACTCGGCTGGAAAGTTAGCGATCGTTACACGGGTAAACAAAAAAAAAAACAAAAAAAAGAAAAAAACCGAGCTAGATCGATGCCTAACGCATCGATCATTGCCGCCGTACCTCGCCTCTGGCATACCGGCGGTCGTCCTTGTCACGTCTCTTTTGCTATCTACTTGTCTTCCTTATCTTAGACTGTGACGGTTTTTGGACTACGGAACTTTCCACAGTTCGCATTTGTCTTTTCCTTTTCTTGCGATTCAACTCTTTCTATGTTCTCTCTTGTGCTTCGGTTTTATTTTTTATTTTTATTCCTTTTTTACTTTATTTATTCTTTCTACTTTTGGGGAACTAGGGACTAGGACTTTCTATTTTTGCAACTTCTTTCTTCTCTCTTCCTTCTCTTCCTACTCTATTCTTCTTTCTTCCTAATATCTTCTCTCTTCCTATGAAGGTATGTCTGCCCTTTATAGAGTTATCCCACCTCGACTGCCACACTTTCCTCAATTCCTTGTCCAATTCACACTTTGCATTGTATTTTCTTTTCCATTCATTGCCTGGTAGAGGATTCTCCACCGTCTGGTATGTGTATTCCATGTATTTAAATGCCTTGTTCTTCCTTATGTAATACATTCCTATTCTTTTCTCACATTCCAGATCTATCGGCAAGTGACCCGTTATCATTGTGATGGACTCAGCCGAAGTGGTTCTATATGCTCCCGTTGTCTTCATTAGAGCAAATCTTTGTGACATTATGAACCTTTTCTTTTGGACATTATTTGCAAGTTTAAACCATTCTGCTGCTGCGTACGTTATGATTGGTATGTATACCCCTTTGTATATTATTTCCAGAGAACGATAGCCCAAGCCCCACTCATCTCTAGCTAATCTTGCTAACCTTTGGAAAATTCCTCTGGTTTTCATTGAGATCTCCGTGACATGATGCTGCACACTTAAGCCTTTGCCAAATGAAACTCCCAGATATTTTACTGGTTCCTGTCTTTCAATTCTCTTGCCATTTATTTTAATTACTGGGTAACATTTTTCATGGAATGTTCCCTTGGCTAAGAGCATGCCACATTTATCCGGTGCATGTTTCATTTTGACCTTTTTGCTCCATCTCTCTATCATGTCAATTGCAGCTTGTCCTCTTATTTCTAGTTCTCTCCTGGAGTCTCCTTCTACTATTACTGCCTGATCATCAGCATAGGCTATCGTCTCATGTCCTTCTCTTTCTAATGCGTGAAGTATTTCGTCGAACACTACGTTCCATAGTATCGGCCCCAGTAGTGAGCCCTGGGGACAACCTTTTGTCACATCTTTACTCGCAGAGTTGCCACCTTCGGAAATAATTACTTTCCTATTACAGAGGTAATCCCTAATTATTTCATACAGTCTCCAGGGGTATCTCATGTGTCTTAGCTTTTCCAATACTCCTGGCCACCATACGTTATCAAATGCTCCCTTAATGTCAAGAAACATTATGATTACGTACTTCTTGTTGGATTGTTTCACTTTATTAACTACATAGACTATCGCATCTTCTGTGGATCTATTCTTCCTGAAGCCGTATTGTTTATCTGAAAGACTGGGTTCCACTACTTTTTCCAGTTTTCTGATTATCAGTCCTTCCAGTATTTTGCCTAATATAGATAAAAGGCACATTGGTCTATACGAGCTTAGGAGACTTGGATCTTTATCGATTCCTTTTTTAATAGTAATGACCTTCCCAACTTTCCACATGTTCGGAAAGATGCCATACTTTAAACAGCTATTGTATAACTTTAACAGATCTTCGCCGACTACCTCTAGAGCACTTTTAATTATTGTTAGATCGAAACAGTCTGTTCCTGGAGCTTTACCTGGTTTCATTTTCTTTACCACTTGTACCATCTCTGTTATTGTAAACTCCTCCGTTTCTCTGTATTCGTCTGTATATCTGTTGTTCTGCAGCCTTATATTCGCTTGCTCTTGTGTCTCTGAGTATATTTCATCGTCGGGGAACAGTCGGTCTAGTATCTGTTTTGCTGTTTCTTCCCAAGTCATCGTGTATCCACTATCTGTTAGAATGTTACTTGCGATGTCTCTAATCCTTGCCTTTTTGGCGGCCAGTTTGTACGGTAAGTTCCATGGATTGTCATTGCCTTGTCTAGTTACGAACTCTTGCCATTTATGGGTCTTTGTCGAGTCAATTTGCCTTGTATACTGTCTCTTGGCCGACTTATAAACCCTTTTCTTATATTCTCTTTGTTCTGGGTTTCTTTCCTTTTGAAATTGCCGTCTCAGTTTGTTCGTGTATATTTTGGCCTGAGTCAGTTCTTCATTCCACCATGGGACTTTCCTATTTGATTTATTCTTTAAACGTATCGTGGCCTCGTCAAATACAATTTAAACCTCCGAGTGCTGCTTCCCTTCCAGGTGCCACCTGGAGCAACCTCAGCAAGTTTAGTTTTTACACACGCTGCTACAGGGCAGCCCGACTAACTGGCGAAGAAAGCCCGGGCCCTGGTACTATCGTGCGGTCCGGGCGTGTACGACCGGCGATCCGAACGCCGACCTCCCGGTTTATATGATGTACCCTCTTTACATCCAGGTATTCATAGTACTTCCCGTCGGGCTATGGGTTTTCACTGCCTCCCTTGCTTGCCGCACTGCCTTCTCGTGTCGCAGATACGTTTACCCTGAGTTTGCGTCTTAGCACCAGCCGGCCACCTCTCCAACCGACCAATGCCCATTGCTGCGATTTAGCCTACCGAGACGCTGAAGCCTACACTATCAGCCATCGGCGTTTCCCCCTCTGGCGGCGTGGACGCACGCAGTTGGTTTTCCAGAGGCGTTACACGGGTAGTGACCACCAAGCACTCATGTACCAGCTCCAGCTGACCAGCGGGAGGACAAAGAGAGCAGGAAGAGGAGCAAGAGAGAGATGGGCACCAGTCACGTTTGATCGTGAGACGTTCCTCTGCTCCCTTGAGGGGGCAAAAGTGGAGGGAACCGCCGAAGAAAAAGCACGAGTCCTCACGAATGTCCTAACAGCGGCTTGCGATGCCTCTATGGCCGTGAAGTTGAACCCTCGCGGCCGCCCACCGATAATCTGGTGGAGTGAGGACGTCGCAGAAAAGAGACGTGACTGCCTGCGTGCCAGAAGGCTACACCAAAGAGCGAGGGGAACACCGCGGTTCCAAGATCGTTCCGCAGAATACGAACAAAAGCGGAGGGATCTCAAGGTGGCCATCAAGGCTGCTAAGAGAAGGTGTTGGCGGGAGCTCTGTGAGGAGGTGGACCACGACCCCTGGGGCAGACCGTATAAAACGGTTATGAATAAGATCAACCCCGGGGGAGCTGTTGCACCTACTGACCCAGTTTTTCTGGACGGAGTCGTCCGCCACCTGTTTCCAGAACATCGGAAAAGGGCAGCAGAGACGGGCCTGATGGCCACCATTGGTGCAGCCGAGTCGCCAGACATTAGTGAAGCCGAACTGAGAATGGCCGCTAAGGGTATTTCCGTACGTAAAGCCCCAGGGCCTGACGGAATACCTGGCCTGGCCGTCAAGACAGCGGCGATGAGTGCTCCGGGCTTGTTCCTGGACGCATTCAACGCATGCATAAGAGGAGGTTGCTTCCCGGCCCAGTGGAAGACGCAGAGGCTGGTACTCCTACCAAAGGGAAACAAACCCCCGGAGGAGCCATCATCTTACCGCCCGCTCTGTCTACTGGATATAGTTGGGAAGCTCCTGGAGCGGGTGATCTGCGCCAGGCTTGCAGAGGCCATCGGTCGGGCCGGAGACCTCTCCGACAACCAGTTCGGCTTCCGAAAGGGTCGATCGACCATGGATGCTGTAGGCAGAGTTATTGGCATAGCCACAAACGCCATCAATGCTGGTCGGAGTGCAAGGCGGATGTGTGCCATCATCACCTTGGACATCCGGAATGCCTTCAACTCTACCAGATGGGACGACATCATGCTGTCCCTGCAGCACTTCCAAGTGCCACTCTATCTCAGGGAGGTCACCTCGAGTTACCTGACTGACCGTACTCTGCTCTACGACACCGACGACGGTGTGCACTCCCACAACATCACGGGAGGCGTGCCGCAGGGTTCGGTCATTGGGCCCCTACTCTGGAACGTTGTCTATGACGGCCTGGTTAGGCAGCAACTTCCGGAGGGTGTCTTGATGGTGGCTTTCGCGGACGACGTGGCGCTAGTGGTGGTCGCAAAGAGCGTCGAAGAGATCGAATATCTCGGAGACGTCTCTATAGAAGTGGTCGCCACTTGGTCAGAGACCACGGACTTAGTCTGGCGACGGAAAAAACGGAGGCGGTGCTCATCTCTCGCACAAAAAAGGAGAGGACCGGCACCTTCACGGTAGCTAAAGAACGGATACGGTCGGTGAAAACGTTGAAGTATTTAGGGGTCACACTAGACGCGCGGCTGTCGTTCAAACACCATCTCGCGAACGCAGGCTCAAAGGCGGCAAAGGTGGCCCGTGCGCTGGCGGGCATCATGCCCAACATCGGGGGACCCCAGCAACCGCGAAGGTCTCTCCTTGCCTCGGTGGTGAGCTCCGTAATTTTATACGGAGCTCCTATCTGGGCTGATGCCCTGAACAGGCACAAGAGCTTTGGTGCTCCGTGTCAGAGAGCCTGCAGGATAGCTGCGCTAAGGGTGGCCCGGGCGTACCGAACCGTATCTGACATTGCGCTCTCGGTGATCGCGGGGACCGCCCCCTTCGACCTCCTGGCAGCCGAAAGAGCTGAAAGACACCGTAAGGGTGGGCGACGCGTAGAAGAGAATCGCTGCCATAACCGATGGTCATTGCGAACCGTAGAGGAGTGGCAGCGGAGATGGGACTCAGCCAGGGGCGGCCGGTGGACCTACCGCATCATCCCGCGGATCCGGGAGTGGGCGAGCAGGAAACACGGCTTCGTCAGTTTCCAGCTTACCCAGGTGTTGACCGGGCACGGATGCTTCCGTAGCTACCTATTTCGTATAAGGGTCTACGGCAGCGCAGAGTGCCCGGCTTGTCCAGGGGTGGACGAAGACGTGGAACATGTCCTCCTACGGTGTCCTCGTTTCAGGGAGGAACGGGACTAGTTTCAAACCACTTGGAGCGGTCCCCTCACCCCTGAGGGCATCGGGGCGTGCCTGCTTGGCTCCCAGGAGGGATGGAACGCGGTAGTGACGCTCTGTACGTCCGTAGTGGACAGGCTGGGTCTCATCAGAAGAGACGAGGATAGAAGAGTTGCGATAGCAACAGTAGTGGGCTAATCTAGCCGTGCCTCCCCCCGCGAAGTAATGCCTTGCGGCGGTTTCCGCGGGGGAATAAAGGTAAGAAAAGAGGTGGAGTTTTAGTGGGTATGCCTATCGACATCCTTCGGTAGGAGAGTCCCACACACGGGGAGTCTCGCATGGCTCCAGTCATGGTGCATTAAGCATTTCTCCACCTCTTCGGAAAAAAAAACACACACACACACACTCGCACGCTCGCGCACACACACACACCCACTTATATATATGACACATATATATAACATATATATGACACATATATATAACATATATATGACATATATATATATGTTGAATTCTGAATTCTTAGACACGGCGGAGGCGGCGGCGGCGGCGGCGAAATATTTATATATTATAGAGAAATATAACATATATATAACATATATATGACATATATATATGTTGAATTCTGAATTCTTAGACACGGCGGCGGCGAAATATTTATATATTATAGAGAGATATACATATATATATATAGAAGAACGGGGCAGGGCAGCTACCCATGGAAACAGTGAGCTGTCAATATCCGATATACAAAACACTGTTTGCAGGGTTACCATTTAGGGTTTTTCTGTCCTCTATTATCTAATGTAAATGAAGTCATACTGTATGAGTGCAACAAAGAAAAAGCACCTCTATCTGGCAACACTGGCTGTTTGCCTATTTTCGCTCTGAAAATTCCCCCATTGGAGTAACCAACAGAGCGGAGACACTTCTCGGACGGTCTCCGATTTGAACATGCAAAGGGTACGAGTGGATACAATATTTTCAGGTTGTATTTACAAAATGCTCAGAAGTAATTGAGGAAGGAATCTCTCCAATACAACACGAAATTACTAACTTTTTTGTTCTGGGCACATCCGCACGTCTCTCATAAGTGGTATTACTCAGAGACGCAGTACATAATTTTTCACAGGGTTCAGTATATTGCATACTAGATTGGGCATGTGTCTGTTTTTGTGTTTCAAGTATAGTGAGATCGGAGTCGGTATTCGCCACCGTACCAACACTGGTGTTTAATGTAACAATATTATTAATTACTTCAAGATCATCATCCATCCTATTAAAAAAAATTGAACATTTACTGATAATTTCAGTCGAAACTTTGTCTTGAACTAGCGTGACGAGACATATTGAAAAAAGATTAATATTATTATTATTAAAACTTATAATTGTTTTATATAATAGAGTAACATTTTTACTTACTTTCTGCTTAATAATTCTTGCAGTTCTATAACTTCGTACAATAGTTTGAAAGCCTCTTTTTTGTTGGGTATTGTTTTGCTTTATAGTTTTTGTATGGTTCATGAATATTCCTAATATACCTGAAAAATTTATCTTCATCCATTATGAAAGTTGGAATTTCCATCAAACTATTATTTGCAGTGAGAATTAAAATCGTTCAGTGAAAATACTTGTGTAAATACTGCTGGCTTATGGATATCATTGATACATTTGTCTAATTGTGACATACATGTGGTAGTGACACGCGCTAAAGTTGATACTCTTTCTACTTCGTCGTGTGCGCTTAAGGTACCCTCGTTTTATTTTGTAATTAAAGTCGTACGTTTTGTTTTTATCGCAATCATTTTTTTTACAATTTATCCTCTTATTTCCCACAAATTAATCATTTTCTATTGTCACGTCCAGACTTGCACCAACTACTATAAAAATATTACAAGAAGGCAAATGGTTAATAAACCATTCGCGTTCCTTTCGCTCTTGTTTGAGTAGGACTAGCCTTATGTCTCCGGGAGTAGCGAGCGAAGTTATTTTGAGAGTAGAGATGCAGGATATAATGTGGAACAACAAAATAATATATTTTATTATTCGTATTATTCATGCATTATTTATTTAAATTTGTTAACATAATTATATAATGTTTTCTTTTTAAATGAACATATATAACTAAATTTTTCTAGCTTTTTAATGGACAAAAACACAAATAAAATTGCAATATTTTATAAAAAATTGCATAAAATTATTTAAGTTTAATAACAATTTTAATTTTGATTCTATAAGCAATTGCACGGCGAACACGTTAACAAATTATTTTATTTAGTGAATATAATATACGTAATGATATTGTATTACAAACAGTATTA
This sequence comes from Theocolax elegans, assembly GCA_026168455.1. Lineage (NCBI taxonomy): Eukaryota > Metazoa > Arthropoda > Insecta > Hymenoptera > Cerocephalidae > Theocolax > Theocolax elegans. The sequence goes on from CM047429.1 coordinate 9,724,247, forward strand.
ATTAATAATAACAATAATAATTATTATAAATAAATGCAGTTTAAATTGAAAATTGTTGTAGTTTAAAATATTAATTATTGTCAATAAATTGCATTTCATAAAAATAAATACTGTAAATAAAATGCAATGTAAAAGACGAATTGTTATAAATAAATTGCAGCTCAAAATAATAATGATTGTCAAAAAGGTGGTTGGTTCAGTAATTAAAATAATACTAAATATCAGGTTTGCCTTCACGAATGTTACAAATCGTATAGATAGCCGAAAAGAATATACCTTAAGTACTAAATATATATAGATATATACAGGGTGATTCAGAAACAATACAACATTTTTATACCATCGTGTTTAACGTAAAAAATTAAGGTTAGGGAAATTAGTCCGACGAATTTTCCGGCACTTTGAAAATTCTCGATTTTAGAACAGGCAAAATCATAGTCGAGCGCCGGCCCTGGCCATTCGGCGCGGCGGGATCATGCGGTAAGAAGTGGGGAGGCCGTTGCTAAGGCGCTCGATAAGCACGACACCGTGCAACCTATACCGATAGAAAAATGGAAAAGAGGTCGTACTCTCACCAACCATTTGAAATTTTATTTGAAATAGTCACAAGGTTTTCCTTGCGGACAAATTAATATTATTGCCATAATTCGCGACGTATTGGTAATAAGTTATTAATTTTTAAACATATTCTTTGATCAATATGTTTATCATATAATGGCAGTATATCGCCAATACATTGGAAATATATTGGCAATATATTGACAATACTTTGGCAACATATTGGCAATGCATTGATAATACAAATAACAAATACTTATCGAAATAGACTTTTAACTGTAAGATTTAAGCCAGACTTTAAGCCATACTTTCACAAACATTTTCAGACATACATACAGCCATACAATTAGCCATACTAAAAGATCAACTTTTTATTCCTTGTAACTACCCTCTGTATTGGTAGGTACGAACTGTTTGTGAAAGTATGGCTTACAGTCTGGCTTAAATCTTGCAGTTAAAAGTGTATTTCGTTAAGTATTTATTATTTGTATTATCAATATATTGCCAATATGTTGCCAAAGTATTGTCAATATATTGCCAATATGTTGCCAAAGTATTGTCAATATATTGCCAATATGTTGCCAAAGTATTGTCAATATATTGCCAATATGTTGCCAATATGTTGCCAACATATTGCCAAAGTATTATCAATATATCGCCAATATATTTCCAATGTATTGGCGGTATACTGCTATTATATGATAAACATATTGATCAAAGAATATGTTTTGTGACGTGGTATTCGCGCACCCGATCGAATTTAATTAATTTTAATAATTAGAATTGACCGTTGGGCCGCGTTGCCCAATACCGCGCACACAATTAATTTATTTTCCGAACTGCGGGTTATCGCCAGGAACGCGAGTTCGCTGGGACGAACGGTATGGAGGATTCGGGCGATCCTCCTTGCCTCGACACGATTTATAAGAATTAAAGGATGTCGGCGGGAGCGGGGAGAACGAAATAAACACAATCAAATAAAATAAAATGTTTATGAATAAATGAATATAACATTTATTTCGACATATTAATAAACATTGGCCATCCAGGCCTCGTGCCGCGACACTGTTCTTTCGCGCGGGCGGAAGTATCGGGAGCCAACCGGATCGACATACTCGCCTGCGGTTGACTCCTTCCTGATCTCCGCTATTCGGGTACCGGCGACCCGAACACACTCCCGATGTACACACACACATACACACGGGGTAAGGGGGGAACGCGCGGTAATATAAGTAGACTTACCGGGGTGCGCCCCGTGGATGGCCCAGCCGATCCGTGTCCCTTTTGTCCTCCTGGGCAACGGAGGACGACGTCGGCTGCGGTGGTGGAAGGCGGCTTTGTGCCGCGGCGAGTGCCTCGCGAACCGCGTCCGCACTCACTTATGCACTTCCCGTCCTTGTTCACACACACCAAAACACTCGCGGCTCACCTCGCGAGGACGATCCGGGTATCGACGGCTTTGCGCCTCACGCGCCTTTTCTCAGCCGGAAAACTATCAAACACGACACCGGATAAAATTGTCCGCCTCGAGCGGCGGATCGGGACATACTGAATAGGTATCTCCTAATTTTCGAAAAAGCGATGAGAGTGGGGAAACACACACACACTCGCGCTCTCATCCCTACGTACCATTGCGCGCGTAATTGTACACTTGATCAACGTAAACAAATGTCGTCGGTTGGCCTTGACATACCAAAGGCTCCGACGACTTACATTTAACATGAGTTTAAATGCTTTGTTCGCCGCGAAAAGATTGTGTGACGATTTCCGTCACAAAGCCCCCCCCCCTAGACTCTACTTCCCTCGGGAAGGCCGAGTCGAAAGAAGGCACAATCTATTCGCGACCGCGCGCTGTCCTCTTCTCTCTTCAATCAGTGGCGGGAAGGGATGCGGTCCTTGAGGATACGGACCACCTCCTGTCCTACATCTCGTGCCACATCGGCTGGGAGATTGGCAGTAGCCTCCAGCAACATACGACATTCCCTGAGAATGTCCGCCTCGTTGCTGGATTGTGCTGTCGACCCAGCCGAAGAAGCCGATACCTCCGAAGACGTGCGGGGTTTAGACCCATTTCCCGACTTTGGTGTCGGCTGACGAGATGGCCCAGCCATCCTCGTAGCGTCGACTTCCATCGGGGTGCGACGTCGCAAGTCGCTAAGCCGAGCCTTCTGCGATTGCTCCCCACGAGGTTTCGGAACAGAGGTCTTGGTCTTACCCTTTCTACTGACTCGTTGGACAGGGACTGGCTGAGCCCCGCTCTCTTCGCGTCCCTGCCTTTCTGCTTCCGCTGCTTGGTCGCTGGTCGAGGGAGCATTCAGGCTTTCTCTGTACTCCCTTGACTTCTGGTCCGCTTTGGCTTGGACGACCGCACTTAGGGCTACCTTCACTTGCTCGAAGGGCCCCGTGGAATCCAAGCCAAATGCAGCGGCCTGGCGGCGAGTCGCCTCTTCCACACGGCGACCCACCACCACTTCCGCATAGGAAGGTTTGTTGCTGGAAGGCTTTACACACAAGCCCTTCCTAGCGCCCTCCTTGCGGGCGGGCGTCTCCACCCGTCGCCTCTTCGACTCCTTCGGACCTGCCCGTGGCGTTGGTCGCTTCGGTGCCTGTGGCGAGACAGGGACCTTAGCGGCCGGTGCAACGGGGTTAGATGGCGCGAAGGGGGAGTAACCCCGTTCTCGGACCCACAAATCATGCGGCTCCGAACATCTGGGGCACTCCCTCACAGTCACCCCTCGGCGTCCGCAATTAAGACAGTATGTCTTTTGCGAAATCGCACACTCCCGGTGACTGTGGTCGTTCTCCCAGCAATTGTAGCAGGCGTTTTTAGGGGGATCTACCGACCGATCGAATGGTATTGCTACCAATCGTCGGAGGACAATTCCCCTAGTGATGACCGGGCCGGATGTAGATGACCCGGTCTTTGCCTGCTTGGGCAGGGACTCGACCCCAACATCGAGTTTCCACGCTTGTGATGGACCTACGACAGGTGTCCCTGCTTCCGAAAACGGCCGAATCGTTGCTCGGGGTGTGACTGAGACTCCTGATTCGTAGTCGTCCATCGTCAATTGCCTGTTGCCGCTAGATTTCTTCTTCTTGCGGCGTGGGCGATTTGCGGCGACGGACTTCTGCTGCTCCCGTTCTGCCTCACGCAGATCCTCAGCATACTGTGCGGGGTAGATGTTGGCGGATGGCCCCGGTACTAATACCGCAGGCACATCCACTTCCATCCGCTCCACTGGGGTTGACTCAACCGACGAAGTGAGGTCCACCGTTGAGGCACGTGGTGTCCCCTCCAACTCCACTAACACCTGGTCGATGTCCCGCACCGACTGGGCACATCCAGCGAGCGGGTCATCTGCAGGTACCTCGAAGCATTCGGGAGACACCGGAGTTACCTCGTTAGTGGTCTCCAAAGTCGGTGGGCTTTCCCCCAGCAATATGAGCTGAGGTGGAGATGGAGTGACGCCGTCTCCTGCTTCCAGGTCTCGGGCGTCCGGCGATATTGCGCGACGAATTCTGGCCGCCTCCTTCTCAAACTGGCGGTGGCCTTCTTCATCGCGCTCGATCGCTCTTTGTTGGAGCATCTGCTCCGTCAGGGCGATCAACTCGCCGTTTGGGTCCATCTGGGAGCTGAAATAAAACAGAAGCTTATTAGTCATAATTGAAATATAAATTACGAATAAGGGAGAATTGCCCATTCACTCACACACAAGTATTCTCAAATAACACACTCTCAATGCATGGCATACAGTTACCAGGCCCAACCTTCGATAACTGTTCTCATGCGAACCGATACGCAACCCTTACTGCTTTACTTGACAACCCGAGGTGATACATATCTTTTTACATCAGATATATGTACCTCGGTCCGTTTCCGACCGGACTCTTCTAGTCTCAGAATTATTGGAGATAGTACTTCTTTAACTTCGAAGGGTCCGTCATACTTTGATGCAAGTTTAGCAGATATGCCCTTCGCACCTTGGGAAAGCGTTCGGCACTTCCTCATGACTAGATCTCCGACCTGAAACGAGGCAATACGTCTGTTTCTGTTGTAGGTCTTATCTTGACGTCTTTGCTCCTCGTCAATGTATTTCTTGACCAAGTCGCGTAGAGCATCAAGTCTTTTAAGACGATCTAGCCATACTTCGGGATTGTCCAGGATCTTAAATTCCTGTTTTTCCACTTCCCTGCGGAGACTCTTCACAGGTTGTGGATGACGCCCGAAGTTTAAGAACGCGGGTGAGACTTTGGTACTTGACTGCATTGCCGTGTTTATTGCATGGCGAAATTCGTGCAAGTGTGTGTCCCACCCACGATGATCCGAATCCACAAACGTCGCAATCATCGTTTTTAACGTTCTATTTGTTCTCTCCACCGGGTTGGTTTGTGGTCGATAAGGAGGGGTTCTGACATGTTTTATGCTATACTCCTCCAGCATTCGCGACATGATGCCGTTGATGAACTCAGTCCCATTATCCGTTATTAGGAAATCTGGCGTTTCCCAACGGAAGACTACGAGTTCCTCGAATGCTTTCGACACCGACTTACCGGTCGCCGTACGTAATGGTTTGAGCTCTATCCACCTTGTAAACAAGTCTTGAAATACTATGATGTATTTGTATTGACTTTTACTACGTGGAAGCTCCATTACGTCTGCTGCCACAACAGCTCAGGGTCTCTCAATGTTACGTTTACCCATCAAGCCTTGAGGACCGGCTTGAGACGTCTTATAGCTCTGACAGATCAGACACTGTAAAACAAATTGGCGGGTATCGTGGTAGATACCTGGCCAATAATAGTCTCTTGCAACACGTTCGTAATTCTTTTCGACTCCCATATGACCCATGGATGGGTGGAAATGAGAATCTACTAAGACTCGGTTCCTCTGCTCTAAGGGTAGAACAAGGCGCCAGCCTTTTTCTCGTTCTGTTACAGAGTCCAAGAGTTTATCACTTGTAAAACGATATAGCACATCATCCTCAATTTTCCACTCCGGAAATTTCTGAGGGCATGAGCGAACATCGTTTAATCTAGCAATATACCATGGGTCTGTAATTACTTCGAACGAGGCAATCTCTTCTTCGTCGGGGTCCGGGTTGACGGCACGCGAAAGCGCGTCCGGGACATAGTGCAAGGCTCCTTTCTTATGCACTATTTCAAAGTCCCATTGCTGCATTTCAAGTATCCATCGTGCCAACCTACCCGACGGCTCTCTGAGATTTTTGAGCCATTTGAGAGCACTATGGTCGGTCGCAGCCGTGAATCGATAGGCCTCAATGTATGGTCTCAATCTCTTAATAGCCCATATGAGAGCCAAGCATTCTTTTTCCGTTGTCATGTAATTACGTTCAGCGCGATTTAATAATCGACTGACGTAGACAATCGGATGCTCGAAACCCTCGTCGTCCAGTTGCGTCAACACCGCACCTATTGCTAAGTCACTAGCGTCACTTTGGACGGTAAATGGCTTAGAAAAGTCTGGACGGGCTAGTACAGGCGCTTCAGCTAACGCAACTCTAAGCTGACAGAACGCCTCCTCCTGCTCCTCGCCCCAATCCCAAGCCTGGTCTTTACGCAGCAACTTGGTAAGGGGATCTTTAATGTCAGCTTCTCGATTAATGAATCGAGAGTACCAGCCTACCATCCCGAGAAAAGATCTCAGCTGTTTGACATTACGAGGAGTAGGGTAATTAAGGACTGGAGCGACTCGTTCCTCGTCCGGCCTCAAGCCGTCCGCGTCCAATTTGTACCCAAGGAACGTTACGCTGGAGCAACAAAACTCACACTTCTCTCGATTCACTTCGAGTCCAGCGTCATTCAACGTCCTTAGTACGTATTCGAGCCATTTTAGATGGTCCTCAAAAGTTTCGGTAATGACGATCAAGTCGTCTAGATAACCAAACACATGAGGTTCCACCTTAGGCCCGAAAATTGCATCTATAAGCCGTGCAAAGGTCATAGGAGCATTCATGAGGCCAAAAGGCATTCTCGTGAACTGCCACAGCCCCGACCCTGGTACAGCAAATGCAGTATAATGCCGGCTCGCCTCGGCCATTAATATTTGAAAGTACGCTTTCTTAAGATCATTTTTCGATATGTACCTTGCATTATGCAGCTTATCCAATATGGTATCCATATTAGGAATTGGATAAGAATCACGTTTTGTGACTGCATTAAGGTCTCGAAAATCGATACAGAAGCGATAACTTCCTTCGTCCTTGCGGACGATGACCGGAGCAGCTGACCAATCACTCGCACTCGGTTCAATAATGCCCATGTCAAACATCTTTTTGACCTCACTCTGGGCAAATTCGAGGACCTTGGGAGACATACGTCTTGGCTTATGACGAACCGGTCTTGCACCATGCTCAACCTCTATATGGTGCTCCGTTAACGTCGTAAAGCCGTGGACGTCTCCCGAGGGCAAGAGTAGGCTTTCAACTAACTCTTTGACTTGTTTCCGCTGGTCGTCCTGTATCTCAATTATACCAGCGCATTCAGCGGGAATCCTCGAATCGATGTCATGAGCTGTATCTCTGACGAAGTGTCTCCAACCACTCTCGCCAATACGCCAAATAGCTTCGCCTAATTTGACTTCCATGTTCCAGTGTTGTAGAAAATACATACCGAGAATGATGGAATGCTCAATATTCTCTACAATTCTCAGTTGGATATTGCCATCAAGGCCTTCTACACAGAACAGAATGTCGATTAGGCCAAGGACTTTAAGTGCTGGTCCAGCCACACCTTTCACGATAACCTTGACAGGTCTCCATTTAAACTTGTACTGTTCGACATCATCTGATTATACAAGAGAAACCATGGCGCCAGGATCGAAAAGTGCTTTAAAGTCCTTTCCACCGAGTCGTACCAAAAAGAATAGCCGGTTATCCGATTGGATTTCAGCAATTATCTGATCGGTTTGACTATCGTCGTTAGGAGTCGATGCCGTGTGCGTTATTTTAGACGTACTTGGTACGGCATCTGCCCCCCCCTGAACTGTACTTCTCGGCAACGAGTTTGTACAGTTCATGTTATGCACACCATCGACAACTACCTTCTCCACCAAGGGCTCGTTGTTGAGGACAATTTCCTTCTCCACCAAGGGCTTCTTGTCCTCTTTACTAGGTGTGTCACAACGGGGTGACGATGAGCAACAACCAAGGTCGTTCACTCCGATGGTGCTAAGCGGCTGAGATAACGATCTCTTTACGCTTTCTTCACCAATAATATCTCTGCTATCAGAGTATATTTGCCTTTGGAGTTCCTTAGACGAATCTTTAGCCTCACGCTTTTGTTGGTCTAATAAGGTTCCTTGTTCTGTTTTACCTTGCAAAGCTCGGGTGGGATTGACAGGTTGTGTTCTAAGAACTTTTCCATCTGTCGAATCCCCAGAACGTTTAGGATCCTTACACTCAGACTTACTTTCAACACCAACTTTGGTCTGAGAGGGAATTTGATCTCCGTTAAGGACTTTAGAGAAGTCAGCAAATGATTTGCTAGACTTCTTAAAGAGTTTAGAGGGTTCTCCAACCTTAAACTCTTGCCCTTGTAAACCATGCGGTTTACTTACTGCAGTGCAGGGCGCCTGGGGCAGCTCGGGTGCCCTGCGTTCAGGTTTCCCACGTTTTGGAGGAATCTGACGCAGTTAGGACATGTTTGGAGTGTAACGCCACTAGTTCCACACAGCTGGCACTCCTTTGCTACCAATTCGGTAGAGCACTGCTCAGCGGAGTGCCCCATGTTTCCGCATCGGTAGCATGTTCGGCTCGGGCAATCCGACGACCTATGACCGACTTTTTGGCATGTGAAACACACGCCGACAAAGTTGGTGCTCAGGTTCGTTGGATTTACTGCCGTCGCCTGTGGTTGCACATACCTCACCAGGTTTTGTGCCATTTGTGGGACAAAAACATTTTGCTGGGGCAGCTGAGAATTCGTCAAAGCACGTCTTTCTCTTTTGCCCGAGTTCTGCTTTTGTTGCCCAGGTGACTGTTGAGAAACAGGCACGTACGATACGGATTTCGAATTGGGGGCACTCACTCCATTATTCGATTTGCCGTATCGTTTCTGAAAACTATTAGCGACGTTGGAAGTACCGTACACAGCGGCTGCTTCGTATTCGCTTGAAGAAGAGTTTGGCGAGTTTTTCGCACTTTTCTTGCTCTTCTTCTTAATAGTTTTCTTAGACGACTGTTTGTCCGAATGAGAAGACTCATCCTTACTCTTTTCGGTAACAGTCGCCACTTTACCCGAAACTCGTGCTGCTCCACTCTGTTTCGGAAAAGCTTCTGGTACGAGCTTCTCGCGCTTAACGTTGGAACTGGAAAATTTCGTTCCATGTTAAATGCTGCTCGTACTCTTTACCGTAGCTTGTCAAATCAGAGAAATTCCTGATTTGTCGTACTGGTATATACCTACGGTAATCTGGCCTCATCTGCGAGTAGGCCATCTTCACTTGTTGTTCTAATGAGGGAGGGCATTTAAACTTATTTACGATCGCTCTGAAACAGTTCAAGAACGTCGTAGCCTTTTCTCCCAAATTTTGTGTTCTTGATCGAAGTTTCATGGGTAAATCTTCGTCATTTATTATACGGCCATACTCATTTAGGAACTCGATCTCAAAATCACGCCAATCTCGAAGAGATGGCTGAACTGTTCTATACCAGAAGGCACTGAAGAACTCGTTGTCATTTCTGAAGTCGTGCAAACGGTTCAGAAACTCTTCCGCGTCCTTTTTGGTCTCACCATCAAAGGACATGTTCCAAATACGCAGCTCTCGTGCGCACCCTGTCCGATCGTGCGTTCGGTTATCGTCTTCACGATACCTTGGCCTGGCCTCGTAGGACTCTCTTTCCCGAAGGTCATCTCTATTATCCGTCCGGGAACTCCTACGCCTGCTGGTAGAAGGATTCCTACTCTCTTGTCGGCCTTTAGCCGCCCTACGAGAATCGGATCTCCTACGAGCCGGTTCGCGATCAGACTGATACCCATCGGACGAATCCGTCTGAGTGCACTGATCGCGACCTCTCTCTGTGACCTTGCTTCGGCATTTCCGTCTGTGCTCGGTCTTCGAGTTTACGGTTGGACTGACGTTTATGAGTACGTCTCTCCGTACAGCTTTCACGACGTTCATCGTTGCTTGAGGCTCTACTCACAGAACGATGGTGTCGTGAATTTCTGTTTGGAGTCGTGTACTCACGCCTCTCTCTTCTATCTTGTCCCTCACAAGTCCTAGAAGAGGTCTCACGAGGTCTCTGTTCAAACCTCGGTTTTTCGTAAGATTGAACACTGACGTCATTAGGAAGGTCATATCCATTCCTATCATCAACAAATTGACGTTCGGTTGTATTAGCTTCAGGTTGCCTGTTATCGTATTGTCTAGAGGTGTATCCTCGTGACGTACGACGGTCGGCTTCCGTCTGCGAACCCAAGTCAAAATGTTGTGTTGGCACTTCACTCTCTCTAGTGCCAAGATGTCCGCTGTTTCTTTGCTCTTCAATTGGGAGGTAATGTGCGGGTGCATAAAAACCTCCGAGTTGAGCAGTCGTCACGGTCGTAACCGTCGACGTAGTGGTTGTGCACGAGGTTGCAGCCACCGAAACAGGAACATAAGGGATTGCAGTCATGGTCATGTTTGCTCCCAGTACCTCACCAAACCGTTTAGGTATAGCATTAGCAGTACTCATTGGCGAGTTTCTAGACTGACCACTTGGTGACAGAGCTCCATCTTCTTCAGAGATAGGTGCTCTGTCACTAGCAACCCTTTCGCGATCCGACATTTCGGACTCGCAGGAAACTTTCGTTCCTGATGAGACCACACTCCCTTTCCTGGAACGAGGTTTCCTAATTTCCCATAGTTCCTGACATACCAGAGGTTTATGTGCAGGCTCTGCCCTTACATTCTCATCGTATTCAGGGAACCGTGGTATTTCCAGATTAATGTCTACACATCTTATCCGGTGACGCAAAAGGCGTTCGCTGCACTCCGCCTCTTCGCCATTTGCGTTTAAACTCAGATGCTCCAATTGGGCATACACTGCCTCAATCGGAAGCTTCTTCGTTTCCCGACGAATACACCTAGCTATGCGTGATTCACGCATAAGCTGGGCCATTCGGGCTTCATAGCTGCTGGCCATTATTTTTTTGACCAGCAGCAGCCGACGTGTTACGGCGGGAGAAGTACTCTCAACCGGGATTTCAGATGAAATCCCTAGTGTTTCAAATACTTCGGAAGTATCCAATTTTCAACTGGAAATTATTTTATTGGACTCACCACAATAAAATAATTATTACTCCCAACGAGTAAAAAAAAATTTGGTGTCGGCTTAATTACAATAAATTGTAAAAATGCACCGACTAGTGTACCAACAAAATTAATTCACTTAATTAAAAATTCAAAAGATTTTCTTTAAAAGGAATTTATTTCGTCCTTAGAAGGACAAAATTATTAAATTTTGTGGGTTAAAGTTGTGACAAATCACACACTTAACACTTGTACCAAATTAAAATTAATTATTTAACTTACTCACAAGTCTAAATAATTAATGTTTATAATAGTGTCTTGTGATTCACACACACCAAGGCTCTATACAATTGCTTCTGCAAGCAAAAATAATTATTAACAAAAAGAAATCTTTAAATTTTTGCAATATCGTCGGTAATTTACCAGTAATGGTAAATTTAACGATTTCCCAAAATATCTCTCTCACCAGTTATAATCCAAAAGATTCCTCACTGGCGAAAATAATGTATTTTGTTATGGAAAATGAAATAATTAAAGTTTCAATCTATTAATAAATACAGAACAACAAATTATAAAGGAAGAAAAGAAAAGAAAAAAATTAAATTATTTATCTCGCTGACGAGCCTAACGAATTAATTTTAAAATAAATATAAAAATAAATACAGTGTCTTGTGATTCACACACAACAAGACACTATTTATTATTTTGCTTTTCCAAGCCCAAAATAACAAAAAAAATTTCCTTTATAATTTACACTACAATACAAACACAAATTTAATTAAATTACTTCAACAGTAAGGGTATTTACGAAATGTTGTAAATCCCGTATGGTTTGCAACAAAATAATTATTTCACTAATTGTCGTCCCAAACAACAATTTTTCAGCGAAATATATTTATTTTATCCTAAAAAGGACTAAATAAATAATTTATGTTGCTAACAAGTTGAAATAATTTATATTTCCTTCTTTTTTTTTTAAATAAATTGAACGAAAAGGAAATGAAAATTTAATTATTTAACTTGCTAACAAGTCTAAACAATTAAATCTATACACCGAATTATTTTACTCAAACACACCAAAAAAAATTATAACCAATTATTTAACTAGCAAACAAGTCTAAATAATTGGCAAAAATGTGTGGAGATATAATTTAAACACACAAAAAGGAAAAGAAAGTTTTTTACATATATTAAAATTTCACAGCAAATAACGAATACGAAATATTAGGTTAAATGCCGATCATTAAAATACATGCAAAAAAAATTTAATTATTTAACTCACTCTCGAGTCTAAATAATTATATATTATAACTCTCGTATCTTTGCGGAACAATCACACAAAGATACTTAACATTAATTGTTTAACTTGCAAAAAGTCTAAACAATTATCACGAGACATAAAAAAAAATTTTTTTTCACACTCAAAAATTTACAAAAATATATTACAAGTATCGTGAACAGTAATACTCAATATATACAAAATATTAAATTAAACAATCACTGTTAGATAATTGTAATAAAGATAATTTTAATTATTTTACTCACACACGAGTTTAAATAATTAATATTACAACTATTGTAACTTTGCGGCTGATTCACACAAAGTTGCTTAATGTTAATTATTTAACTTGCAAACAAGTCTAAATAATTAACAGTAGTTGTAAAATATATTTTAACACAAAAAAATTACATATATTATAAAAATAAATAGTAATAAATATTAAACACAATTATTAAATTATAATTACTATATAATAATATATGTGGGTCAGGGAGGGGAGAAGAGCAAAATAAAAATACTGCGCTCTCGAACTCAAATAAAATCAACAATAATTGTTTCGCCGCGTCCCGCATAAAAGAAAAATAAATTATTTAAAATTTTCTTTAAAAGGGAGGAGGGGTGGGGCAACTACCTCTCCCGAAAGAATCTATTTCAAACACTCTCACACCATAAATATAAAATAGATTCCGCGCTGGAACGAATTTATTTTATTAGAATTAAATAAAATAATTCGCCGCTGTGGTTTCTCTCGGCGAAACCAGCTGCGAAGACTTTATACACGCGAAGGGGCTAGGCGATCGCGCTATCTCTCTCACTTACACACCTATAGCCCGCCTAGCACCTAACTCCGATTCCCCGCGACTAGGGATTCTTTCTCTCACTCCCACTCGCGGGCGCAATCGGAGAGAGCCGATGATGATCGGCTCTCGCGAAGTCTTCCCTGCGCGCTGTTCGGGGGGGATTCTCGCTGCCCGCGATCCGCGGCGCAGGCTTCTCTCTCCCTACTTTGCCGCTCCCATACAAGCTAAGCAAAGAACTCCCGTCAAGCTTGCGATCAAGAGAGACTGATCTCGGTGAGTTTGAGCGCTTCCGGCTAAACACGGTCGCGCGCGAACTCTCTCTCGATATACCGGTGTATACCTCTTCTCGGATACCCGAGCAAGAAGGGGAATACTCCGGTATAGAGACGCGTCTCACACGCCGTCTCTCGCGCTCTCTCTCTCTCTCTCTCTCTCTCTCTCTCTCTCTCTCTCTCTCTCTCTCTCTCTCTCCAAACTTAACCCGCTCACGTTTCGCCGCGACACTTCTCGCGCGCGAAAAGATGGCCGACAAACTTGTACTTTAATTTAACTTCGGTGAGGACGAACCGAACGTCCTGTCACGGTCGCCATTTGTAACGTGGTATTCGCGTACCCGATTCAATTAATTAATTAATGTAATTAATAAAAATAACGGGGAGAAATAACAAAAACACAATTAATTAAAATAAACTGAATATAGGATTTATTTTAATATATTGTGTTTTTGTTATTTCTCCCCGCTCCCGCCGACATTCGTTAATTTTTATATCGGGTCGAGGCAAGGAGGATTGCCCGAATCCTCCACACCGATCGTCTCAGCGAACTCGCGTTCCTGGCGACAGCCCGCAGTTCGGATAAATAAATAAATAATTGTGTGCGCGGTATTGGGCAACCAAGAATCTATTTCAAACACTCTCACCCCATAAATATAAATAGATTCCGCAGCTGGAAACGGAATTGTAATTTTATTAGAATTAAATAAAATAATTCGCCGCTGTGGTTTTCTCCTCGGCCCGGAACCAGCTGCGAAGGACTTTATACACCGCGAAGGGGCTAGGCGATCGCGCTATCTCTCTCACTTACACACCTATAGCCCGCCTAGCACCTAACTCCGATTCCCCGCGACTAGGGATTCTTTCTCTCACTCCCACTCGCGGGCGCAATCGGAGAGAGCGATGATGATCGGCTCTCGCGAAGTCTTCCCCTGCGCGCTGTTCGGGGGGATTCTCGCTGCCCGCGATCCGCGGCGCAGGCTTCTCTCTCCCTACTTTGCCGCTCCCATACAAGCTAAGCAAGAAACTCCCGTCAAGCTTGCGACTCAAGAGAGACTGATCTCGGTGAGTTTGAGCGCTTCCGGCTAAACACGGTCGCGCGCGAACTCTCTCTCGATATACCGGTGTATACCTCTTCTCGGATACCCGAGCAAGAAGGGGAATACTCCGGTATAGAGACGCGTCTCACACGCCGTCTCTCGCGCTCTCTCTCTCTCTCTCTCTCTCTCTCTCTCTCTCTCTCTCTCTCTCTCTCTCTCTCTCTCTCCAAACTTAACCCGCTCACGTTTCGCCGCGACACTTCTCGCGCGCGAAAAGATGGCCGACAAACTTGTACTTTAATTTAACTTCGGTGAGGACGAACCGAACGTCCTGTCACGGTCGCCATTTGTAACGTGGTATTCGCGTACCCGATTCAATTAATTAATTAATGTAATTAATAAAAATAACGGGGAGAAATAACAAAAACACAATTAATTAAAATAAACTGAATATAGGATTTATTTTAATATATTGTGTTTTTGTTATTTCTCCCCGCTCCCGCCGACATTCGTTAATTTTTATATCGGGTCGAGGCAAGGAGGATTGCCCGAATCCTCCACACCGATCGTCTCAGCGAACTCGCGTTCCTGGCGACAGCCCGCAGTTCGGATAAATAAATAAATAATTGTGTGCGCGGTATTGGGCAACGCGGCCCAACGGTTTTTATTAATTACATTAATTAATTAATTGAATCGGGTACGCGAATACCACGTTACAGTTTAAAAATTTAATAATTCATTACCAATACGTTATTTCAAATGAAATTGCAAATGGTTGGTGAAAGTTACGGCCTCTTTTCCGTTTTTCTATCGGTGTAGGTTGCACGGCAATCGATGCGTTCATGAACGAGCGATGCGGCCGAGGCGCCTGAACATAGCTAATGCGTATAGCAGAAGCGAAGATCGCAAAAGCGATTGAATCGCAAAATATATTTTACGAGATTGATTGTATGAATCAAATGTACAATCAAAAAAATGATTATTTAAGTTGAAATTAGACCGCAGACTAATAAATTCATTACTACAATTATTAATTTATTTACTAAATCTATGATATGCGTGCGTTATAAATATGAGATTATTACAGTTTTTAATCTCATCGTATTTACATTAATTTATTAAAACCTTTATGACGAATTTTAAGACAAATTTTGGGTACAATATAGCCAATAAATACGTTTACCATGCAGATATTTCGCTACATATTGAAAATATATTAATTAATTTTGCAAGTATATTGGCAATAATATTGCTAGTGAAATAATTCCTAGTTCGTGTAAAATGAAATTTAGCTCAAGCCTCAATTCTCCGCTTAAAAAACAATACCACCGCAAGCGCTCTCCGATGTTCGCGCACATCAAATTTTGTATTCGCGGAGTAAGCCCGCCGCGGGCGCTCTCCGACGTCCGCACTGCATGAGCGAGCGTGCTCGAAAAAAGTTACTTCGTTAAAATTACAATTCATTGTATTGCAGACTTAATAAATATTTTGGAAACCTCGTTCCAAATGTTTAGGATAATAATAGCAATAGTCTGGCTGTTGAATTGAATTGAGTGTTCAATATACAAAATGCCAATGAATAACTATCATTCGCAATATATTGGTAATAGTCCGTGTAAAATAAAATGTAGCTGAACCCTCGATGAAGTTTTATAATAGTCTGGGAATCATCTAGCTATAGTATATCTATAATATGTTTATGTTTACCAAATATTTTTATACTGATTTTTTATAATATATTAGTATATGCAATCAAATCGATATCATTAAAATTAATTGGATCATATCTTTACTAAAAATCGGTATTATGAGAAATCGTGGATTTATGTCACGCATAATAGTAATTATTCGGATGACCAAAGAAAGACGTTCATTCACGTTTTCATACACTTGAGGTAATAAAAAATTATTGATTCGTCGGTAGTATTGACAATTTGGTAAATGTTACGAAGTTATGGAAAATACGAAACATATTGGCGATATATTAATAATACTTTGGCAATATGTTGGCAACATATTGGCAAAATATTGACAATATATTGACAATACTTTGGCAACTCTTGCGCAACAACTTCGTTATGATCTCACTATCGGCAATCCCGCTTATGTGCCTATTGGCTTTGAATAATATTTTAAACTCTACGTATCGGTCTCTTTTTCATTTGAAATATTCGTAAATTAATCTGTCCCTTAGCTCTATAAAGTAGGCTTTTTATTACTGCATTTACTTAGAATCATCCTTTATCAACCTTATTTCGTTCGTTTTCTTCGCCGTAATTTATATTCTATTCTACGCAGTACTTTTTACGAAAAATAATATAATTTTCGTCGGGATGGGACACTTTGTTGCAAGGCGATAACTGTCTACCTGTACAATCCTCTGTAATCACATCCCTTTTTTTCGAGAGTTTTTGCACTGTATTACCTAGATACTTCGACTTCGTCCGAGGTATACCCAAACGTAACATTTGTTTTTAAACTTTTATAGTTAAAATTGAAATCACTTGCATTAATTACGTTGCTTTGTCGCTTAAATGATGCGCGTCTTCGTCTCGGACCTCTTTCTTCCTTTGCGCAGTAAGTAGCCGTAGCCACGTTTTTTTGAAGGCAAGCATCACGATGGGCAGAAATTCTTTGCTTTTCACGTGCATGCGGTAATATTCAATTGATTTTCTGCAGTACTGAAAAAATTTGAGGTTAGTCGTGCCATTTTCTATCTTTGTATATTCCCTGCCGTTGAACACACAGTGCAAATGCGTGTCCACGCAGAAATTTTTGCAAAAGACCACCAGATGGCATTTAAAGCTTGCTCCAGTCAGAGCGTTATTTTGTTGGCGTTAAATTCAAATTCAAATTCAAATTTAAATGTTAGTAATTATCAAACTTGTTTTATTTGTAATGAAGCCTCGCGCACTAGGACGGAGCTGTTTACAAGCGCAGACTGCAACCGATTTTTTCACATAATGTATGATAAAAAATATCAAATATTGCAACAAAACTTAAACCTAATTTAAATATAAATGGCAAAATTAATAACTTTGAAAATAAAAACAAAAATTCAAATTGAAAATTAAAAAATGCAAAAACTTTGTCATATCTGCAGAGATAGTAACAAGCGGGATACTTCTTTGTATGGAAACTCTCCTCCCTCGCCTGGAAATAATATGAAATCAAACAAAGTAGAAAGGGTATTACCAATTGCAGAGATACAGGCGGGAGATTCCCTGTATGTAAAGGTTGTAGCATCGTAAGCATCCAGTACATCGACTGCGGTAGAGAATATAAAATATTTAGTTTTAAATCTCTACGAATCTGTAGGTCATTAATCAACGAATAAAGGTGGTGCTACCGTCGTAACACAGGCGACTACTGCAAGCTCGTATTCGGATGGTTTGTCGGACATTTTGTCTGCATCATCTTCCGGATTTGATTCAATGATAGAATCTTTAAAAGTTTTGCCAGGATTTGAAAATATTTAGAAAATATGACAAAGATTTTGGGTGGTGTTGTAGACAGAATACATAGTCAGGACTTACTCTTGGCTGATTGCACTGCACTATCCAATTTACTATCCGAAAACAGACAAATTAAATTATCTTTCAATTTTATAAGCAACTGTTAGATTCACAAAAGATATTATTTAAAAAACCATTAATTGAGAACACACTAGCAGCTGTTTGGCGGTTAAAAGAGTGTCTGTATGCTGAACAGGCTGTATCACATACAAATGACAACAGAATGCTGAACATCCCATATGTAGATGAACATTTTTAAAATTGATATCTAGAGATGCAATGAAAAGAAAAGTTGACAATGGTCAAACTGAATAATTAACAAATAGGAAGTTATTACAGCCTCTTATTTTAGTTATATTAAAATAAATTATACTATTAAACTATTTTATAAATGTAAAACTTTCTATGAAAAGAGATTAAACTCTTTTGTTAACTACGAACTCATAATAATTTTCAAACAACGTGTTAAATTTTTAATATGCATACGTGGATTAAGAATAACATAACACCTAGGATTACTTGAATTACTTAAATTTAATTCTGCTTCACATATTTGACAGTTTTTTGCAAAGAATATTTTGTCGAATATTATTATAGAAACTGTACAATTATGACAAACTGCATGAAACTCCGCATTGTGTTTGGGGTTTAATAATGTGTCAACCGAATACCGAGAATCCAGCATAATTACAGAGTCACACAAAAGAGTCATAGGGTCTGGTAGTGAGACCTCCCTACTCTTCAGTTTTTTGAGATGCTGAATTCGAATCCGGTGTTCGTTTTGCCCCACCACGTCAGAATCAAGGTCAATACAAGGTTAAACTGGGAAAAACCATTAGAATTGACAATAATACCTTACCCATGGGTTTTTGAGGTTGCTGAATCCGAATCCGGTGTCCGTTTTGATTCATCTGAAGATCTCTCGTGATACGATATAAAGAGTTTAACTATAGGAAACTTTAAATATAGAGAGATTTACGTGACATTCTGTTCCTGATGCAAAAGCGAAACCATTGGCATTTGCGTTACCCGATATACACCGCAAGGAAGTTGCATGATCGGATTTTGTACATCATAAATAAAAGAAAAAACTTATTTACGTGAAGAAATACCTGAATAAATAAATAAAAATAAATCTGTCCAAAAATATATCGCCTAAATTACATGTCAGATTCTTTTTTGTTACTATAGCGGACCCGTTTTTCCTTGAAATTTATGTTATATTTATATTTTATGTTATTCTTGGAAATTTATGAAGATCTGAATGTAAAAACTAAAGGTTTAAATGCATTAAACAGCCCAAGTTGTTATAGTCTTCAACCATTTTAGCAACTATTTGTTCATACTGTGGCGATTTTTTATTTCCCAAAAAGTTGTCTAATGCGTTTTTAAAACTTAGCCACGCTGCTTTTTTAAGCTGATTCATTTTGCTAATAAAATTTTTATCTTTGAACATCTTGCGAATCTGTGAGCCATCGAACACTTCTTTTATTTTCGGCTCCGATATATTGGGGAATTTCAATTGAAGGTATTGAAAACATGTACCCGTTTCATCGAGAGCCTTAACCAATTGCTTCATAAGGTCAAGCTTCATATGTCAAGGAGGGATAAGAATGGCCCTCTAAAGGTTAATGATGATCTCACTTGTCATTTTCCTTGCATGTAATGAAGCGATCGATCTCTACTATCTCACAAACACAAATAACACGGATATTCAGTAAATCCAGATTGTTGCCGTAGTAACATAGTTATAGTTTTCAAATCTCCACAAATCTGCTATAAATATTTTCTATATTTAACTTTTGATAAAAGGATTTTCATATTGACATATTTTTCTTGCATGACATTTGAATGGGTTATTGGTACCACAGCATATATGTTCTTATTGTGTAGCAAGACTGCCTTGATACTTGTGTTAAAGGGTCGATGAAAAGTCTCCAATCACTACTTTTGTATGAATTCTTTTTCAACTGATTTATGAGACATCGACATAGGTGCAAAATACTAAGGATATGTCTTTATCCATAATAAAAATTTAAGGAATTCCGAGTCTCGGTTTCGATAGAACAAAACTTTAGTTATAGACTGTAAAAGATTTTTCTTCTTTAAATGTAGCCAGATATTCTGAACCATCTTTTGGTAAATCCAGGTCTCTAACAAGATCGTTTAGCTCAAACTGTGAAATTAATGATGGACGTGTAGATTTGTCATGATATATACTCCGATTCGCTAATATCGTCAATCTCACTCGGAAATGTACTTTATTCGGGCGATTCCTCAATTCCTATTGACTCTATACCGCCAGATAAATGATGATAGATATCATTGGTAGACTCAATGTTTTGACTTGCACTGGAAGGTATTAATAATCTAGCATTTATATATACGATTTTATTCTCATTTTTAACATTAAAACCTTGATTTTCGTTCAAACAGAAGTAGTATTCCTCAATTTTTCCGGCTTCACGCCAAATAGCTGGTATATATAATTTCATATTCTGCTTACTCTTGGTTTTCTTCCAGGAATATAATATCTTTCTGCAACTGTTGCAAATCACGCGTGGAACCCAACTGCTGACTTGATCTATCTTTACATCAAACATTTCTTCCTAGGTAGTACTATCATCATCAATGGTTTTTCGTAAACGCTTAACTTCAAATTTTTTAAATATGTAACAAAAACTGTTGTGATTTGCGGGACAGTGTTGTGCGTGCAACCCTCCCTGCGATTGTTGAGTTGTAGTAGTACATTTTACGACAACCACGTCAGTAACTCGTCGGGTGGGAGGGAAAAGGTGATATTTCGCTCGAGCGGCGAAAAAGGTGCTAGTACGGACGAGCGGTGGAAAAGGTTCTAATTCGCTCTAGTGGCGGAATAGGTTCTGACTCGGACGAGTGGTGGAAAAGGTTCTAATTCGGACGAGCTATGAAGAAGATTCTAATTCGCTCGAGCGGCGAAAAGGTTCTAAATCGTTTGAGCGGCGAAAAAGGTTCTAATTCGAACGAGCGGTGAAGAAGATAATTCATTTTTACAGGAAAAATGAAAATTATTCTCAATTGATTATTTTCTTTTTATTTTATACTATAATAACCTACTTTGCCTTTAAAAAATTTGTGCACTTACCTTGTGAATACTATTGTCACGTCCAGACTTGCACCAATTACTACAAAAAATATTACAAGAAGGCAAATGGTTAATAAACCATTCGCGTTCCTTTCGCTCTTGTTTGACTAGGACTAGCCTTACGTCTCCGGGAGTAGCGAGCGAAGTTATTTTGAGAGTAGAGATGTAGGATATAATGCGGGATAAATAAAATAATATGTTTTATTTCGTATTAATTATGCATTATTTATTTAAATATAATATACTGTTTTTCTTTAAATGAACACGCGAAACTAAACTATTACAGCTTTTTAATGGGCAAAAACACATAAATTTACACTATTTTATTAACAATTGTATAAAATTATTTAAGTCGAATAACGATTAATTTTGATTAAATAAACAAATGTACGGCGAACATATTAACACATTATAGAATAAAAAAATACACAAGGTTATTTTATTATAAACATTAATAATCAATAATTGAAATAGGAATCATTATAAGTAAATGCAGATAAAATAAAAAAATGGTTGTCGTTTAAAACATGAATTATAGTTAATAAATTGTATGTAATAATAATTGTTTTAAAAGAAAAACGGTTGGTTCAGCAATCGAAATAACATAAAATATCAGGTTGCCTTTACGAATAATACAAGCGTATAGATAGCCGAAAAGAATATACCTTAAGTACCCAAATATATAGATATATATATGTATATATATATATATATGTGTGTATATTCGGTGAGGAACGAAGGTCCGCCTTGAACGTGGGTAGCGGTGTCAGATTGCCGTATAATGTCCTGCTAGACCTGCGGGCGTCGACGTTAGATATGTATGCTGTTGGAGCTCGACGATTTCCAGATGTCGAAGTCGTAGTTCCTCGACTATGGTTTGTAGATGTCAATGATACGTCTCGATTCCTCTTGTGATTTCTAATACGTATTACTTAAAGTTCAAGTAGCAGAGCCACGCCCTCGGATAAAAATCAAAGAGTTGTCCAGCAGAGCTTCGCCTTGCGAAAGCTTTAGATGAAAATTTAGGAGTGCCTGTGTCTCTTCTGGGTCCTCTTTATATACCCTAAAATCCTATGCATTTGTCCTTGTCTTACGCTTCGCCTTGTCTTACACTTTGCCTTATATGGAGATGTGTAAGTAGTTCTCGATTTTTCTGTGCTTGCACCCGATTAGACCGTTAGATGTGCGTAATTAAAAATTATCGAATCCCATGCATTTTCTGTATCGCTTCGTAGTTGATTCGGAGAATTTTCTGTCTCCCTTTTATACTGCGACGTTATCCAAAGAACGGCTTAATTTATTACTTCCTTCTAATGCTCGAATTTTCTAGTCGATGTTTCCCATTGCCGGTTCTTCTACGAGCATTGATTTTATAGTGCAGTATAAAAAAAACTCTTGCGCAACCCTTCGTTTCGATCTCACTATCGGCGATCCCGCTTATACGCGTATTGGCTTCGAATAATATCTTTAACTCTACTTATCAATCTCTATTTCGTTTGAAACACTCGTAAACTAATCTGTCCCTTAGCTCTATAAATTATATTTTATATTACTGCACTTACTTAGAACCATTCCTTATCAACCTTATTTCGTTTTTCTTCTACGCCGTATTTTTATTCTAAACTACGCAGTACTTTTGTACGAAAAATAATAATATAATTTTCGTCGGGACGCGACAACTCCCCCCCTTTTTAAAAACGACGCCCTCGTCGTTGATCAATATTATTATTATATTATTATTTCTCTTAACATAAGATATCATACTTAATTTTAAATTATAAACATTATTTCGATTAATTTCTCTTTATTTCTTATGGTGAACTTTATAAACCATATTACAATTATTTATTTCGTAGTTCAACTTCGTTTGTTATTATGTTACATACTTCGAGTACATTATTTCAAACAGTTTAACAGTATTGATATAATTCACCTATACAAATAGATACGTAATAAAAAAAGTTTTATTATTACAATTTATTATAGATATTCCGAAAAATCGTATAATTATTATTAAGTGTGTTTTCTGTAGATAAAAAAATGTATTTATCTTTAGTTTGTACTCCTAATTTTTAGTATACATCAAGTCATGTTAAAAATATATGTTGTTAATATTTTTTTGTTGTAGCTACATTTTTTTTACAAAATTTTCAATTTTCTTCTATAATATTTGTATGCTTACATATATATTTTCTAAAAAGTTAAACAAAACAGTTAAATATTAGTTTATTTTTTATTTTACGTTTATTCAATTAATAATTCTACTGTTACGAATTGTTAAAGAGAAGAAAAAAAAAAAATTTCCTATTCGTATGCAATATAGATTCTCCCTTCAATGTGAACAATGTTAGTACATCCTATCTTAATAATATATCTATATATATTTTTATAAAAAGATTAGGAGTGAAGAAAATGTGATTTTCTTCGCTCCCCCTCCCCCCCAAAATAAAACGAATACATAATTTTTTGACTTTTTTTTTTTTAGAATTTTCTTTTCAGCCATTATAAACAAAGATTCACTTTTAATATAATATAATATATAATTGAGAAATAGTTAATTTAGTTTTATAAGAAAAAGATACAATCGATACAAATGAAAAAATAAAAATGAGCAATACATAAGTGACAGTGCGAAAATTGAGTAGGCTAAGTAGGCCCATGTAGAACCATCCTCCTATATCTTGGGAGAAAGAGTGGACTACACTGAATAAACGGTACGACAGAGTAACCCAAACAGTTACGGAACTGCCCGATGCTTGCACATCATAAAATTATGGCAGCAACTTTCGTTTGTATTCGCTTATTTCCATTTTGTTTCACGTTAAAATGACTAATTTACACTCTTTTTATTTTTATATTTTGAGGAACAATTTAAATATTCGTCGTTTTTTTTGGTTCTATTTAAACTAACAACTGTAGAAACTTATTTGTTATGTTCAAGTAATATAAAGAGAAATCGTTTGAATTTGTTTACTTTCTAGTTTCCAATGAAAGAATATTAATTTTGAATAATATTTAAATAAATTCACCAGAATTTTATTACTAATTATATTATTTTTGTATATTTTTTTGCTACACATTGTATTATTGGTAATATAAACACGAGAAAAATATTATTTATCTGTATCAATTATCATTGGATATCCTAAATTGTTTTATAAAATTTTTAAAATTTATTCGAAACAATTAGCATACCTATTGTTTATAAATAAGAGGAAAATATTCTAACGTGCCTGTCTTAGGTTTTATATTATTAGTTCTATATAAAACTTAAATAATCGTATGGAATTAATCGTATGAAAATAAGTGTTGTTTTATTTTTTTTTAAACCTTTTTCTTGTATATACATTGTTTGTTTTAATCAGTATTTATGAACAAAGTATTAGATTGAACACTAGTATGAACTGCATTGGCATAAATACTAAATTGTACAATTTTAATTATTATTGTTTTTATTAATAGTTGAATTTTGAACTTTATCCACGAAACTAACAAATTAATCGAATTTTCTACATTTTTTTTTATTAAAATCAACATTAGAAATATTCTCATACTTTGATTTTGAATCGATGATTTTATCCGACATGTGTATTGATACTATTTGTGAGTTTACTTTATTTAATTAGTGTAATTAATGAAGTTTTCAACCTTTTTTTTTTAATTATTAATTTTAATAAAATCTTTCTTTTCCCTCCTCTTCTCGTTTCTTTGCAATCGTTATTTTGTTAGTTTGTACAGATTCTCCTATGTCCATTGAGCCTAGTGTTTAATTATTTGTTTCTAGTATGCCAAACTCTCCTTATATATTTATACCTGCACGTCCAGTAAGAAAGTATGACTAATTAACAGAATTACTAGAGTCAAGGTAAGTTCAGTTGTAATTATTTATATAGGTTTACATTTTAAATGGTATGTAAGAAGGATAAGTGACCGTGTTGCTGGAGCATTTACCGCAACGAGGAGGAAAGGGTGCAATCAAGCACTCCTTAGGAAGGATAAGTGACCGTGTTGCTGGAGCATTTACCGCAACGAGGAGGAAAGGGTGCAACTAAGCACTCCTTAGGAAGGATAAGTGACCGTGTTGCTGGAGCATTTACCGCAACGAGGAGGAAAGGGTGCAACTAAGCACTCCTTAGGAAGGATAAGTGACCGTGTTGCTGGAACATTTACCGCAACGAGGAGGAAAGGGTGCAATCAAGCACTCCTTAGGAAGGATAAGTGACGGTGTTGCTGGACCATTTACCGCAACGAGGAGGAAAGGGTGCAATCAAGCACTCCTTAGGAAGGATAAGTGACAGTGTTGCTGTAGCATTTTACCGCAACGAGGAGGAAAGGGTGCAACTAAGCACTCCTTAGGAAGGATAAGTGACAGTGTTGCTGGACCATTTACCGCAACGAGGAGGAAAGGGTGCAACTAAGCACTCCTTAGGAAGGATAAGTGACAGTGTTGCTGGACCATTTACCGCAACGAGGAGGAAAGGGTGCAATCAAGCACTCCTTAGGAAGGATAGGATATAGGTTTTAGGTTTAGTGATGTGTTAGACTCCAATGATTCTATTTTATTGTAAATCATTTTTTTTTTATATATATATTAATTAAATTTGAATTTGACTAAGTTCAACTGACATTGAAAATTTAAACCTTTTTCTTACTTTCCTTTGTACATTAACATCATTGTTATCTTAGGCGAGAAGAGTAAAGAGAAAAAGGCCTCTTTTTTTTTTATTATTTGCTTTATTCGTTTCTAGTTTAATAATCGCGTATTTATTTAATTTAAGTGAGTGTATGCTTTTCTTGTAATGATCTTTCCGTATAATAAAAAATATTATTTCCTTGTAGTTTATTTTCCTCGTTAATTTAGATATATACATATTATTTTTATATCGTTTTTTTTTTGTATAAAGTCAGATAAATTGAAATAATTTTATTTTAAGTTGAATGTATGCCAATTGTGATTACAAGATAATAAATATTATTCTATTGACAACTTTTAGAACTGTAAAATATACATATAAGTGCGTATACATATTTTCAAGCACATTGGGGCTATTATATATTATATACCTATGTTTAGGCACAACAAAGGTTCCATATATGAATATCTTAACCTATTAACATGCACTATTTTCGTTTTATTATGAGCTAGCTCTATTTTTACATTTCCCTTGTTATTAACTATTTCTAAAATCCGATGTGGTCCAGTATATTGATCGCCTAGTTTGTATTTCTTCCCTCCTTTTAATAACCAGACATTATCCCCTGTCTGAAATTCTTGATGATTGGCTTTCCTGTCGTAATAGAATTTTGACCTATGTTTAGAAGCTATTAATTTTTCTCGCGCGATTCCCTGTATTTCGTTTAAACGTTGTCGTAAATTTATAATGTAATCATCATACGTTGGAACTCGTTCTCGTGGGTCTAAAGGTTCGTTTGATGGTAGTCGCGCTTTTCGTGCAAAAACAATTTCAAAAGGTGTGTAGAGATGACCCTCATGTACCGACGTATTATATGAAAACGCGGCTAATTCGCATAACTCATCCCATGAGTCATTTCTTTCTATCATTGTTTTTAAATAATCTGCTAAGCTGCTATGAAAACGCTCAACGGAGTTGGACTGAGGGTGATAAGCCGTGGTTTTAACTTGTTTAATCTTAAAAATTTTCGCTACTTCTCTCATCAGACTACTTAAAAATGAGGTACCTTGGTCGGATATAATTAACAACGGGGCGCTAAAAATTGAGAAGTCTCGACGGACTAACGCTTCGGCGATCGTTGCCGCGGTCGCGTCTGGTATGGGTATCGCCATACAGTATTTTGAAAGGTTGCATTGAATGGTTAATATATTATTGTTATTATTTCGAGATCTGGGAAATGGTCCCACAAGATCGACCGATATGG
This sequence comes from Theocolax elegans, assembly GCA_026168455.1. Classification (NCBI taxonomy): domain Eukaryota; kingdom Metazoa; phylum Arthropoda; class Insecta; order Hymenoptera; family Cerocephalidae; genus Theocolax; species Theocolax elegans. The sequence continues at coordinate 9,750,985 of CM047429.1, forward strand.
ATTCCATAGCCGAGTACGGAGTATCTGTTATTATCATACGTTGTTTAGTTTTAACACGAACCAATTTTTTTAGTTGGCAAGTTAAACAATGTCTAATGTAGTTTTGTACATCTTTCTTAACGTCTGGCCAATAAAAACGTTGTTTTATACGTTTATAGGTTTTTGTTACCCCTTTATGTCCTGCACAAGCAGACTCGTGCATTTCGCGAATAATATTTTCCCTATTACTTTCTTCCACACATTTTATGAATCCTAAACAAATAATTATTTTTACATTAATTTTTCGTAGAGTTATACTTATTTGTTTTAATATTTAATATTTCGTTCCATGAAACGTTTTCAATAAATTCGCTCTTCGCGATACTTATTGAACGTAATTTTTCTTTTAGTATAATATTTTTCAAATTTAATAGATTCGTTTTTAGATTATTAATAATTTCTGAAGTACTCAGTCGCTCTTCGTCACGTAACACCATAGCAAAATGCATTATTCCGTTTTTGTTATTGATTCTTATTTCTCCTGGATTTAAATTGGAAAAATGAGGTAGTAATAATTTTGAAGCCAAATTTCTGGATCCTTCATCTAAAGGCATTCCAGTCGTAGTTATGAAATAAACGTAATTATCTTTTCTCATAAAGAGTTGTTCTTTAACTTCAATGAATTTCTTTTCATCATTTGGTTCTTCGTAAACATCCTTCTCTTCCCAGGACTCGTCAAATTTGTTGTTAAAATTATCTACCTCCATGGGTTGTAATCTTTTGTCTGAGTTGACTATCGTTTCAATTTCCTCGGGGGCTTCTTGTATTATAGGAAGGTTTTTGACTGGTTCTTTTGATATATTTGACTTGTTGGGTCGTTTAGCTCTCTTTTCGTTGTAGTTTGGCCGTGTTATTTTTCCTGCACGACTGCGTGTTTCCATAGAATGATTTTTAATAACATAAACGGGTTCTTCTATTGGATTTCTTGATAACGCGTCAGCATTAACGTTACTTTTACCGGCTTTGTATACGATGTCAAAGTCGTATGCATTGAGTTTTATTCTCCATCTACTAACTCTAGATGTCGGATCTACTGAGTTTTTAAACCAAACAAGTGGTTTACGATCTGTTATAATGAGGAAACGACGGCCTCTTAGATAGCAATCGAACTGAGTAACGGCATACAGTATGGCTAATGCTTCCCTTGAATAAGTATCATATTTTTGCTCGGCTTTGTTTAATACTCGTGAAACATAAGCAACTGGTAGGTCGGTTCCCACCTCTCCTTGTGATAATATTGCTCCTATTGCTGTACCGCTAGCGTCACAAGTCACTATAAATGGTTTATTAAAATCTGCGATTTGTAGTATTGGTTGTTTACACAATTTTTCTCTTAAATCATCGAATGCCTTTTGCACCTCGCTGGACCATAGGAAGGGTGCGTCTTTCTTTAATAAATTACTTAACGGTCTAGCAATACCCGAAAAATTCGCAATGAATCGTCTATAATAACCTGCTAATCCTAAAAATTGACGTATGTTTTTCACTGTCTTTGGAATTGGAAATTTTTTTACTGCTTCTAATTTTTTTGGATCCGGCAAAACCCCTTCTGGTGATAGTACGTGTCCCAGATACACTACTTCTCTCTTCAAAAATTCACATTTGTCTGGCTGTAATTTCAGATTTGCGGCGCGTACTCTTTGCAAAAATTTTTCAAACTTTTGGTTATGCTCCTGAATATTTTTAGCGTATATAACTGCGTCGTCAAGGAATAAAAATATTTCTTTGCCTTGCATGCCTTCGAAAACACGATCAATCATTCTTTGAAAAGTGGCTGGAGAATTGCATAATCCCATAGGCATTGTTTTAAATTGAAATAAACCGAATGAAGATGCGAAAGCTGTTTTGTGTCGATCTTCTTGTGCTAACGGAACTTGTAAAAATCCTTGACATAAATCCAAGACGGTGAATACACGATTTTCTGGTCCGATTTGATCGATAATATCTAGTATATTAGGTAATGGGTATCGATCCTTTACGGTTTTATCGTTTAATTGTCGAAAATCGACAACTAATCGGTATCGTTTATTACCCTGACTATCAGGCTTTTTCGTTACTAGAAAAACAGGTGATGTATAATTGGAACTTGATGGTTCAATTATGTCTCCTTCAATCATTTCTTTTAATTGTTTATCAAGTTCGCTTTTGAGAGCATGAGGAAATCTATATGGCTTAGCTGTGATTGGTATGTCGTCGACAGTCGGTATCTTATGTTCTATAGCATTTGTAACGCCTAATTTTTCTCCTTTTAGACAGAAACAATCCGAATATTTATCAATTAAATTCTCTATAGATTGTCTTTGTTCCTCGTCCATTTTATCAAAATGCAATGCTTCTTTTAATCGTTCATTACGATTAAGTGTACTCGTATCCTCCGTTATGTTAAGTATCCTCGCTTCAGATCGATCGTCAGAAATGTCGTGTATGTCGACCTCTTTACTTTCATAACTATAAAAATTATTAATATAAGGTTTATTTGAATAAACCAAATAACTGTTATTCATTTCGTTTTCGTATATGGCTTCGACAAATTCGCTTCGTAAATTTTCGTTTATAACTCGTTCATTCAATAAAAAATCGCTAGGGTCATCATCCTGTTCATTTTCTTCCTGTATGTTTATTAAATTCTCATTATTTATCTCATTTTCAGTTTCTTCAGTTCCTTGTTTGTTTATCCATAATATTTCGGTTCTCGGGATAGTATCTAACTCTTCCCCCGACATAACCAATTCTTTGTTATTCAATTTACTAACATTTTTATCACGAGGTCCGCATTTATCGCCCTCCTCGATTTCGTAATCCATTCTTACTGGACAATTCATCTTTTTATCAACAAAATCTTGCTTATTTTCACGAGGTCCGCACTTATCGCCCTCCTCGATTTCGTAATCCATTCGTACTGGACAATTCATTTTTTTATCAACAAAATCTTCCTTATTTTCACGAGGTCCGCATTTATCGCCCTCCTCGATTTCATAATCCATTTGTACTCGACAATTCATCTTTTTATCAACAAAATTTTCCTTATTTTCACGAGGTCCGCATTTATCGCCCTCCTCGATTTCATAATCCATTTGTACTCGACAATTCATCTTTTTATCAACAAAATTTTCCTTATTTTCACGAGGTCCGCATTTATCGCCCTCCTCGATTTCATAAACCATTTGTACTCGACAATTATTAACTGTCTTATTCAATAAATTTTCTTCATTTTTTATTTCATTTTCAATATCATACTTCAGGTCAACTTCGTTTTCATAATTAGTACAGGAGGGACTCTCAGCCATCCTATCGAACAATAGTGCTTCAATAATACCATAATTTTCAGTAATTTCATCAAATTTCTCTTTAATACGTAGCTCAGTCACATCACATACCCGTGACTGCGCTTTTCCATTATTTATTTGTAATTGTTCTTCCTTCATTAATCCATAACAATTTTCACTTGCTTTACATGTATTATTCCTTAGATCCGACTCCTCGTCGATCTGATGTACTTGTATTTCGTCATTTTTATAATCGTCATATAACTCTTGTTCTTTTTCACTGTAATTGTATAGGTTTTTGTCGTTGCCATTTTGATTTCTTTCATTTTTTTGTTCTTGTTCGTAGATTTCATACGATTCGTTTGTGTCAAATTTTATAAACGTTTCATCATTTTCGTGTAATTGAAAATCACTTGACGTTTCTGAGTCACTATCGGTATAATTATAAAATCTTGAATTTTTCATGTTCGTATAACTATTGTTTTCCCTTGGTTTTGGCATATATCGTATTGATTTTCGGTCATAATTTTCGATATTCTCCATTATATATATCGATTCATCCGTTTGCATATTATTTGCATTTTCAAAGGGGAGGATTAATCCGTTAAATTCTAAATATTGTTCCAAATAATTGAGTTTTGCATCGTTTCTACGGAAAACATCGGTGCCTAAGATTCCGTCTTGTTGTATAGGAAACGAATCATGTACTAAATTGAGCTCCACGGGAGATCCTTTGAAATCTATTCTAATTTTACCACGAGTAGTTAATGAGTGGTCAGTTATGCCTTTTAACAATATAATATCATTTTCGTCAATTTTTACGCGAGAGTCTACCTCTGACTCTTTAATTAGACTTACCGATGCTCCTGTATCTAGCAAGAATTTTAACGGACGTCTTAACTGACCGGTATCGAAGATTACGACCGGGGCTGAACTCTGTTGGCTTAAATTTATTTTCGCGGTGCGGAGGGGACGTTTGAGCGGGTTTCCGCGCTCGAAGTAGAGGGAATTTGATTCGTAGCCTCTCTCTCGACCCTCCTCGGAGAGAGAGTATCGGTGTTTCCCTGATTTTGATTTCCTTCTCTTATTTCTCTTTGCAACTTATAACAATCGCGCTTTATGTGACCGGGTTTTCCGCAATGAAAACAAGTAACTGGTGATCTTATATTATTATTCGATTCGTTATTAATATATCTTGATTCTTGGGAAGTTGCACACCGCGAGTCCCGGAATTATTTCCCCGATCTTCTTTGTTAAATTGCTGCGACGAGTATTTATTATTATTATAACGAACAAAGGAATCATTTTTATCTCTGTCTCTATTTGGTAAAAATTCCGTCTGATTTTGATACTCATTCCAACCACCAAATTGTAAATTTGGTCTATTATAATTACGACTGTTATCCGAGCGATTTTGTGGACTATATTAACTGTTTATGGGATTGCGTCGGTTGTTATTATCGGAAAATCTTTCCGCAAAACTTCGTGCTAATTTGAAACAATTTATGGCTCCATGACCAGTCTTAGAACAATATTGACATACAATCGGAGAGTTATTAGAAATATAGTTTACTTTACGCGTTTATCGAGTTGAACGAAAACGAGTCTCTTCTCGGCTCGGCGTCTCCTCGTCCAAGACGCTACAAGCGAACTCGCGCTCCACCTCGAGCGCTTGTTCACGAGCTTGTTTTATAGAACTTGGGGTCCCTAAACGCGCACGAATTTCCCAACGAAGCCCTTTTAAAAAGAATTTTAAACAATCTCGCCTTAGTTCAAGCTTGAAATGATCTGCTATCGCGACTCGTCCCTCTCTGTCGGCCGCTTTGACTATTTCATTTTTTATTTCTTGTAACCGATTAAAATAAGCAACGACAGTCTCATTGTTTTTCTGTTTTAATTTAGCAAGTTCTCCCGTCCACTCGTAATATGTTTTTATCGATCCGAAGGTGTTTTCGAAAAAATCGGATATCTCTTTGTGTTCGCGCTTATTAGCGCTTTTTATATATTAAAATGTTTATTTTTAAACAATAAAGTTTTAAAATTCTTGTATTATAAATTTAGACACATTTCATCGGTTTATCAACTAGTATCTTCGAAAATATGTATTACATCTAAAATAATACAAAAAGAAATAAGTTTGAGAGAGTTATTCGTGTAGAACCTAAAATCGAGTCGCACGGTATAATTGAATAATAAAGAAAAACCCGAGCGCGGGGATTTCCCCAACATATGTGCTACAACGGATAAAGCTTACAATTCGTGTAAGAACGTGTATACTCTAGGTAATAAAGGAAGGCGAAGCGACGCCGCGCATAGCTTCGAACATATGATGAACATATGATCGTCCTCCGATACATGGAGTATATTCGGTACGTTGGGGTAACGCTACCTGAGAGGGTTAGGTTCGAGGCAGAGTGCGTCCTCTCTTTCGCATGGCAGTATGTTGCGAGTTGTTGACGAGACAACATTGACACTTCGTCTCGAGTGGTCAAACGGGTTGAATAGGGAATCGTCCGTGCTCTTTTTCGGTATATATATATATATATATATTGTCGCGCGGATAGTAAGTAAGGTGAAGTCACGCGGACTTACCTCATAAGGTGTATTCGAGACTGTGTGCGTGCGTGGTCCTTTATAGACTGTTTTTGTGAAGCATAAGATGTTTTATTTGGTTTGTGGTTCGGCGATAGTGGTTCGCTGCTAACCTTTGGGAGGTTCGGCGATAGTGTTCACTGCTAACCGTTATTGGAAGGTCCGGCGATAGGGTTCACTGCCAACCATGGTTATAAGGTTCGGCGAGAGCGAATCCACTGCCAACCGGTGTGGTGCGGTACGGCAAGAGTGCGTCCACTGCTAACCGTTGTTGTGAGGTTCGGCGATAGTGCGACCACTGCTAACCGCTAGTTTCTTAACGTGCTTGTTATCACCGATCGACTAGGCGATCGACGGAAAATTTAAAGTTACTGGATGAAGGACCACGACGCACCAGTACAAGACGTCAACACTCAAATTCGTAAATATATAGATTAAGTGAATGATCATTCGCGTTAGATTCATACTGTAAGTTATTTAATATTAATAATCACTTTGTTAACTATTATAGTTACTTATCACGTTTTATGCATATTTATACAGTAATTGTAATATAATTTAATGTATTTATTGTAATTAATTCCTGTATACCAAAGCTTTTTCCCCACTTCAACTGGGGTTTTTTAACGCTGGTATTTGTTTAAATAAATATTTTATTCATTTTATATTAACTTTAATCACTGTATATCATTTCTTAATTTACCTTAGCACGATTCCTCACTCTATTCCTTCAGACTCACGTATATTAGTTTTTAATGTTTTAATCGACAAACATTTTGGTGCCCCGGGTGAGGAGTGAGTATTCGTGCAAGGCTTAATTATATTGATAAGGTGATTATTTATATGGTTAATTATTTTGTTGTTAATTAGACGATATATCTTGAGACTTAATGGTTTAACATTTAAGTTTAAATAACAGCGTCGTGTAGGAATTAATAGTGTTTTCAGATTTTATACCAATTTTCAGAACTATGTAGTTGGGTTTTATAAACCCACGATCTCGACATGTGCGCAGCGGCACTCTGATTATTTACTAATGTATTATGATAAAAATAGCGTTGATATTCTTTTTATATTTTCTGTCTTGTCTATAGTCGTTTATTGATTCTTAATTTGTTAATAATATCAAAATTGTATATTTCATTATTTTGTAGTATGATACGGTAGTGGTTAGGTATATTGCGCATTTAATGATTGTATACTATTAAAAGACTGTATAAGGGACATTGTTTATTGCTATAAAGACTACTTAATAAAATGACGCGTGTAGCATTGAGAAAACTCGTTGCATTACAAAATGCTAAATTGGACGAAGTTGAATTGATAAATACTCGGTTAAGAGAAAGAGCACGCGATTCGTTTAATTTAAATATTATCATGTCGCGTATTGACGTTCTAAACGGTATTTGGAAGGAGGCGCGTATTACCCATGAGAATATTATTGCACGAGACGATGCCGCTAATGATTCTTACATAACGGATAAGGTTATGGCTCGATTACAGGTTCTATACGAAGACACGCTTGATTTTCTTTTAACTTTACAATCAGAATTAACCCCACAAGTTAGTTTAGCGCCGAACGTGCAAAGTAATAACGGTATGATTGTGTCCGGTCCGCGTACGGCAAAACTCCCAAAACTGGATCTTCCCTCTTTTTCTGGTCGTTATGAAGATTGGGAAAATTTTTGTGATTTATTTACTACTTTAGTACATAATGCACCATGTCTAGCCGATGCAACTAAACTCCAGTATCTAAAGTCATGTTTAAAGGACACCGCGGCAGATCTTGTTAAGGATGTAGCTACTACAAATGCTAATTATGCGTCAACTTGGAAAGCCTTAAAATCGCGCTTTTATAATCCGAGATTAATTGTTTATAATCATTTAAGAGCCTTTATGGAATTACCTTATCTCAAGAAAGAGTCAACGTCACAATTACGCTTATTGGCTGACGAATCCCAGCGAATAGTCCGCGCATTGAGAAATTTGAAAATGCCTGTTGAGCATTGGGACGTCTGGCTTGTTCTTGTATTAGCTGCACGTTTAGATCCCGATTCGCGTAAGGCATGGGAGACCGAATTAAGTAATAAAGATCGTAGAACGTTATCGAGTACCCACTTTGAAACCGACGACAGGAATGTAGTTGAACGATTTCCCAAATTCTCAGATTTAGCCGAATTTTTGGAGCATCGTGTTCAGACGTTAGGTTTTATAGCATCCGACGCGAGTAAGCCAGAATCACATGTGAGTTCGCTACCAAAGCCTATTCCGGAATCTCGAATTATATATCATGCGTCAATCACGCAACCATTAGCACACGGAAAATTAAAATGTCCACTTTGTTCAGGTTCGCATAAGCTAAATAAATGTTATAGATTTAAAGTTAAAACGCCGCGTGAGCGCCGCGACGAAGTTCGTGTATTACAGCTTTGCTTTAATTGTTTTGGGCCGCACAGAGTCGCGCAATGTACAACATCAGTTCGATGCACTTTGTGTAAAGGGAGACACCATTCTCTTGTTCATTTAAAATCGCGCAATGGCAATTCAATCACAACTAAGAATTCATTTGTAATCAATGCATCGGATAAGAAAATTATAAAATAAACTGCTGGTCGTTAGTTTTTCTCGCCAACAAACCAACTTTTAATTAATAAAATATTATATTCAGGTTCCATTGGACTGTCTCGTTTCTACTGTCGCGAAGACAATGCGTATGATGACGCGAGTTACTGCTTAGTCGATAATAATTGCAATGTTTTCTCATCTGGTATAGCTATATTAAAATATTATCATCTTTACGCTGATTAAATAAATCGTGTCACGGCGGGCGGTCCTTGTCTTATATTAATCAACAGATAAAGAGTTAATTGAAATTTTGTAAATGTACAAGGTAGCATCGAAGCTAATTTCGAATTAACTCCGAGAAAAGGGTTAGAAATCGTTTGAGAAATAAGCTATCGCGTTCGCGAGTAGAACGCGTCATAATAATTCAAATCATCCGTAACAATCACACGTGATTATACGTATAGAACGTTTCTTATAAAGGTATACATGTGATGTGAGACATCGCTAGGAGACATAGCGTGATTGTCGCGAAAGAATCGCGAACATACCGCGAGAGTATCGCGAGCATATCGCGAGTTCATCGCGCACATATCGCGAGAGTATCGCGAGCATATCGCGAATTCATCGAAAACATATCGCGAGTTCATCGCGAACATATAGCGAGTATAACGTGAGTAATCGCGAAGATATCGCGAACATAACGCGAACATACCGTTAGGAGTTCGTCGTGAACACATCGCGAGTTCATCGCGTACATATCGACGGTTCACCGTGAACAAATCGCGAGTTCATCGCGCACATATCGCGAGAGTATCGCGAGCATATCGCGAGTTCATCGCGCACATATCGCGAGAGTATCGCGAGCATATCGCGAATTCATCGAAAACATATCGCGAGTTCATCGCGAACATATCACGAGAGTATCGCGAGCATGTCGCGAACATGTAGCAAACGTACCGTGAGTTCATCACGAACATACAGCGAGTTCATCGCGATAATGACGCGAACAGATCACGAGATCATCGAGGACATCGCGAGTTCATCGCGAACAAATCGCGAGGTCGTTGCAAACATATCACAAAGGTATCGCGAGCATGATGCGGGAATATTGCGATCATATTGTGAGATTATTGCAAGGATGATAGAAGTATATCGCGATCATGGCACTAGAATACCGCGACAACAGCACGACAATGTCGCGAGAACAACGCGAGTGCATCATGACAATGTCACGAGAACACCGCGAGTACATCGCGGGTACATTGCGAGATATTGAGAATAATACGCGGTTATCGCGGAAATATTGCGTGAGGAGTTAGCACGAATATCGTGCGGTACTCGCGAGGACAACGAGAACATATCGCGAAGCCATCACGTGAACATCGCGAAGAACATCGCGAGATCATTTCGAGAACGTCGCTAGTATTACGCGAAAACACTGTAAGTAATTAGTAAGATGTCGCGAAATTATTGATTGTATATTGCGAAATTATTGCTAGGATGCGTTGACTATACGCGAGCCTATCGCGAAAACAACGTGAGTATAGCACGCGAACATCATGAGAATATTGCCAGAAACTCGCGAGAAGACCGCGAGGACTCCGCAAATTTACATTTATTAACGTTTGCCCATAAATATCACAGGAACAGGATTTCGTTATGTGTCACGTTTCTTCCGATAAGCCATTCATTCGGTTAAGCCAAAAGACAAGAAATCTAGTTCAATTATTCGTATTTATGCCGATTTACGAATTGTAAAAATTTGGATAAAACGCTACTAACCATAATATCCTAGGAAGTTCGTCCGGTGGACGAAGGCGGGCGGAATGTTCGCGCTTATTAGCGCTTTTTATATATTAAAATGTTTATTTTTAAACAATAAAGTTTTAAAATTCTTGTATTATAAATTTAGACACATTTCATCGGTTTATCAACTAGTATCTTCGAAAATATGTATTACATCTAAAATAATACAAAAAGAAATAAGTTTGAGAGAGTTATTCGTGTAGAACCTAAAATCGAGTCGCACGGTATAATTGAATAATAAAGAAAAACCCGAGCGCGGGGATTTCCCCAACATATGTGCTACAACGGATAAAGCTTACAATTCGTGTAAGAACGTGTATACTCTAGGTAATAAAGGAAGGCGAAGCGACGCCGCGCATAGCTTCGAACATATGATGAACATATGATCGTCCTCCGATACATGGAGTATATTCGGTACGTTGGGGTAACGCTACCTGAGAGGGTTAGGTTCGAGGCAGAGTGCGTCCTCTCTTTCGCATGGCAGTATGTTGCGAGTTGTTGACGAGACAACATTGACACTTCGTCTCGAGTGGTCAAACGGGTTGAATAGGGAATCGTCCGTGCTCTTTTTCGGTATATATATATATATATATTGTCGCGCGGATAGTAAGTAAGGTGAAGTCACGCGGACTTACCTCATAAGGTGTATTCGAGACTGTGTGCGTGCGTGGTCCTTTATAGACTGTTTTTGTGAAGCATAAGATGTTTTATTTGGTTTGTGGTTCGGCGATAGTGGTTCGCTGCTAACCTTTGGGAGGTTCGGCGATAGTGTTCACTGCTAACCGTTATTGGAAGGTCCAGCGATAGGGTTCACTGCCAACCATGGTTATAAGGTTCGGCGAGAGCGAATCCACTGCCAACCGGTGTGGTGCGGTACGGCAAGAGTGCGTCCACTGCTAACCGTTGTTGTGAGGTTCGGCGATAGTGCGACCACTGCTAACCGCTAGTTTCTTAACGTGCTTGTTATCACCGATCGACTAGGCGATCGACGGAAAATTTAAAGTTACTGGATGAAGGACCACGACGCACCAGTACAAGACGTCAACACTCAAATTCGTAAATATATAGATTAAGTGAATGATCATTCGCGTTAGATTCATACTGTAAGTTATTTAATATTAATAATCACTTTGTTAACTATTATAGTTACTTATCACGTTTTATGCATATTTATACAGTAATTGTAATATAATTTAATGTATTTATTGTAATTAATTCCTGTATACCAAAGCTTTTTCCCCACTTCAACTGGGGTTTTTTAACGCTGGTATTTGTTTAAATAAATATTTTATTCATTTTATATTAACTTTAATCACTGTATATCATTTCTTAATTTACCTTAGCACGATTCCTCACTCTATTCCTTCAGACTCACGTATATTAGTTTTTAATGTTTTAATCGACAAACACTTTGATAGAATTAAAATTTTCTCCGCGCGCACAAGTTAAAGCTTCCCCATATAAACGCATTCGAATAAGTTTTGTTAATTCTTTCTCGTACTCCGACGGTAAAATTTCTTTTGCTTCATTGCATCCGTCCAAAAATTGTGATAAATTTATGTTATGACCGTTAAACCGCGGTATTAAATCTAGAGCGTCCTTTAGCGATAAACCTCGAATTTGAGACGTCATTGTTTTATTGTTAATTTGTTTTTTAACTTCACTCCTATCTAGTTTATTTGGTTTTGTTCCGGTGCTTGTTCTTAATTCGTTTAAATTAATTTTATTAAATAATTCGTCTTTAATCTTAGAAGAGTTTGCTTGTTCGGGTGATTTTTTAATTAATTGCTTATCGAAGGGAATTATAAAATCTGTCGCGCCTTGAATTAGTTTTTCGTCGAGTACTTTCGCCGTGTCTGTCACTAGTGCCTTTGCTTCCTCAGTCTCTTTTTCGATCGGTGCGGAAAAAATATTTAACGCGCCTTTAATCTTATTTATGATACCTTGAAAAGTTGTCCCTTTTTTTACACTTTCTTGTAAACTTTCTATGATTTTAGGTTCCTCGAGATAAGAATCTAACAATTCTTTTTTTACTTCAGTCGCGAGCCGTTTTCTTACCGAGCTTATAACGTTATCCGGTGTTAAAATCAATGGTTCATATGGACGATAAATTGGGGCTGGCGTACTAAAATCTACAGGATTATTCGCGATAAGTTCTTTTTGTTCCTCGTAATTCAAAACTGCGGGTTTTAAACTAAAATGTTTTACGCGTGTGGGAATAATTATTGTGTCTTCTTGTTCGTCTTCACTAACTTCGGAAATAGAAAGATCAGTTGGAAAAAAAGGGTCTCTATATTCAAAATCGCGAGGTATTTTTATAGATAACGAAATATTTGCTGCACTTTTTTCTAGTCTATCCTTTAAATAATTTATTTCTTTTGTCAAATTTTGCACTGTTTCCCTAGGAGTTTTAGTTAAATCGAGAGTATCGAGAGTCTGAACTTTTTCTTTGTATAAATTTAATAACGTATCATTCATAGAAAATTCTAAACTCGTGTTTCTTTGTTTATTTACATAACAATCAGTATTTTTAGGCGAACCTGACATTTTACTTCTAAACACATTATTCCTTTAATCTCTTTTTTTCTCTCAAAAATCTGAGTTTCCCGGCCGATGCACCAAATTTATTATAATAATTAATACAATCTGTCACGTCCAGACTTGCACCAATTACCATAAAAAATATTACAAGAAGGCAAATGGTTAATAAACCATTCGCGTTCCTTTCGCTCTTGTTTGACTAGGACTAGCCTTACGTCTCCGGGAGTAGCGAGCGAAGTTATTTTGAGAGTAGAGATGCAGGATATAATGTGGGATAAATAAAATAATATATGTTTTATTTCGTATTAATTATGCATTATTTATTTAAATATAATATACTGTTTTTCTTTAAATGAACACGTGAAACTAAACTATTACAGCTTTTTAATGGGCAAAAACACATAAATTTACACTATTTTATTAACAATTGTATAAAATTATTTAAGTCGAATAACGATTAATTTTGATTAAATAAACAAATGTACGGCGAACATATTAACACATTATAGAATAAAAAAATACACAAGGTTATTTTATTATAAACATTAATAATCAATAATTGAAATAGGAATCATTATAAGTAAATGCAGATAAAATAAAAAAATGGTTGTCGTTTAAAACATGAATTATAGTTAATAAATTGTATGTAATAATAATTGTTTTAAAAGAAAAACGGTTGGTTCAGCAATCGAAATAACATAAAATATCAGGTTGCCTTTACGAATAATACAAGCGTATAGATAGCCGAAAAGAATATACCTTAAGTACCCAAATATATAGATATATATATGTATATATATATATATATATATATATATATATATATGTGTATATTCGGTGAGGAACGAAGGTCCGCCTTGAACGTGGGTAGCGGTGTCAGATTGCCGTATAATGTCCTGCTAGACCTGCGGGCGTCGACGTTAGATATGTATGCTGTTGGAGCTCGACGATTTCCAGATGTCGAAGTCGTAGTTCCTCGACTATGGTTTGTAGATGTCAATGATACGTCTCGATTCCTCTTGTGATTTCTAATACGTATTACTTAAAGTTCAAGTAGCAGAGCCACGCCCTCGGATAAAAATCAAAGAGTTGTCCAGCAGAGCTTCGCCTTGCGAAAGCTTTAGATGAAAATTTAGGAGTGCCTGTGTCTCTTCTGGGTCCTCTTTATATACCCTAAAATCCTATGCATCTGTCCTTGTCTTACGCTTCGCCTTGTCTTACACTTTGCCTTATATGGAGATGTGTAAGTAGTTCTCGATTTTTCTGTGCTTGCACCCGATTAGACCGTTAGATGTGCGTAATTAAAAATTATCGAATCCCATGCATTTTCTGTATCGCTTCGTAGTTGATTCGGAGAATTTTTTGTCTCCCTTTTATACTGCGACGTTATCCAAAGAACGGCTTAATTTATTACTTCCTTCTAATGCTCGAATTTTCTAGTCGATGTTTCCCATTGCCGGTTCTTCTACGAGCATTGATTTTATAGTGCAGTACAAAAAAAACTCTTGCGCAACCCTTCGTTTCGATCTCACTATCGGCGATCCCGCTTATACGCGTATTGGCTTCGAATAATATCTTTAACTCTACTTATCAATCTCTATTTCGTTTGAAACACTCGTAAACTAATCTGTCCCTTAGCTCTATAAATTATATTTTATATTACTGCACTTACTTAGAACCATTCCTTATCAACCTTATTTCGTTTTTCTTCTACGCCGTATTTTTATTCTAAACTACGCAGTACTTTTGTACGAAAAATAATAATATAATTTTCGTCGGGACGCGACACTATAACTTAATTCGATATTTAGATTCTGAATAGGTTTTAAAAACACGTAAAATAAAATGCTATTTATATAGAAAAATAAATTTATTTATTTGGCTTATAATTATATCACAAATATCAATAAAGCTACTATAATTTTATTAATCTACTATTAATACTGATTATTACATTAAACTAAAATAAATACTACTTTATTAAGTTACAGTAAAAATAATGATATTCTTTTGGAATGTTATGTTCATTAGAGTTTCTAAGTCCTTTTTTTCATTGTCCAAGAACAAGTTCTCAGTATAACATTTTTTTAAATCTTTACGTTTAAAAGTTCCTCGCAATGATTGGACTTGACCTTTATAATTATATTTAAATATCAACCGTGGCATTTTCAACAATTATTTCGCATACTTGCGAAATTTTTATTTTCTTCCAAACATTCTTTTCGGACATTTCGGAAAAGTCGAGTACATGATTTTGATTTATTTCATTTACAAGATATTTGGGTAATGTAATTTTCGCTTCTTTCATTATGCAGTGCCACGTTGCCTGATCAAATATTCATCGATATTTAGCTGCATTTTCTATAACAGAGTGCATAGCATCTCCGTCGGTTTGCGTGTGACTTTTTACAAGATACCTATAATAAAATTTAACTACGTTAATATAAAACAATTTTTATTATATTTATAATTTTTTATAAAATTCAATATTCATTCTTCTTTTTCTTTAAGTCGAATTTAATTAGAACGCTAGTTCGTTAAACTAGAATTAATATGTGAAATTAAAACTATAAAAGCTAGAATTAAAAACACCTTCTTAGGAGCTGTTTTTAATTAAATACTTTTTGTTCCAGAAACTTAGCCCCAAAAATTTAATAATGAAAAAACAAAATAATTAAAATGAAAATCTATAGCTAAAAATATGAAGACGAATAATATACTTTTCTGAAAATGGTCTGCATTTAGTTTGATAGATGCTATGATTATTAAACAGAAGTACTTGTCGATTCTTGTTTGAATTCAGTATTTTCAATTGCAGAAACTTTTTATGAAAGTTAAGTAACATATAAATGTTTAATTAAAATATTTGATAGGCATTCTTATGTTTAAACAGAAATACTTGTAAGTTATATTTTGATTTCAATATTTTCAATTGCAGAAACTTTTTTAGAGTCATACGCCTAGTTATTTCTTAATAAAAAAATTTTAAGTAACTGTTTAAGTAGAAAAAAAGATGTGAGTAAGTAATAAAGGTATTTAACTATTAGATAATATTTTCATAGTGCTATTACAATCACTTACGAATTTTTACATTTTTTAAAAATAGTAAAAAGGGGAGAACTTCGTATTTTATTGATTTTGCACAAATGAATATTATTATAAAATTGTTTATTTATTGCTGCAAGTCATAGCAGTGCTAACATTTAAAAAGTAAATGTACACTTTACTTTTTTGCAAAAAATTTCTGTACATACTTTAATAGTATTATTTACACAATTTTGTATAATACAAAATATTTTAATTGAACTAACTAGTACCTGTGTATAATTTTTACTTGAAAATCAGCAGCTGCTCTCAAATACATTGTGTACAATATCTGATTGCGGTTTTGTCCACCACAATTATCGCTGTAAAAACGAAATTCTTTAACTCCATTTAAAGATTTTTTAACAATAAAGTGCCACAAACAGCTAGCTGTAATAAAAAAAATGAAATGTTTAAATAAATGTAAAAAAGTTGAAAATATATACAACATTTGATTGATTACGTATCATTTGATTGACATTTGATTGATACGTAACAACGACGTTATTTGAATTAACAGAAGTCGTTAATTTATTTTGAATTAATGAATTAATTTTTATACGAGTATTAGAAACTAATCATTAAGGAAAAATATACCTATTTACTAATAACGACATATTGTAAATAGTAAAATTATATACAGCAATCTTGCGCTTGTAGTACATTGAAGAACTTGCAGTATGAGGTAAATTTAATACTTTCTGTAAATCATACGAAGCACAGCAAATAAGGTCGTTTTGCTTCGTCTCTCTTCTTTATCCTGAGACATAAACTCTCGAGCAATCTTTTTATTTGTTAAATGAAGATTAAAAGACTCATACTCCATTTTCTTTTCTTCATTTGATAAATGTACGTACGAAGAGCAAATATCGCATACATCTTTCTTTGGTTTATGAAAATAATAATTGAACTCTGTGTTAAATACAAATCTGTATCGATATTCTAAAGCAATATTAGCACATTCAGGTTTTTTAGCTATCCAGTCTTTACACTCTCGGTACATTTGCTCAATGCTTAAATGTTATGGCAAATATTGCCTCGCTACGATCAATTTGAAACATGCTTCCAGGTGCATTTATTTTTTTCTTTCTTGTAATTGTATGTAACCATTTCTTAGAAATCGCTGTTTTAAAATAGAAATTTATAAATAAATAAAATACAAATTTTATACAGCAATCTTGCGCTTGTAGTACATTGAAGAACTTGCAGTATGAGGTAAATTTAATACTTTCTGTAAATCATACGAAGCACAGCAAATAAGGTCGTTTTGCTTCGTCTCTCTTCTTTATCCTGAGACATAAACTCTCGAGCAATCTTTTTATTTGTTAAATGAAGATTAAAAGACTCATACTCCATTTTCTTTTCTTCATTTGATAAATGTACGTACGAAGAGCAAATATCGCATACATCTTTCTTTGGTTTATGAAAATAATAATTGAACTCTGTGTTAAATACAAATCTGTATCGATATTCTAAAGCAATATTAGCACATTCAGGTTTTTTAGCTATCCAGTCTTTACACTCTCGGTACATTTGCTCAATGCTTAAATGTTATGGCAAATATTGCCTCGTGCTACTTGCCCTACAATAATGCAATTCTATTTTTTCGTATGATTCAATGTGTTGAATCATGGACGAATGGAATCAATAATTGCTAATGTTATTTTTTTGATTTATCTGGTGTTTGCTATGCGTATCAATTTGAAACATGCTTCCAGGTGCATTTATTTTTTTCTTTCTTGTAATTGTATGTAACCATTTCTTAGAAATCGCTGTTTTAAAATAGAAATTTATAAATAAATAAAATACAAATTTTATACTATCATTTTTAGGCATGACCGCTATGTACATAGGAGTGCCTTATAGTTTTGTCATCCAGAAAAAGTGGTTTTCCTCAAATATCTCAAATAATTTTTCATCGATTAGCTGAAATTTTAAGGGTAGTTTTCTCAACCCGTGGGATTCGCATGGTCCTATTTCTAGCAATACCGAAAAATCCCCATTTAAAGTACATCGCTTTTTACATTTCCGGGAAAAACAGTTTTTTAACATTAATTGTAAATATCTCGAAATGCGCAATTCCTACACAAAAACTTCTGTGGAACGAAATGTTCGTATTGAAAATACGAAACTTTTTTCCGTGTAACGCATTACATGTTCTCAACTATTTTTGAGGCTAGAACATCGCAAAGGCGGTTATATTAAAAATACAAAAACTATTGTTCCACAAAAATCTCAAAAAGGTGTTAAGCGATTTAGCTGAAACGTTGAGGATAGTTTACTCTTTACTAGAGATCCTTATGATTCTATTTCTAATAACATCCATGCAAACAATTTAAAGTTATGACGAAGTTTTTGTTTTCGTAAAAATGGTTTTGATGCAACAAAACGAAGACTTTAAATCCTACATAAAAACTTTAAATGGACGAAATGTTCGTCTCACAATTACAAAACTTTTGTCTATAGTACACTTTGCAATCCGAGAAGAATTTCTCGAGATAAATACGTACAAACGATTAAAATAATGCATAATTATCAAAATTACACGTTTTTCCACAATTAACCAACAAACTTTAAATGTACGAAACGTTCTTTTTTTCGATATGAAACTTTGTGATTCGAGATGAATTTTTTTTAGTATAAATATAACAAGATATTATTTGCACGAATTCGCTCTCTGATCTAATGGCGTGCAAATCTCCAGATATTGAGGTAACTCTAACTACTGTAGCGAAGACTTTTTTTGCTCTAATCGGTACTGCTGCTGAAATCGTCGATTTCATCTATCTCCAGATCCATCTCTTGAATTTCATGGAGTTTATTGACGTTGATGTGTGACGCTAAAATACATAAAAATTCTTCTATCTTAAGAAAAACATAAAGTTTAATTTAAGATTAAAAATATATATGATCATGTGAAGCTCATGCACGCTGCAATTTACAATATTATGAATAAATAAAAATATCTAGTTTTATTTATCAGCGTCGCAGGTTTTTGTCCAATAATTGGGGGCAAGTACGATTGACCGGTTGCAGATTCCAGAAAAGCGAGTGTCAA
This sequence comes from Theocolax elegans, assembly GCA_026168455.1. Taxonomy (NCBI): domain Eukaryota; kingdom Metazoa; phylum Arthropoda; class Insecta; order Hymenoptera; family Cerocephalidae; genus Theocolax; species Theocolax elegans. The sequence continues at coordinate 9,769,936 of CM047429.1, forward strand.
TTCCAACAGTAAACGTATGTATCATTTCGAATGATGATCATAGTATTTTTCAAGATCGAGAGGCATTTCATTTTCGTTGAACGTTTATCCCGTTTTGTCGGTCGTCTTGAGAACTTCGTCGAATCGGAAAATTTGAGCGCATATTAGTAAACTTTTGAATGAATCGTGCGTACATGTATTTACGATGGTGTTTCAACGGTAAACTTTCGAACGAATTGATGCTGTCGATATAGCGAGCAGGAAGTGGCGGTGGATAATTTCCTAGCTCCAGCGTTTCCATTGCTTTGTACATTATTATACGCAGTCTGTCGTAGGATATTCGGTATCCCTCGCAAACCCTTTCTTGCAAAATTAAAAATAAATTTTTAAAATACTTTGGGACTTGGAGTCCCTGATGAGGAGCAGCAGCGAGCTCGAAACGTCGGACATCATATTTGGGGTTAGTAGATTTTTGGTGCAGGGGGGCAGTCAGATTGCTTTATTAATAATTTGTTTTTATGTTTAGTTAGTGTTTTTATATTTTATATTTTATATTTTTTATTTTTATTTTTATAGATTCTTCGGGGGTGATTATAAGTAGGGGCAATCTGATTGCCCATATAATTGACTGTAAGACCGATAAAAATATTAATTAATTTAGTTATACTACAGTCGACATAAGTAATATTTTATTAATATTATTACCCCTTCAATGTGCTAATCTTGATCATTATCACGAGGTACCCAATTCGATAAAGAAATGAACTTGGCACTTGGTACTATAGGCATTTGCATAAAATTCAGCACCGATTGTATATTCAGTTCACAGTTGAGCATTAATGTAATACCTTTGAATGTTAGAACCAAACATGGTTTTGTTGGTTCACCCGATAAACAATACTACAAATAGTGATAATGTTTTTACAACATAATTTTAAATTATTACTTTACATAAAAAAAATTTATATTTGTTAAAGCATACTGTATAAACAACTAAAGTGTAAATATACTATAAATAATCAATCAACTATAAATATCACATTTGGTAGCAAAACAGTTAAATTATTTAATAAATAATGATACAAAAAGTCTAATTTTTAACCCATTAACGCCCACGGAGACACTTTTTTCATCACTTCTTCAGAGCTCCCTAAATGGGATAAATTTGGGCTTAAATAATTTTTGAGCTCTTGAAATTCATAGATTTTTCATCGATCTTTCGAATAGTGACCTTCAAAATTAGACAAAAAATTTTCTTATTACTCAAAATTGAAGTTTAAGTGTATAAAGCACCGTAAAATAAATTATTTTTTTTGTATTAGATTTTTTATATTAATTTTCCATTATGCAATCATCTTGAAACCAATTTAGATGGTGGAGGGATTGTCTGAACTGCAAGAAACTGTATTTAAAAAATTAATTTTGTTACCTTAATGATCCAAAATGGCGTCTGAAACAATAGTTTTCATTCATCATGTTTAGGACGCTTTAACTAAAAACTATAAACTTTTCGAAAAAAATGATAATTACAAAAAGTGCTTAGAATTCATCAAAGTATAAAATAGAATTTTTGCAGAATTTTTGGAGACAATTTTGAAAATTTTTATATTTAAATTTTTCATAAATTTAAAAAAATTCAAGAAAAATTCTGAAAAAATTTTAGTGCATTTTTTGATGAATTTTAAGCATTTTTTATTCATTGCAATTTTTTCCGAATGTTGATAGTTTGTGAGAAAAATAATGTTGACCCGTTAACTCTCGGAAGGACATCTTTTTTTTGAAACTTTGAGCCGAAAATTTTTAACGAAAAGCTCGGAAAATTTCCAAATCTGGCTGAATCTTTTGTCAACCATTTGTTCTCTAAAACTGGCGGCTTTAAAAGTAAGACTTAAAATTTTTCATTTTATTCCAGTCAACCTGGATGAAATAATAAGCAATTAACTGTCAGAGCGCCAAAAAAACAAAAAAATAAATAAGTTACTTTTTTCGAACATGATCAACTATCAAAAATGGAACGAATCGTTTTTTTAATTTCTTATCAACTTTTTTGATTTTAAAAATATTTTTTTGGTTTTTCTTTTGCTTTTTTTGTTATTTTTTATTTTTTTATTTTTTTCATATATTTTTTTTATTGTACTGATTTATTTGTTCGGAATAAAAAAATTATTTGAAAAGATAAAAAGGGTTTCTAGATTTAGTGATTTTTTTGAAAGCGTGTTTTGCAAAAAAAATGTTTGATCTGATTGTGCATGAATTAGTTGAGCATACTTTTTTCTTTTCAATATGTATTTTTTCGTGACTTTTTTCCAGAGCATAGATCGAATTCTAAAAGAAAACCATCTACAGTACAAAGAGCCCAAAATATCAGGCCAAATCTTATTGGTTTACCTCGAATATATTGTTTCAAAATCGTCCTACCATAAAATTTAGCCATCATCTCGTCAACAGACAACGCAGTTCGAAATAACCAAATTTTTTTATATTTTCCCTAAATAAATTCATTATTTTTCTCACACGCCAAGCTCTATCGTTTTAATCTTCATCTACTGGTTGCAAACATTTTAATTTTGATTTTATAGTCTCAAAATTATTGCGAGACATAGCAGACTGTATTACCCCACAACCTAGATGAAGATCAGTAGACCAATAATGTCCTTGAGACTTGCTGTGGTTGTAAATGGAAACAATAATTATTCCAATGAAAGTATTTAGCTCAGACATTGTCAAGTCATAACCATTCTGCTTAGTCGACTCAATAATGTAATTTTTGATCTCAGGAGAAAAAAAAAGTTTCAAATAATTCGACTGAACTCATTTTTCGAATTTTTACAATATCAGCATTGGACAAAATCAATGTGTTCTTAAGATTGTTACTGCACTGTTTTTCTCCATCGATCCAATTGTAAACGTGGTCGTTTTCAAGCTTAGTTTGGATATTGTTGTAACTTTTCAATGTTTTTGAATAAGAATTTTTTTCCAAAAATTTTTGAATTTCTTCATTTTCAGAATCATCATGTGAACAACCAGAATCATCAGGATCTGGAATAAAAGTCATACAATCCTCATCTTTCTTATCAGATGAATCAAAGTTATTATCGGATTCTGATGAGGAGTCTGAGACTGAAGATCTACGTCGTTTTGGCATTTTAGAAATTTTAAAACCCAAGTTTCAAAAATTTCTCAAACTGATCTTTGATCTAAACGAAATGTGCTGCAAGGAAACTCAAAGTAGCTAAGAGCACGGACCCTGTTGGAACTTATCATATGCTAGGGTGATGAATTTCAGACAAATGCATTTATTCGTAAACCACACTCATCTAATTTTTTAATAAATGTGACTACGATTTATATTTATATTATAGTCAATCAATTTTAGGTCAAAATTTGAGAAAAAAAATTATAACATTTATGACGAAAAGGGTTATTTACATTATTATAAATAATAAATGCTGATATATTTGAGTATGAAAAACTACTGCGCTTCGTTCATAATCGATAAAATATAAAAAAGTGTGCATTTATTATATTGTTTTCAGAAACGCAAGTAAAAGCGGTTACCTGAGTTTCCGATATTGCAGGTGTAAAATACTAATTTTCAAATATTTATAAGCTTATTATAAATAAACTAAGCCTTAAATCGAAAAAATAGTAAGATAATACTCGTTTTATTCTGTTTCTTATTTAGGATTATTTTCCTCACAAACTATGAACTTTCAGAAAAAATTGCAATCAATAAAAAATGCTTAAAATTCATCGCAAAATGCATTAGAATTTTTTCAGAATTTTTCTTGAATTTTTTTAAATTTATGAAAAATTTAAATATAAAAATTTTCAAAATTGTCTCCAAAAATTCTGCAAAAATTCTATTTTATACTTTGATGAATTCTAAGCACTTTTTGTAATTATCATTTTTTTCGAAAAGTTTATAGTTTTTAGTTAAAGCGTCCTAAACATGATGAATGAAAATTATTGTTTCGGACGCCATTTTGGATCATTAAGGTAACAAAATTAATTTTTTAAATACAGTTTCTTGTAGTTCAGACAATCCCTCCACCATCTAAATTGGTTTCAAGATGATTGCATAATGAAAAATTAATATAAAAAATCTAATACAAAAAAAATAATTTATTTTTCGGTGCTTTATACACTTAAACTTCAATTTTGAGTAATAAAAAATTTTTTTGTCGAATTTTGAAGGTCACTATTCGAAAAATCGATCAAAAATCTATGAATTTCCAGTGCTCAAAAATTGTTTAAGCCCAAATTTATCCTATTTAGGGAGCTCTGAAGAAGGAATGAAAAAAGTGTCCCCGTGGGCGTTAATGGGTTAATATCCGTTATGTGTACTCGTCCAATACTTATCACTTGAGAATATAAATATTACTTATATAGAAATCAAAAATGACTTACTATTTATAAATAATTATGTATTTATAGCACAACATTTTCTATTTAGCCCATTAACTCCTTCTTTATAGTCTTATTAGATAATCCAATATTGGTCCAATACTTCTCTACATTATTATAATGAATTTAGGCCAAAAAACATGCAGTACAAGAGTTTTAATTGATATTGGAATTGTTGTTGTTACCATATTAGTGACAAAACATTATAAATTAATGACATATAATGTCAGAATTGTTTACTTACAGAATTGCGGTGATGAAACTGTACCTTTGGGCTGTGAATTGTCATCTTATTTTCTTCTATATACTTTTATATAAACCAAAGAGCAATTTTTTTTATAAAATGTTGAATGTCAGACCTTTACCCTGCTAAAAAATTAACCGGTTGAACTGGGTAGTAGTACATGTACTGGATTGTTTGACTAGTTAAGTACTCAGCATTGTGTATATGAATTGGCAGGTGGTCCCAAACTGCTCAATCGTCCGGTATGCGCATGCGCACTAACGTTAACGTTGGTTATGCCACTGATTACTAATGTTCCATTATTTAATTTATATCTCAAATATTTCGTGTTTTTATTTAAGCAATGCTGAATGATAGAATAAAAGTTTGTATTTGATGATTATACATTACTATGTCAGCTGCCTTTGTACCTGTAGCAGACGGTCAGCACACACGCATTCGAATTTTAACCTCCTATATAACTAACATTTTTGATACAAAGTAAATAGAGAAGAATATAGTGCTTATTTACTTAACAAATGTGTTTTACACATAAAATTGAGTACCTAATTTAATTATTTAATTGACTTACCTAAATATAAATTTTCAAAATCTCAAAGAAAAATAAATAACTCATTTGCTACAGAAACTAAGAACAGCCAATTGAGACTGCCGATAAACTTATTCGCAGGCTTGGGGAAAAACTAACAGTGCGAGCACGAAGCACGCGGGGGGTTGGCGCGCGCAGTGCGCAGGGGGGCTTGCCTCCCGAGTTAACAATAAATTTTATATACTCGGTTTAATTTTATAACAGTTTAGTAAATAAAAATATTTTCCTAACTTCTGAATTTATCTTTATACCACAGAAATTAAAAATGACGTGAAAGAGAGCTTTATGAAGGTTGAAAATCAAATGATTCATTTAATACTTAATAAAAAATCAAATATGCTAATAATTTTAGAATAAAGAGAATTTAATTTACTATATAATTATTACATAACCGATAAGTCATTCTTATCTCATACATTATTTGCATAATAAAGACATACCAAAAGTTTCAAGAAACATTTTCTGACAAACTTTTACTCTTTTATTTTCATTCGCAAATAAAAAACATTCTAAGGATAAATTTCTTTCGCTACGTTTATCAGGATTATCTTTCATCTCTTTTGGTATTTCGGATATTACAAGTTTGTCTAGATAATCCCATTGTCGACAATGATCTCCGATTTTCCAGAATTGGTCAAATAAAATTTTACATTCTTCATAAGCGACTTTTTGCTTACACTTGAAGCGGCACAAATCGTTACAACCAGGTCCCATATGCTTTTTAGCTATAATATTTCCATTGTAAAGCCACCCATACCAAAATTTTGATTTTTGCAAGGGCACTCTTCTATTCATCCGGATTGCGTTTCTAAATTAAAAAGTAAATAATTAAAACAACCTGATAGATTTAATATTTTCTATTATTATTTATAAAAAACGTATTTATTTGATTAATCTTGGCACAATTACACTATTAATAAAATTGAAATTTAAAAATTTTTCTCTGTAAATATTTATTATTTAAAAAGGCAAACCAAGCTAACTGGAAAAAAGTAATAATATTTTATATAAGCTCTCAACAAATGTCTTCTGAAGGTGATGTGAGAGCCAAATTACAGGGATCTATAATGTATTTTTAAAAACCCAAAAATTTTCAATAATTACATAAAATTCATATGTGATGCTTAAATGATATGAAAAAACGTTACAGAGCGATTTTGTCAGAATAGTTAATTTTAAAATAATTAGTAACTACTAATCACTTTACGTCGGTAATGATTAGGTTTAAAATGGATCTTTGCAGCTGCATAAAAATCTCGATCATTTAGTAATAAAAATTTGTAAAAAAATTCATACTTAAACCTCAAAGCAAGTGAAAAAGCGTTATACAGAGATTTTTTTAGAAAAGTTAACCCATTGTGGTGTAAAAAGTATATAGAGATTCCAATTTTTTAGTTTTGCGTCTCTTTAAGTTACGTATATATAAAGAATTTATTTTATAATATTATAAATTGTCCTTTTAAGCACAAACAATCCTATTATCAAAACTTTAATTACGCTCATGCAGTCTACTATTTTTTGCCTAAATTTATGCTTAATCGACATTTTGCCACTTGGGCTTGAAATCGCATAATTGTTTCCAAAGACATCTGCATAGATATGCGTATGTGTGATAAAACATTCATCCCTGTCTTTGATTCTGTTTAAATCATTTGCCTCTAGTTCGCCTCAGTATAAATTATATTGAAGCCTAACGCTCGAACTTTATAAAAATGCAAGTTTGAGGAACCTTTTGCACGGAACTTTGTGCATAGTGTAACATGACGATCAATATTTTTTGCAAAAGAAAATACATTGATTTTCCTCCGGACTGAAGTTTAGAAACGCATACGAAGCTTGTACAGCCTCAATCTATTATCAGGAATAACGTAGAGTAGGGGTAGCAGTATATAGGTACCAATCTACTCTCCTTGTCCGTTACCTAAAAAATTATCTGAAAAACTATCTAAACAATTATTTAAAAATTATTTAAAAAACAGAAATAACTATACTTACAAAAGTTTGGCTCATTTGATGGACAGCTATTTTGAGGAGTAAGAACACGACTCGACTGAGGCGTTTGATGAAATTCAAAAGGGAATAAACTCTCCTCTCTCACTAATATTACGCCATTCTGACCACCAACTTTGATCCTTTGGTAAATAATCTGTAGGCAAATTTCAAGCATTAAGCAAAAAATCATGTATATAATATAATAAATGTTGTTCTATCAACTAAATAAAAAGAATCTTAAAGTGTAAGTGCGATAGCGATGTACGATAAATTATAAATGGTAACAAAATTAATTAAAATAAATAGTAAATTATAAAACTATAGTTATTTAATAGCACTTGTAAAATTTATAATTACTATAATAAAAAAATAATTACTTTTAAAAATTAAGACAATGCTTACCAGACATGCTGAATAAAAAGGTTAAGTGTAAGATTCAAATTCGTAAGAAAAAAAAAACTTATATATTTCCTTCACGGATTGAATCACGCGTATGAAACTTGGAGAGTACGATTCGGTTGCAGGATATCGTAACGGGAAGGTATCAAAGGAGGGGTACCGAATTACTCCAGTTGAGCGCGAGTCAAGCTTGCACAAAGTTCAAAGCGCTCAAAGCTCCCTCCATACGCATCATCTTACCTCCCACTAGAATCTTTTAGAGTGGGGCCTTGCACGTATACGTTTGGCTCCAGTTATCTAAGTGGGAGTTGCGTAGCACACAGATGGGGATGGTAGTCTAGTGGGAGCCTTATTTTGTTTATCCTCGCTCTGGTTCGGTGCTATGCGATGTACACAACCACTGTTTACTTTCGAAAAACTTATTTATATGTAGTTTGTTATAAAATTTTGAATAATATGCTATGAGTGTCTATGTATCTTAAACTATTTTATAACATTTAGTGCAGAGATATAAATAATTAATTAAAATGTGATTCTATTAGATGGAGGGGAAAAAATGCATTTACGTTCGTCGTTTGGCACTCGCCTGTGCTATGTATGTGAGCTTTTGGAAGGTACTGTCGGTATTACTGGAAAGAAGAAAAATATTCTTATAATTTTAATATTCTTTTTAAGTATTCGTTCTATTTTAAATATTCTTATAATTAATTGGCAACAGCAAAAAAATATACAAAAAAAAACTGACACCGTTTACTTCAATATATAATAATTAAAGACATTAAGGTGTTTGTGACAATTTCCGAAAGTAAAAAAGAGTATTATTTTTTGGCACCTTCTTAAAATTATTTTTGAATCGGCACCTTGTTAAAATTATTTTTGAGTTGGCCCCTTGTTAAAATTATTTTTGAGATGACCCCTTGTTAAAATTATTTTTGAGTTGACTCCTTATTAAAATTCTTTTTGAGTTGACACCTTGTTAAAATTATTTTTGAGTCGGCACCTTGTTAAAATTATTTCTGAATCGGCACCCTTTTGCACTAAGCCGACGACATGTATGTCAAAGTATTTTTCCCTGTTGATCACAAATTCGATGTCAGAATTGTGCCATAACATCAAAGATTTCCTAACCTCAAAACACAGGCAAAAATGGAAAATTTCTAATAAAGGCCAAGGGATTATTATTTTGGATTATATTTTTTCTGACAACAACCTCTCGTTTGACCACTAGGTGGCGTAGGCCTATGGTGCAGGCATTCGCAAGCGGTCCGCTCATTTTTGAAACTTTGTATACAACCAAGATGGTTCTCAGCAGAGAACTTTTATTCAACGCAGTTTTGGGAGTACTAGTTGTCCGTAGTGCCTTCGAGTTAGTGTCTCACTTATTTTGTGCATTTTATTATTAAAAGAATTTGTTGAAATATGTATAAGTTAAACGTAAGTGTTGCGCGGTCGGTAACAATGAGCAATAGGCGTCGCTGTAGACGCAGTGTGTGCAGTGTGGCGCTGTAGAGAGTCTATAGTGCTAGTCGTTCACTCCGTGTCCGGACGAGCAGCGGAGAGGACGTGTGCCTTTCAATAAAGCATTAAGTAGAAGAAGAGTTCCACTTGGTCTTTTATTCTGTTTATCGTCCCTTAACCAAAATTCCAACAAAATTATATCATTTAAACTTACTAAAATAATTTAATTTCTCGATGTAATGGCGAGTTTTCAACAAGCTTGGAGTAGTGGCAAGTCTGAGCCTGATGAAGCAGTTGAAACAGATATAAGTGGTGCTTCTTATAATGATGAAAATACGGAAGATTATATACACGAACAAAGAGATGAAATAATATATGACAACTTATTTTTTTCCACTATAAAAGATTTTTTTGGACAAGCTAATATTCGCGGAAATATTTTTTATAGCTCGAATCCATGTGACTATTTTGAGTACTTCTTTGATTCTTCTTTGATTAATACTATAATTGATTAAACTAATCTCTATAGAGAACAAAATTCGCTCCCATAATATCACCATATGAGAGAATGGACACCTCTAACGCAAAATGAACTCCGTAATTTGATTGTACTTTCAATAAATATGGGTCGGAAAGGTGATATAAAAAATTATTGGAGTACGGACTTTACATTGTTAACTCCAGTATTTGGATATGTTATTAGCAGAACTAGATATCTCCATATTGTCAGATCTCTCCACTTTTCTAATAATGAAGACATTAGTAATCATCCTTTGAAAAAATTCAAGCCAGTAATCGATCACTTGCAAATTAAGTTTTCTAGTACTATAAATCCAGGAAAAAATCTCGGAATCGATGAGTCTTTTGTTGTGGAAAGGAAGATTGCGATTTAAGCAATATTTACCTTTGAAAAAAAATCGCTTTGGAATAAAGATTTTTGAATTAGTGGATTGTGTAACAGGATTCATAATCGGTTTTATTATTTACACTGCTTCTGACACTGATTACGAAGTAATCATTTAAGCAATCAAGCAATAATTCTCTTGGAGTTTCAGGAGATGTTGTTGCGACTTTGATAAGACCTTAATTTTCAAAGACCATGTTTTATTTATAGATAACTGTTATCCTCACCAATCCTTCCTGAGTTTTGCAAGATCGAGATACAGGAGTGTGCGGAACAGTCAAGAAAAATCAAAAATGAATACCACAGCTCAAAGCGAAACTAAACAGGGGAGAAATTGAGGTAGCACACAACTGTACTTGGTTAGTAATTAGATGGATGGATATTGTTTGACAGGAAAAAAAAACTTCAAAACGAAAGAAGATGTAATCAAACCAACTTGCGTGTATGAATATAATAAAAATATGAGGGGTGTTGACAATATAGATAGACATTTATCCTTGACTGAGTCCGTAAGAAAACCTGATTTCAGATTCGTCTTCTGCGACCCACACAAGCTCCCTTAGCAAATTTCCTTGAATTTATTAATTTTTTCAAAAATCTCGCCTTCCATCTTGGATACACCATCATGTATTTAAGAATTTTCAATAGCCGACTTCAGATTCGTAATCAGTGACCCCCAAAATCCCGTATACCAAATTTGGGACAAATCTGTTAATTTTTTCAAAATCTTCTCCGCCATTTTGGATTTAGGAATTTTCAAAAAGCGACTGCAGATTTGTAATCAGCGACTCCCAAAACCCCCAAATTTATAGCGTTTAAATAAAGTTAAGAAATTTTTATTTTAAGCCCTTGTAATAGTTTTCCGATTCTCTAAAGGTTGTGGGGACAAGCTTGGGTTAAAATTGAAAAAAGCTATTGAATATTAACAATTGATAATTTTTTTCATAATAATCGAAAATATTTCTGAAATTGTATTATTATTAACTTTTATTTAAAATTTTTTGATCAATTGATATGTAATATAACTATCTTAACTAATTATCAGACTCCGTACTCTGATTTTTTACCATAATGGACTTACCGCAGAAAAACTCAGGAACCACTTCTTCGAATAGACTGTGTTAATATTGTAATACAAAAACTATTCTTAACAAATGATTTTAAGAAATTAGAAAATATTAGACTTTTATTCAAATTCTGCTCCATTCAAGTGGATTAAAATCATATTTTAAAGTTACTTTTAAAATTTTAGCCTATTCGATGAAGTGGATCCAGAGATATCCTGCGGTAAGTCCATTATGATAAAAAAAGTAGAGGACGAAGACTCATAATTAATTAAAAAAGTTATGTTACATAAATTGGCCAAAATTTTTTTAAATAATAGTTAAAAATAATATAATTTGTTTAATATATTAAAAAATTTTCAATTGTTATGAAAAAAATTATTAATTGTTAATATTGGATAGTTCTTTTTCAATTTTAACCCAGACTTGTTACCGTAAGTCATGATCTCTAGAATTTCGGAGCAATTCACTGTATTTTTTTTGTTTTATTGCTTTGCCTTTGTTTGTCGCAAAAAATCATTTAGGTAATTTTTTCAGTACTATCGACTCAAATATTAATAAATCATGTAAAATATATCCATTGCCGCATATGTATATCATAAAGGACTTGGTGCCAGATATGACTAATTTTTATTTACAATATCGAAGTATTAAACCTTGGTTACAAACTGATTCACAACAAACTGGTGCGGATCAATTTACTCAAAGCATTCAAGATCGAAAAAAACTTGTAAGTAATTTTAAGAATTAAAATTATATAGCTGTACATGATTAAATTTTATTACTGCTATGAAAAATGAAAGTCACCTGTTGACACTGCAATAGTTAAGGGGATGTCGGAGCCATAGCCTCCGTTGATAGTCGCTCGATCTCGAGGCTTCGAATGGCGCTGTAGTCAGGTGTCGATTTCTACGATAAACGTACTTCAAACATAAATTATAAATTTTACAGCTACATAGAACTGTTAGAAGATACTTTCCCCCCTAGCTATAACTAAAATTAAGGTAATTGTAATATTACTCTTGGCAGCAAATGTTTATTTTTTTAAAGAAATGTGAAATACGTTGCGTGTAGCATTACAGCAGATATAGATTCATTGAATATGAGACGAAATGATCAATGGTTAGAACATGACTGTCAGCCCAAACGGCCCGGTATCTTAGTACTCGTCGTCGGAGAGTCAGCCTTCAAAATTTAAAGAACGGTCGCGTTAATCCATTAACGTCCAAAGAGACCATCTTTTGACAATACTTACAGTCGTGTACAGCATCTACTTAAAATTGTTCAAATAATAGTTGAGTACTCATTTCTAACGTAAAATATTATGTACTTTTTTAATCCGGCATCAAAACTGTCGAAAAAATTGTTGTTAAAAAGTTATAAACAATTTTTTGAAAAAAACATAAATTTTCGAGATAAAAAATTCGTTTAACCAAAATTTTCGAACGTAAGAGGGCTTACTCGCGTGTCTAACGCATGTAGATTTGGTCAATGACATGTAAACTTTATTGTAAAATAAATGCATACCCAAATTAAAAATGGCGGCCATCGAAACAACCCCTTTTCCACGAAAATTTTCCAAAAAAATTCGTAATTTTTTTTCTCGGTTAGAATTGACTTAACGAAAAAAATTTATGGAACCAAAAGTGCTTAGACTTAATTGAGAAACACGTGTGCATTTCTTCAGAATTTTTTGAGCAATTTTTGGATTTTTGAATATCCACATTTTTTGAAAAATCCAAAAGTCGCAAAAACTTCAACAATTTTTAATTCAACAAAGACTAACTTTACAAAAATAAGTTATGGAACAAAAAGTGCTTAGAATTAGCCAAAAAATACGTGTGAATTATTTCAGAATTTTTTGAGCAACAATTTTTTATCTCGAAAATTTTTGTTTTTTTTTTTCAAAAAATTGTTTATAACTTTTTAATAACAATTTTTTTGACAGTTTTGATGCCGGATTGAGAAAGTACATAAAATTTTACGTTAGAAATGAGTACTCAACTATTATTTGAACAATTTGAAGTAGATGTTCCGACATCGAGTACTAAGATACCGGTCCGTTTGGGCTGACAGTCATGTTCTAACCAAGCGTAAAAATATATTTAATAATAATGTGTAACGAAGTAAAATAATATAGATTGATTATATTGCATCTTAACGACTTGTAAGTAATTACGAATAGTAGATAATTTATTTAATTAGATAACAATATAATTAATTAAATATAATTTTTCGTAGTAAAATATAGTTTGATGTTTTCATGTTAATATTTTAATTTTATCACATACAAAGAGAGTCCACATCCTTCCGGAAACGGATCCTTACCAAACTCTAGGATATGATTTCTACTGTAAAAATATGATAAAAGCAAATAACGAAAAATCTTGCTCAAAATTGACTTTGATTGTTTATCACTAGGAAACAAGTAAAGACATACATTCAAACCAAATTTTAAAAGAACATTGAGATTATGTGGATATGTTTTGAAAAAAAGAAGCTCAAATATCTTAATTTGGTCAAAAGATATGGAAAAAATAAAAATTGGACGAAATTTTGGCCTTAAGAATTCTGTGACGGGTCTAATGTAAGCTTGAAACACAAAAATACATTTATTTTTGCCTAACCCGAAATAAATGTATTAGGTGGAAGAATCTGGGGTAGCTAAAGAAGTAAACAAATAATTCTTTCTCATCCCAGTTTAATCTCCAAATTAAATAAATTTGATAAATTAGAATAATGAATTAATAATTACAAAGTCTTGGGAAAACATAGAATTAACCAAATAATTCCATATCATCCAATTTTGCTTTGTATTATAGGATTTTATAATACGAGACAACTTGGGAAGAATTGGAATTAATCAAATGATTCCATATCATCCAAGTTACTTCTCTAATTATGAAAAATGAAAGAACCTTTGGAAAAACATTAAATCAATTAAATAATCTCATATTATCTAAAGTTAACTTCCTTTTATGATAGGGTTATGTGGTATTACGTAAGGTTAAGCGTATGTGATACCCAAATTACAGGAACCTACCTCTAAAATCCCAAAAATTTTAAAAACTAATGTAATTAAAAATCTGAAAAAATTTACAGAGCGATTTTTTCAAAAAAATTAATTTATAATGAATTATATAGAAATAACCATTTTTTGGTCGGTAATATATAGCTAAAAACATTGCTGCACGGCTGCTAAAAAATCTCGTGGATTTATTGATAAAAAAATTTGAAAAAATTCATAGACTGTCTTCAATGTAAATACAACACCGTTACAGAGCGTTTTTTTCGATAAAGTATACTGTTCGCTTAAGAAAAAATAAATAGTAATTCTGTTTTGAAGGGTTTACATCTCCTTAAATGAGCAAATCGCTAGAGCCATTTAAATTTAAAGAATATTGTATTTAACTAACGCGGTCCGACCTGTTAGGCCATCCGCGAACTCTAGGCGAATGCTGCCCTCGGCAGCGATACAACTCATTATATATGATTAGCCTTGTTGAAGGGATCAACTTCCCACTTTTTCCATTTTACCACCTGGATCCTTGTAATTCGGTTTCCCTTTCTCCTTCCTTCTCATATATACATATGTGACCATGTTAGTATTATGTTTATCTTGAGGTCGTCTACCTTGTTTCTTTCTACATGTTTCTGCCTTAGTTCTTTCGCTAAATTTATTAAAACATCTTTTCTTATATTCTATTTTATATTTATTAAATTGTTAACAATTATAATAACATTATTAATAACAATCATTTCTACCCTCTTGCCTTTGCTTAATAGAATTTATTTATTTTAAATTAGTTATATAATTATATCCTTTTGCTTAATAATTTTAATATCTATAATTTATTTTATTATTTAATCCATTTCTAAATATTTTAAATGTAATGTAAAATTTAACTGTACACATTTTATATTTTTGTAGATCTTATAAATTATTAACTTTGCTATTTCTTATCGTATTGACTTCATATTTTTGACAAAAGTAGCAAAAACATAAAAATTTCAATAAAATTATAAATTATATCAATTTTAATTATTTAATTATTTAAATAAATTAATTTAAATAATTAATAAAACTGCCGAGAGTTGGATTTGAACCCCGATCTCCCGCATCGAACACTAACGCTCTACCGCTTGAGCCATTGTTCAATGCGACTGGATACTAACTATATGTCTACATATAATCAGACCCGTCACATCATTAAATTGTAATGCTAAATTTTCAATAAAATTTCGTTTATTTTTTTTCTTCTACATCTTTTGACCAATTTAAGATCTACTTAATCTCAGTTTTCTTTTAAAATAAATCTTCACTTGTTACCGAGTTATAAGCAATCAATCACAAAGTCAATCCTTCTTTAACGAGATTTTTCGTTATTTCATTATATCTATCAAAGAAAAGGACGTTGGAATCTAAAACTTATAGTAGAAATCATATCCTAAAATTTGGTAAAGATCCGTTTCCCAAAGGGTGTACTCTCTTTGTCAGTTTTATGATCATGTTGTACGTGTAACATTTTATCGATCTTCCCGAGATAGAAGTAACAATAGATGTAAAGTGTAAAATAAGATGCATATTGATAGTAATGTTTCTTACCGTATAGGATTTCAATGCGCCTGGCATACTCGTTAACAGCATCACTTGTATTTGTAAAATTTTATCTGAAATACTTGCAGAATTTAACAATGAGATTGCAAATACTTATAACATATAATGTTGGAAATAAGTAGTTTGCATATAATCTTGTAGAATGGGCAAACTATAAATTTATACAAAAATTTAAGTTCTGAAGCTTTCTAATATGATAAATTGCCTAAATTTCGAGAATGTCTAACAACGATATCTATTGGCCGAATCGAACAAAGAGCCTTGTTTATATTAGGCAAAAATGAACGCAGTGAAGCCGAGTGTTCAGAGTGATCGTAGTCGTCGCAGTAAAATCGTATATAATTTCAGAAAGAACCGTAGCAACTTTTACATCAAATACATCCATTTTTAATATGACGGCTTTATCTGCTTATGTAATAATTTCATTTGATGAATACAAAATTAAATTGTTAGAATGAGGAAAAGTGATTTGGCACACAAATCACACGTTCCACATATTACCATACCTCTACACTTGACAGTTTTCTTATTACTGGTTTCAAAATCTATATTTTCACATACTTTTAAATGTGATTCACGGAAAACTTTTACAAACTGATTAGGTACGGGTTTATGGGTACCAGACCATAATCTGGCTAAGAGAATGTTTTTTTTTCTTAATGCGCCTTTCATACAGTCACTCATTAAGGGCAGTCCGTACTCATAGCTTCACATTCGACAATAATTATGGACATTTAAGGAAAATAGAGGTTTTATCACACATAATCAGAGTTAAGCGCCATAACTATTGATGTAATGATTAATTACAAATTGTGCTTACCCGATCGAAAAGTTAGTATTTTCGACGAATAGTGATAAGTACGAAGTGACTTTACTACATTGATTCGTACTTACTACATGAATTCGCACTTATTACATTGATTCGTACTTATTACATTGATTCGTACTTATTACATTGATTCGTACTTATTACATTGATTCGTACTTATTACATCAATAGCGATGGCGCTCAACTCTGATTATGTGTGGTAAAAACTCTATTTTCTTTAAATGTCCATAATTATTGTCGAATATGAACTTAGCATATCTGACGGCAGCACCACTTCTGTTCGCAAATTTTCTGGTGACGGATTTGTGAAGCTATTAGTACGGACTCCCCTTAACTATCAAATAAAATAGCCAAATATTGGATTTCGACGATTTAAAAATTGTACATTATATTTATCATTTAGTTATTAAGTTTCGGAGTTTAATAAAATTCAAATTTACGCGCGATATTTATTATTAAATTAATTACTAAATAAGTAATAACCATCTGTAGATAATTAGCTTACATTTTTAAATTACATATAAAAAAACTATTACAATTTGAACTGCAATTTGACTTGGTTCATAATACTATCGTAAAATTGGCTAAGGTTTTTGTATCATCTTTAACATTATTCGCATTTTTTTCTAATTTAATGTGGGTCATTTCTGATATCAGTCTTTTTTCCCAAATCTTTTCTCGATCTCGTATTTCTAAATTGTTAAAATTAAAGATATGATAATATTTTACTATGTGATCGTGAATAACACTGTACGCGAAACTTTTTAATATTATTTTTGTGTTTTCTTATTCTACATTGTAATTGTCTTTTCGTCTCTACTATGAATGTCGTGTCGCAGTCGTTACATATAATTTTATATACCACGTTTGTTTCAAAAAGTTTATCGGTTTTTTCCTTACCTCTCACAATAGTATTACCCAAGCCATTGCAAATTTTGGGAACCGCTCCAATACCTTCTCTTTCATGAAGTCAGATATATTATGATAAAATTTCGGTAAATAAAGGACGTTTATGGTTGCTAAGTATCTGTTTTGTTTATTTTGATGAATAAAATGTTAAAATTCTTCTATGATATTATAATGATAACATTTGTTTCTCCTAAATATAGTTACATATTTTATAAAAATGGCTTAATTATAGGAACACGGATTGGAAATAAACCGGAATTGGAATGTAGGTTAAGAAATTGCGTTAGCAATCCGGAATTAAATCATTCTATTATATATAGAAATGCCTTTTTGTCCCTCACACAAAAATGCAATCTTTCAGCAAATGCATAAAAATTCATTTTTTCCTCATACACAAAAATGCATTTTTTCTTCAAAAGCATAAAAATACATTTTTTTCTAAATGCATGAAAATGCATTTTTCTCCATGTGCATAAAAATGCATTTTCCCTCAAATGCATTCGAATGCACTTTGTCTCAAATGTCTATATTTTTTTCGAGTGCATTAAAATGCAATTTGTCTACAAATGTATGAAAATGCATTATTTTCCAAATGCATAGAAATTCATTTCTTTTTAAATGCATAAAAATGCACTATGTCTGAAATGTCCAAATATTTTTTTTAAATCATTAAAATGTACTTTGTCCCTAATTGTAAAAATGCAATTTTTAAATGCATGAAAATGCCTTTTTTTCTTCTAACGCATAAAAGTTCATATTTTTCAAATGAATAAAATATATTTATTCTTTAACTGCATAAAAATTTATTTTTTCCCAAATGCATTAAAATGCACTTTGTCCCAAATGCTGAAAATTTTTTTCTAATGCATTTAAATGCTTTTTGTCCCAAATGCATAAAAATGAATTTTTTCCCCATTTGCATAAAAAATTATTTTTTCCACTTGATTTTCTTATGAGGACAAAGTTCTGCTACTCGATCTTTAAAAAAATATAAATTCAAGTTGGGAGAAACCTTGTCTTCTAAAACTAAGACGCATCGCCTGTATTCATCTACGAGCCATATTCAAGCAACTACGATTTTTCGACATCTGGCAATTATCGAGTTCCGTACGCATACGCATCCGAGAGTCAACGTAACTGCATTTAACGCCGACGTCCGCAAGTCTAGCGGGACTTCACTGAGCCACACTTGACACGTCTAAGCTAGCTCTGCGATCCTCACCATATGTATATTTATAAGTATACGGGTGGTTCTCTGTGACATCGAAGAAGAAAAAAATAAATATTGCTATAACTGTGGGAATATGTTTTAGAGGTATCCAGTAGTTCTCCTGAATTTTTTCAGATTTTTTCTGGGCCATTATTTTAAGTTACAGAGAGTCAAAGTTGACATTTTAGCACTTTTTTGCATTATATGCCATTTTCATGAATTTTTAGCTCCCAGGGGATGCATTTTTCACTAAAAACATAAGTATGACTTTTTTTGTAAAATTTTCCGAACTTTTCATTAAAAATACTTTTAAAGGCATAAATGTATGCTGTCACACTCTTGTAAGCCATTTAAACCTTAAATAGTGAAAATCAGCAATTCTGCTCCAGACTCTGGTAACCTAATACTGTCTAAAAGATGTCTTTTTATAGTCAGAAACTGCCTAAAAATTTCCATAGTGGGTCTAAATCATTAAGATCACTTATGGTCAAAATATCCGGGAAAAGTGCCCGAAATATTAATAGAAATGTATATTTGTTGCCTTATAACGATGAAATTAGTATCATTATCATTGCAAAAAAATTTATGCACTTACCTTGGAATGGTAGAAAAGTATCTCCACTTGTTTCAGAATCCATCTAATCCCCTGTAAGCTGCTACAAATACAAATATTATTATAAAATTATAAAAAATTATTTTTTAAACATTTATAATGCTGGATTTTTAGTTTTACATCCCTTACAAGAATTATAATACTAATCTGAAGGATTACTATAAAAGTATCAACATTATTACTATTATTATTCAGGAATACATTGTTTAGATTTCACAAACTTGTCACTGTCACGTTATCATATTATTCATTATAATTATATATCCGATTTATTTATATATCTTTTGTATTAAATACGTATATTCAGTTATTGTAATAATGATGTTTATATATTTATAGTAATCCTTCAGATTAGTATTATAATTCTTGTAAGGGATGTAAAACTAAAAATTCAGCATTATAAATGTTTAAAAATTAATTTTTTACATTTGTATAATAATATTTGTGTTTTTAGCAGCTTACAGGGGATTAGATGGATACTGAAACAAGTGAAGATACTTTTCTACCACTCCAAGGTAAGTGCACAAATTTTTTTGCAATGATCATGCTAATAGATTCATCGTTATAAGGCAACAAATATACATTTCTATTAATATTTCGGGCACTTTTCCCGGATATTTTGACCATAAGTGATCTTAATGATTTAGACCCACTCTGGAAATTTTTAGGCAATTTCTGACTATAAAAAGACATCTTTTAGACAGTATTAGGTTACCAGAGTCCGGAGCAGAATTGCTTATTTTCACTATTTAAGGTTTAAATGGCTTACAAGAGTGTGACAGCATACATTTATGTCTTTAAAAGTATTTTTAATGAAAAGTTCGGAAAATTTTACAAAAAAAGTCATACTTATGTATTTAGTGAAAAATGCATCCCCTGGGAGCTAAAAATTCATGAAAATGGGCATATAATGCAAAAAAGTGCTAAAATGTCAACTTTGACTCTCTGTAACTTAAAATAATGGCCCAGAAAAAATCTGAAAAAATTCAGGAGAACTACTGGATACCTCTAAAACATATTCCCACAGTTATAGCAATATTTATTTTTTTCATCTTCGATGTCACAGAGAACCACCCATATATATATATATATATATATACAAACATCAGTATCGGTACTTGTGGTGACACTACGTGTTATCTTGGTGTTTTGAGGTTATAAAACATATGTAACGACTCAGATATAAGGGGGAGAATATTAATTGATAGAATAATGCATAAAAAACCAATAACCCAAATACCTAAATACCCCTCACGGGTAAAAAAGCACACTTTGACCTTATAATATTAATGAAGGATTGAAGCTATAACGTCCTTCGAGGTGCCGGAGGCCGGAGGCCTTCATTAATATTATAACGTCAAAGCGGGGCTCACAAAGATAATTTTCCGATTTTTTGTGTGTCGGCATAAGTACGGATACATGGTTGAATTTTCGGTGGAATTATGCTGACGTCGGCATAATTACCCCAAAAGTAAGCACAATTCCCATTTCCCGTAAGAATTTGTCGGCATAAGTACCGATTGATCAATTTATATATATATATAATATTAGTAAAACATAGCAGAACGGATATAGCATTGCAAAGACGTACGGATCTACTGGTACATTGTACTCGGCACTATATACTATTGTAAGGTATGTGTTATATACTTTAATACAATAAAGATCGTAGACCTTGCTTTTATTCTTTTCTGTGCTTTCCATGTTCACGATATAGGATGTATACACGAGGTATAGTTAAATTATAAAAATTAAATTAGACAAATTTGGATCCTCCACCTAAGATATTATATAGTACAATATTATATAGTTTAAACACGGTAAGTTATTTAACCTCGGTAAGTTATTTTTTAAAAACCATTTATAATAATAACCTATACTTGTTCCTTTAAATCATATAGATATTAGTTGCAACAGTTAAATAGTGTCATTTTTTGTTCGATAATGTCTGAAAGTAATAAATACTCGCAGTGGGTCAACGAAAATTTAAAAATTTTTGAATAAGAAGATGTATATTGTAATTAATTTTTATAAACTAGGAAATAAATTCTTCATTTACGCTAAATTGAAATTTTTTGTAGATTTTACATTAAGTTTTGTTCTCAACTTTAATTTCTTTAAAACACGATTCATAACTTTAAAATAGCTTTTATATTCCATGTTAAGTATTTCATTTTACGTTATAGCATGTGTATCAATGCTCAATGAAGATGCAGAAGATTGAATTCCTGTATTAGGCATCTGTAGTTCACAAAATAATTCAGATGTGTATTTAATAATGATGTTTTTTTACAGTTAATGGATTGTATTATCAAAATAATTGCATTTTAATTAGAATGTTACGACAGTTGACAAAAATTTATTGTCACTTCCTACATGAATTAATTATAAAATAATCTTACTATCAGAAAAAAATCCAAAAGTTCTATTCGTAAAGGGATGCAGTAGCTCTGTTTTACCGGCTTTATCTTCTTGACGAGTTTCCTCGAAAACGGCTAAAACGAATGAAAAATCCCTTTGGGGGTGGATTAAGGGGAGTGAAAGGAAGGGTGCTCAGGTCCTGGTATGACATAATCCGTCAATAAAACAAATGCCATGCTAAACGAAAAATAGCTGTATAATTTAAATGTTATGGCTGCCATGCGACTGTTGCTATGCTGGTTTAGGTAAACAAATCCGAGCTGAGCCGAACGAAGCAATTCGTTCACGGAAAGCACCGTCCATCGACGATGTTCTAACTTTGTAGAAACGCGTTGATATACGTAAGTATATTCGCATTTACATAAATTTAAAATTCCTAGTAACGAAAAACTAAAATAATAATCATGTTATAGTCGCGTGAGAAAACTATCCTTTTTCAAAGAAGTAGAGTACTGCTTTATCGCCCGATTTTCTTCATTTGAAATCAACAAAAAAGTATTGCTAAACGTGCTAAATATTTGTGTACAGTAGCGGCTGATTGGCTATATATGGCTACGTGGGAGGTGAAAGAAACGAAACGAAGACTCATTTTTCGCATGTATACACTGAAGCATCCACAAAGGGTATTCGAATGCGGTATATATAGCCGTTCTCGCGTAAATATATATATATTACGCGAGAAACTGTATTCACACACTCACATAGTCATATGTGTTATATATATATAACAATTCGCATCGTTCACGAAATGCACCGTCCATCGACGACGTTCGAACTTTGTAGAAACGTGTATATATATGTGGGCAATAGGCACACAGAGTGTTTACCGCAGTAACCACTAGTTGGCGCTTCACAGCGAGCGATATAGAGAGAGCGGGATAACCGCCGAAAGCAGTCGCGTCGTAGCTTCCGACGCATGAGTCCGCAAGAGCGGACGAGAGATTGTAACAATAAACTCTAATCATACTTATATCTCTGTCTAGCTATCATTGTACCTGTACCTCGAACTCCTGGTAACGCCGAGTGTGGCGGCGATACGATCAAGGCAACAGACCCTGATCCCCACAACTGGTGACCCCGACTTAAGATCAGCGGAAGCGGCGTGGAAACACACACCGAGCGGACGAGCCAGCGGCCGATACTCAGAACGACCGGTACGCAGCGTGCCGACCGTCATTTTGTGGATCCAACATCGGCGAGATACTGCCTACGCCGTAAAAGCTGAACTTTGAACACCACCAGGAAGTACATCGAGTACAACATTGCGATGGAGGTATATAACGTAAAAAGGGCGATCATGACGTAAAATTCGATCGACCCACCGAAGCAAGTAGCTGCGACGTATAACTCTCAATGTTATATCGTCATAGTGAAAACCGTTACCGTAGACGTAAAAACCGGTAACGCAAATTCAATCAAATCAATATAAAACGGACTCGCGAACGAAAACCTTGTTATATCAAAATTCGCGTACTATTGCATGCAGAAAATTCTCGGGACGGCGTTCACGGATGAAGATGCCAATCATTAAGAATTTTACCAATATGATGAGAATAACGTGTAAAATTAGGGAAGCCGAGCTCGGGGGCGCGGGTAGTCGACTCAGGTCGTAGCCTGTGCCATGCAGCTAAGGTCGCGACCTTGTTATAGCGTGGTAACTGGCAGCTACTCGTAACTCGGAGTAAGGCCAATTTGTCAGTCAGGTTAGAAAGATTAGACGTAACTAGCGGGTGGCATTAGTAATATTAGTAAAATTGCGAAGATTATGGTATCTGCGTATACCCGTAGGGCAATCCTGTAAATTCATGCACACATTGAAAAAGCGTAGAACAGAAGTAGGTTTCGTAGGTCAATACGAGTGGCCAAGATCAATAGCAGAATTAGGTAGAAATTCTTATCTGCGTAACGGCAAAATATTCAGAAGAAACATGCCGACAATAGGAAACCCGGAAATTAACGAAATGGATACCGCGATGGAAACGAGCCCGCGTAAACAAACCATAGAAATTTCCAAGGACGAGTTCTTAGAACTCAAGACAGAAATCGAAAGCTTGAAACGTCTAATTAACGATCTAATCGCAACAACAAAGGCGAACAACACGCAAAGTCGCGAACCTAACGTGAACAGAATTAATAACGGTAACCAACTAGGGCCGAACGATGTAAACACAACGCGGTTCGAAAGAGTATTAGGTGATAATAACATGTTTACATTCGGAGATAATAACACGGAACACGTACGCGGTTTTAATATCGAGTCGGATTATAGTCGTCAGTCAAGGACAATAAATATTAAATTTCAAAACTTTTGGAGACACGATCCGGAAGCATGGTTCGCAATGTTAGAATCGTTATTTATGGAGAATAATATTACCGCGGACCAAATGAAATACTGTAATTTATTAAAGAATATCCGAGATGATTTGATCAGGGAAAATCTCGACATCCTTAAAGCTCTTCCCCCGGACAATAAATACAATACAATTAAGAAAGCAGTGTTAAGGAAATATACGGAGACGGAAGAACAGAAACTAAATAGACTGCTGACTGACACACGACTTAACGACCGCAAACCGTCTACGTTTTTCAATGAATTAGTGAACGCGGCAGGAACTCTTATGCCTAGACAAACCGTGTTAAAAATATGGTCCAACAGACTGCCATCTGCAGTCCTAGATAAAATCGAGGATAGGTTGCCTTACGAAAAAGAGGACACAATACTCGACAAAGCCGACCTCGCGCACGAGAGGATGCAGCGCGATATGTGCCGTGTGGATCTGTTGGATGCAATATCCACGGCGAGTATTCCTTTGTCGGATCCTCAAATAATGGCCGCGCACACGAGTAAATCGCCCACGCGGAAGCCGAGTCAGCCGCGAGATAGGCGCGACGTAAGGGATACGCGTAATTGTAGCCACAACTACGAGCGAGGTCCAACACCGCGTGGCCTTCGAAGAAACGATAAAAGTAGACCGCCGAATTGCGTTTGGATTTGCATGCATCACTTTAAATACGGCGATAAAGCGCGATCTTGCTCACCGGAGTGCAAGTGGAAGGATAAAAAAGAGTTAAACAGAAGTAAAAGCATAGATTGTGTCGCGACGGGAACGAATTCGGAAAACTAGTTAAAGCCGACGTTGCGGAGACAAACGCACCGGGCTTTTCGTCAATACGTCTCCAATTAAAAGATAAAAATACGGGCGATATATTTTTGATCGATACAGGAGCCGAAATATCGGTAATACCTAGACCGACGGGATTTAAAGGCAAACCGCTGTCGTTGAAACTTTACGCAGCAAATAACACGCGTATTAAGACCTACGGATACGCAAATCGCGTTATAGACTTCGGTTTTAAAGAGGCAATCAGCCGACGTGCCTTACCCCATCTTAGGAGGGGACGCGATCGCGAATTTCCACCTGATTGCTGACCTTAAAATGGGCAGGCTGGTAAAAGGTGATACGCAGGAATACGTACGAGGGAGAGCCGGTAACGCCGAAGTCTTTTCCATATCCGTATTAGGACCGGATCGCAGGTATTCGGACATATTAGCTAAATTCCCGGACATGCTCGGCATCGATAAACCCGCGTTACTTTTGAAATGCGGGATAATTCACCATATCACGACCCGTGGCCCACCCACTCACCATAAGGTTAGGCGTTTGAACGGCGAGAAATTGAAGGCTGCAAAAGCCGAGATAGCCAAGCTGTGCGAGCAAGGCATCGGTAGACCGTCGGACAGCCAGTGGGCTTCACCCATTCATAGGGTTAGAAAGAAAAACGGAGAAGGGCGAATCTGCGGAGATTATAGAAAACCGAACGCAGCAACAATTCCGGATCGATACCACGTACCGCACTTACTCGATTTCCCCAATAATGAATCACGACCATTCGTATTTAGGGACTTGCAGGACTGCACACACGTATTTCTCTTAACTAAACTCGGTAAAACAGCCTTAGAAAGACCGTATACCGGACCACATAAGGTTATCGAACGTTCAGCTAACGGACGTAATTTTACGATTGAGGTGAACGGATGACAAAGACTCGTGAATACAGAACTGTTAAAATCCGCATACTTCATTCGGATGGAACAAATCGAGAGAATTAAGAACTCCAGTCCACCCGAGACTGTTAGAGTCAACACCGCGAACGGGAGTATTTCACACAAGGTAATACCTAGCAACGCTGACATCGACGTCGAGCAAAGTAACACAAATACAATAAATGACGAAGTTAGTAACGATAATCACAGTCTAGACACAGTCGATGACAGCATTGCATATGACCAGGGCGTAGTAACGCCCAGTAGTTTTTTAACAAGTGGAGCATACTCCGCAAATGACGAGCAATATTGCGAATCACGCGATTTAGCGGAAAACTCTGAAACGAACGAGACGTTGTATAATCCTAGTCATTCAGAGATTCCAAAAAATCAAGAACCGGACGTAACGCAGAACGCGAGAACCGGTAAATGCAATGGTAATAAAGATGAACCACTTACGTGTTCAAGCCAAATACTAGTAAGCCAAAGAAATTTATACCCAGTATTTTAAAACGAAACCGAAAGACTGAATTTGTTAAGGTAATAAATTGTGATAATAGATGTAAATCGGTAAGCTTTATGTTAACCCCTGAAATAATATGTTGTTAAGAAATAGTGTAGTACAACCTACTCGCAAGCCACTCGAAGCGGTGGAAAAATTAGAAATGAGACAAACGTCGAGGACGTGAAGCACGATTGCTTTAGGGCGAATACCTACGCGGAAGCATACCGCACCGGAAGAATAACCGTGTTTAAGAAAATAACACCCCTGAAGTGTCGAAACCGAGATATTTGCGCGTCGCAAACATTTAAGCGCATTATCCATTTCGGAAATAGAAATGGCAGCGCGTATGTTAAAACAAATAGTCGAATTGTTCGATATGAGCGTATTTAGCTTAAGTAAAGTCCAGAAACGTGCGAGGCCGTTCTCGAGGGTTTAGGCGACTGTAAAGTATTAATTGTCATGAAAATTGTAACTTTCGAGCGAGTGAATTTATCCAATTAAAACAATTAGAAATGTTGAAACTGATAGATTATAACATTGCGTCAACGACATCACTGTGTAGTTCGATAGAGTTAAACTCAAGAATACATACGGTACAATTAACAGATTGTAAAAGCGTCGACATTTAGATTATCAAAGCAAGTCAAGGTGGAATCGTTGAAATGTATAGTTACTACATCAGGGGAGTGGGTTAAATACATCTTCGAGAAATAAGTAAATGTTAACCTGAAAAAACCCCGGTCAACATTTAGGGGGGAGCACTGTGGGCAATAGTCACACAGAGTGTTTACCGCAGTAACCACTAGTTGGCGCTTCACAGCGAGCGATATAGAGAGAGCGGGATAACCGCCGAAAGCAGTCGCGTCGTAGCTTCCGACGCATGAGTCCGCAAGAGCGGACGAGAGATTGTAACAATAAACTCTAATCATACTTATATCTCTGTCTAGCTATCATTGTACCTGTACCTCGAACTCCTGGTAACGCCGAGTGTAGCGGCGATACGATTAAGGCAACAGACCCTGATCCCCACATATATATATATATATATATATATATATATATATATATATATACACGTTTCTACAAAGTTCGAACGTCGTCGATGGACGGTGCATTTCGTGAACGATGCGAATTGCTTCGCTCGGCTCGGCTCGGATTTGTTTACCTAAACCAGCATAGCAACAGCCGCATGGCAGCCATAACATTCAAATTATACAGCTATTTTTCGTTTAGCATAGCATTTATTTTATTGACGAATTATGTCAAACCAGGACCTCAGCACCCTTCCTTTCACTCCTTTTAATCCACCCCCAAAGGGATTTTTTATTCGTTTTAGCCGTTTTCGAGGAAACTCGTCAAGAAGATAAAGCCGGTAAAACAGAGCTACTGCATCCCTTTACGAATAGAACTTTTGGATTTTTTTCTGATAGTAAGATTATTTTATAATTAATTCATGTAGGAAGTGACAATAAATTTTTGTCAACTGTCGTAACATTCTAATTAAAATGCAATTATTTTGATATTACAATCCATTAACTGTAAAAAAACATAACACCAATATAATTAAAAAAATCGTTTAAAATGTGGTCACTTGTCCTACTTGAAAAAGCAGCTTTTGCAAAAACATGATCTATAAAAATTAAAAACAATATAGTTACATCATAAAGTACTAAAACATATACTGTTCAAAATTGAAATAATCGTATTGTAATGTGGAAAATTAAATGCTTTTATTCTGTTATAATATAAATATACATATTTTCTTTTAGGAAAAATATCTACCAATTCAGAAAATGTTACGAGATCATTAATTAAATTAATAGAATTATACAAGTCAGAAAGTTCCAAGGACGATACACAACTTTCTATTGAGACTTTCATATTCATTCAATATGGTAATCGTAGATTTTTTGATAATAAAATTAGTAAAACAGTTAGTAAATTGTCGTCTGTTAAGGGTCAATAATAAATAAATCCAATTCATTTATTTAATGAGTGCACAACGTTTCGTCTACCAGGCTTGCACACTGCTGAATATTGAATATAACGTTACTAGTCCGTGCGCAAGCTTATGGTACCTTAGGCCTCCCAGCTCCCCGGGTCCACCAAGGTTTTCTAGACGTATTTTGGCTTCCTGAATCCGAATCTGGGGGGTGTTTTGCGCTAAAGTTGTGCAAAAATTGTTTATTAACAATTTTTAGCAATAATTATCACAAATCGAGAACTTTATTTCTCTTATTCGTGTATTTTGTAGTCAATATTTATGAAAATTTGTATACAGGGTTTTTTTGGGTTGCTGATTACGAATTTGACATTAAATTTTCAAAATTCAAAATGGCGGACTCAGAATGGTGAACGTAACCGCTTCTGGCTGTCGAAAATCTAGTATCAAATTCTTAATCAGCGACCCAAAAAACCCCTGTATACAAATTTTCATAAATATTGACTACAAAATACACGAATCAGAGAAATAAAGTTCCCGATTTGTGATAATTATTGCTAAAAATTGTTAATAAACAAGTTTTGCACAACTTTAGCGCAAAAGACCCTCCAGATTCGGATTCAGGAGGCCAAAATACGTCTCGAAAACCTTGGTGGACCCGGGGAGCTGGGAGGCCTGCGGTACCATAAGCTTGCGCCCGGACTATACAGCCCTCACTTGGAGCTGTTTCTATACAATCAACGATGGTAAGATCCAATTAACCTTTTGGCTGCGGGAAAATTTAAGTACTAAACGACCTTTTATAAAATGCAAAATGTATACATGAGATCATTGGATATTTCAGGTAGAGTCCCCACTCTGACTGCTGGTCGATAAATCGACCACCCCCGCAGACAACGTAAAGTACAATGTAAAATTTTTTTCTTATTTTCCAGGAAAACTCTAGAGGGTATTTCTATGTAATTTCTCGCACTGAACATGAAAAAAATACTAAAAAAAATCCTAGAGATACTCTTGACCTTGAAAATCTATTTTTCAAGGTCGAATTTTTTTTTTAGCATAGATAGAATTTTTTGAAGATTTTCGTACATAGTGTCATGGACTGAATAAAAAAAAATTCTGAAAAAAATAGCTGAGGTATCATTAATCTTAAAAATTTACATTCAAGGTCGCATTCACTTCTAAAACAAGTGCAACAAACATCTGCTACATTTGTCAAGATGTCAAGAAATATTCTAACATTCGCTGTTAGCATAACCCAGGATTAACGGCGTGGACGTGGCGAAAAGGTGATCCCATTGGGGTGCTTGATTTTCGTGAGTCCCCTTGCCTCTCACGTTTCGGGGTGCTTGATTTCCGTGAGTCCCCTTGTCTCTCACGTAGGAATGATTGGCTCTACGGTAATGTCTCTTTTGTGTGATACTCTTCAAAGCATGGTGCTGCGCATAGAGGAGTTTCACAACTAGGGCAAATGTATGTCGTTCTACGTGGAGTCTTACGCAAAGAGCACAAGTGGCATCTTCGACTTGTACCTTGCCTCGGGAAATGGCGGCCAACTAATCGAATGGGAGAGCCATTGTAAGGAGAGATGCTTGCACAAGGATCAAGTTTCAGTAATGATCTAGCAACCTGCAATCTAAATGAAGGAAATGATATAGCTTTCACGTTTCTCATTTTATACAACGCATGAGCATTGGATAGACAAAGATCAATAAGATGAAAAAAAAGCTTTCGATACCATTTCATTGTTTTTCGCACTGGTTCTGTTATAGATAATTGTCTATCAACATTATCAATACCACCCATATTTTGATTATAATCGTGGACACACCTTGGCTTTATAATATCTTTATTTGTTAGGTAACATTTTTTTCCAGTTGCACAGAATTCAAGTTTGTGCACAGTTGTAAGCATACGAACGCTACGTTTATCTTCCCACCTCACTGCCATCCACACATTGTTGTGAGAGACTTGTACTTCACCTCGAACTAACTTGCTTTCAAGCTTTGGCATTCCCTTTCTATTTGCTTTCACTGTACCACACATACCTGTATCACGATCGTGTAAAAATTCTGCCAAAGTGGGAGATATATACCAATTGTCTATATATACAATATGACCCTTATAAAAATAGGATTGTAAAAAGTGAGCTACAATATCGCCAGTAACACCCAAATCAAACGTTTGATAATCAGTGTCTGCGCCAGTATAAACAATAAAACCCAACACGAATCTCGTCTCGCAGTCTACAATCATGAATAGCTTGACGCCAAAGCGATTTCTCTTCAAAGGAATGTCCTGGTTGAATCGAAGCCTACCTTTTTATAATAATAGACTTTCATCTATGCACAGATTTTTTCCTGGAGTAAGAACTGCTGAAAATTTGCTTTGCACGTATTTTATTACTGGCTTTATTTTCACTAAAGGATGATTTTCGATTTCTTCATTCTTATGAAAATTTATACATCGTAGGATGTGAATATATCTATCGCGAGGAATTATTTGGCCAAAAATTGGAGTGTGTAGCAAAAGATCTGTGGACCAATAACTTTGTAAATCGCCTTTACAGACATGGCCCATTAGAATGGAAAGGCCTAGAAAAGTTTCCAATTCTGTTTTTGTGACAGGGGACCAAGCTTTCATGTGGGAAGAACGAGTTATGGGATTTTGAGTTGCGTAACGATTGGCTTCCTCTACAATTTTTTTGAGCAAAGAAGAATCACAAAAGTAATTGAAATGATCAATTGGTGTATTTCCTGAAAAAGAGATATTCGAATTTATTACGGATCTACCTTGAAAATCTTTGATTGATGGATAAAAATACGCGTCCTCAGACAATTCAGTTTCCTTATAAGAAAAGTCTTCCAAATTGACTTCCCCGATGTCTTCATTTTCTGCTCCATTGTTTAAAACCTCGTTTTCTAATACCGGACTCGCCACTACTCCAAGCTTCATGTTCAGCCATTTTATAGAAGATAGAATATTACACTATTCAATAGTGTAATATTCAAAAAGTGAAAATAGTAAAAATGATGTACTGTGAAAATCCTGGAGACTAATAAGTTATGCATGAGAAGTACCAATCTGCATCGTTTATAAATTTATAAATATGAATGAATAAAAAATAAATTAATTTTTTGAGATTAAAATATTTTTGAAGATTAGACGAGTTTCTACAATAAGTAATGACATTTATTTCGTACCCAGTTGACGAACAACAAAGATATACCAACTCCCAGACCGAATTAGTAAAAAACAGATTTTGTGTTTACGTCATTGATTTTAGATCACGCTGAAAATGAATGCCGCATCATTTTATGTAACCTTCAAAGATAAGGTTAAAGCTCGATATTTTGTTTTGGAAACTAAAATTTCATCGCGAAATAGACATTTTCATGAACAAAGGTAATTTTAGGATTTTTTTTACTTTTTTTCCCGTTTTGACCTCATCAATAACGCTAAAAAGCTAGATCGAACTTTCGCTTATGCAAATAAAATACAATATGACCTTGACTGTAAATTTTCAAGGTTAAGGATACCACAGTGATTTTTTAAAGTATTTTTTATAAACAGTATATAAAATTACGAAAGAAATCACTCTAAAATTCTCGCTTCTACTAGGGATGAAATTTGACCTTAAAATACCTATTTTCAAGGTAAATAAGATTTTGAGGAATTATAAAACTATTTTATATACATTCAAAACATCAAAATTGATCTATAAACATTAAATATGTTGTGTATTTTAAGTGGTCGATATATCGACCACCCCCACAGTCAAAAGGTTAAGTTTTAATATTTTTATTACAATATTCAAGTAATTATAATTAATAATAGTAATTTAATAGTATTTTAAGAGTATTTTAGTAAAAGAAGTTTTATCATTATAATGCTAATTGAAGTAGTTAAAATATTTTTAATTTAATTATTTATTTTTTTTGTTCCCAACTGAAAAATGCAAAATATTCATATTTACCACTTTATAGGTAAAAATAAAGTCACTCATCAATTTTCTTTTTCATGATAGAATTCATATAAATGCATATTCAT
This sequence comes from Theocolax elegans, assembly GCA_026168455.1. Lineage (NCBI taxonomy): Eukaryota > Metazoa > Arthropoda > Insecta > Hymenoptera > Cerocephalidae > Theocolax > Theocolax elegans. The sequence continues at coordinate 9,802,114 of CM047429.1, forward strand.
ATATAGGCATTCTTTTTTATAGGCTTTTTTTCTTCTCACTTGAGCTGTAACATTATATTCAATATTGAGCAGGTGTAGAGGTCTGCAAGCCTGGCATACGAAACGTTATGCACTTACATAAATAAATTGGATTTATTTATTATTAACCCTCAACAATCAACAATTTACTTATTCAACAATAGAGGGACAAAATTACAAACTAGTAGAACAGAAATTGCATAAAATTACGTTATTATAGTTTACATTGCTAATAATATAGTAACCGATATATTATATATATATACTCCTATTTCAGAAAAAATGTATAACTTTGGCAATTTATTACCTATAAATTTCAGTCAAACCATTTGCATCTGGCTGAGTTATGTTACTAACATGATGATATATATTACTTATATAATACAATTATGCATATTTAAATAAAGATAAATAATAAATATATTTAATTTCAGGTAAATATATTGGTGAAACCATTCATGACAATCAACTTCAATTTTATATAGATTCTGTAGATAATTCACCACAATTTGATGGTACAGACGAAAAAATTAAATTTAATAATTCAGGTCAACTTAACACTTAACATTTAAATATAATCGAAAACTTAAGTGACAATAATAACAAGAATTCAGAAGATTGTTCAGAGTATCACCCTTCAAAAGACGAAAATTCTTTATCTGAAACTACTTCTAGCGGATCTTCTGATGAAGATTGTTACGTAAAACAGAAACTCAGTAAAAAAAAGCGTTGGATCCATTGATTATTTCTAGATTAATGAAAAGGAACGGAAGGAAGACAGAAAATAGTAAAAAAAAAAGTTATAATGCTATTAATGTAGAAAACAAATTTCATAAGCAGGGTTCAACAGAAATTCCTGCACCGCAAACATTTATTCCAGAATCCACTCAGGATGAAATAAATGATAAAAATAAACTGTGTTATTATAAAAAAAATTTTTGCTGTTTTTGTTTTATTTTATGTAAAAGTATTGATAGGCACCTAATTTTTTATCATGCGGAGCAGACAGAGGTTAAAATTATAAACTATCTGACACTGTGTAGCGGGGACAGAAGAAAAAAAATAGGACTATTGCGCAAAAGAAGAAATGAGATATACAATAAAAGCAAAGAGTATAATCCAATTGGCGAACAAATAATGACTCGGCAACTTCAATTAAATGAAGTAAATAAGTCAAAATCGATAAGTAATAAGATTATTTGCATCTACTGTCGATGTTATTATAATGACACATATTTATCTTGTCACGTAAAACAATATCATGAAAATAAAAACACTGATAACTTTAGACAATTAAAAAGGAACGCTATTACAGCGATGGATCAAATAGATGAACGAGCATTAAAGCTTGTGCGTGAAGAAGTGTTTCTTGGTCTTTTAAAAGATGAATGTTGAAATGTTGTTCGTTATGACTTATTTATTATTTTGTATGCAAATAAATTTGGAATGAAAAAATATGGGAGTAAAGATCAGTTTGGACAGTTAAGATGAACTCTTCGTTTATTAGCGAAATTAGCTCCTGCAATCAAACATTATGCTAAATCGCTTACACAATTGTACATAGCTTTTAGAGCCATGCATTGGCCTACGATGATAAAAGCCATATATTTAATTTGTAAATACAAAAAGGAAACAAGATCGTTTCGTTTATAATCCATACAATGGCGAAATTATTCGAATTCTTCTAAGAAAATATATTAAAATTTTACGAAACAAATATGAAATCAATGAGGATAAAATTATTCAAGAGCGTTTGACGGGTTTTATAAATATTTTTGAAGGCGATGTGGATATGTTAATTTCTGCTATTGTAGAACGTTCAAGGAAAGCAAAAAACAGATACAAACCCACTGAAACACGTCCACAAACAGATGATATTATAGCTTCAAACTCATTTTTAAAAGATAAAAGAATTTTATTTACGAATCTTTTGAAAAATTGTAATGGACATCCTGCGTATGCCACGCGGCTAGAATTAATTAATATAACAGCTCTTATAAATCAAATTTTTAATCGGCGAAGGTCTGGCGAGATTTCTAGAACGTTGATCCTCGAATGTGAAAATGCAAAAGCTGTCGATAAAAATAGTGAGTTTTGTAAATTGCTTTCTTCTCACTTCAACATCGAGCTGAATTATCTAAGGTAATGACACGAATTACAATATTCTTTCTTCAAGATTAATATATTGTGGAGGTAGTATCCTAACCTCACTTTACCTATCCTTCTCCTTACCTGCAGCTAGGTTTTGACAACCTGCTGCTTTCCTCAACTCTAATTTTGGTTCAGTATTATTTACTAATACTGTTGCAGGTACTCGAAGGAGGTTTTACAGCAGCGGATGACTACCACTTTCTATGATGAGGCTGGATACGACTTGAATGATTTCTACGCATCTGTTATATACTGTCTACACTACCTCAAGTTCTACCAGATACGATTATCTTCTGCAGGACATAATGTACAGGATTCATCACAGGTCCTCAACATACTATACCAGGATTACTCAACACAGGAATGGATATTATATTATGCGGAACACTGACAGGGACAGTGATTTTGTGCATGTGCGTATGTGTCACTGGAGTTCGTACTCCTCACGGTCTAGACTAGCTAAGTAAGTGACATGCAGTTAGAACTGCCATGTCACAAAGTCTATTGACACAAAAACATGAAAAGTACTAAGCTACGTAAACCAAAGTTTTAGAATCGGCTAGTTAAGAGTATGATGAAGAGCAAATAAATACTGTTTCAGAAAATGGGAATAAAAAAAGAAAACTGAAAAGAGTATGTCCAATTACATCTGATTCCTCAGAATCTGAACAGCATGAAAAGGAAAATCATATAAAGAAAAAAAAAGTATATTTTGTTATTATTTACTTTCTTTTTCGCTTTTATTTACGTTTTTCTGTGCTTTTTTTTGTTTTTTTTTTCAAGTATGCCTAGACCTATATATTCGTAAACTTTTTCTTTCATATGTACGTTATACACTTTATTGCTTAAAGTTAGAACAAAAAGTTCTAATAGTTTTATAAGTATAATTTGTTATTATCTTTTTCAATCTTTGATTTCCTCTATTTTAGTTTATTATAGTTATTACATAATATTATTACATAACAAGTGTGTGAAGAAAAATATCACACACGAGTCGCATACGCTATTTTTTGATCGACCGTCCGTTATGTCGGTGCATGAAGTTGATATTTCACTTCACGAACGTAATTACTTCACGCATAGTATGAAATAGTATTCACTTCACACACGGATTTTTTAACTTCATGCACCGACTTCACGCAGTCGATCAAAAACCATAATTTAACATATTTAATTTTGCAGCAATATAACACAAATCATGGTTGTTAGAGGAAAAAAATGTATTTTTGAAGCCTTTGTATCTTGCTTGGAGAACAAATGATATCCAACAAAAAAATCAGCGAAGCTTGTATAAAATACAGTGTTTTGCGAGGAAGAGATGGCTTCAAAATTCGAGCTCGATTTCCAAACATATTTAAAATGGACCAATAATTTCCAAATTTTATGAATTTTTTATGTTAAGAACATAATTTTTTAAAGAAAATATTCTATAAAGTAGTTTTAGTTGCAAAAGAAATCCTTGTTCAATGATAAATATTTGTAAACAATGAGTTGAGCGTTATAAAAAATTATATTTATGTTTTCAATAATGTTGTTACAAGAAAATGCACGGACTTAGCATTTAATTTCACAAAAATCATGGATCTCCCTATTTATACTAATAAAATTAGTAGTTATCTTTGTATAAATTATTATATCTTGTTACTTGAAAAAAAGTTCTTTTAGAAATAAATGATGTTTTATAATAAAATCTCTAAGAAACAAATAATATTATGATGATTAATATACAGTACGTTTACAGTTGTAACGCGGTATTTCGTCCTAATACCAGTTACAAGTTATTTATTAATTTAAACAGGGACGACGGCCCCGAAGAACGCGTCTTTGTCGTCGCCGTGGGTTAATAGTTAACCCGTCGGAACACGGTAGCGGAGATAGAATGATCTCCTACGTACCGACACACGTGGCGGGAAAATCGGGAATCGGAATAATTAATTGCGGGTTATTTTATAATCAAAATGATAACGCGACCGTTATACTAAAACAAATAAATAAGTATTTATTCAGAATTTACACGGAGGTGCCCGACAATAATTAACGGGGCGTTCTCCCGGTCGCGTGGTATATACGCGGCAAGCAGGGGCTGCCCCCCGTGCTCGCCCCGCGCAATACCCAAACGGTTTCGGTAGCACCACAACGACGTCTCGTCGCAAAGCCCCCCACTAAACTCCACATCATCCTACTGATGTGAGAGTTGAAAAGAGGGCAATGAAATAAATAATGACACGCACGCAATCGAATTCCTCGCCTAGACGAACTAGGGTCGAGGAGTGGTGAGGTTCTTCTCCAGGGTGGCCATCACCAGTCGCAGGACGACGTCTCTCGCTGCGGGATTGTCTCCTGCCACCGTTTCCAACAACAAGCGACACTCCCGAAGAAGGTCAGCATCGTTGTTGGGTTGTCTCGATGGCCTGGTGATGACGTTGCTGCTCATCCCCGACATTATGTCCATCCTGGTAGGAACGGAGGGCGGTCGACCAATGGAATCGGTGGTGCAGGGTACGGGGTCAATAATGACAACTCAGCTGGATAGCCGACTTGCCTGAATACGGCGTTAAGACCCGCCTGCACCTCATCCAAGAGTCCAGAGTTTGGTACTCCCAAACCCTGCGCCAGGCGACGAAAGAACGTCTCATGCGGGGGTACATCTTCGATCCGCTCGACGTGGACTGGCTGAGCTACGCTCTCTTCTTGTCCACGGGTCTTATCCTCTTCGGCCTCTTGCCGGCCAGATATCGTTGGAGGAGGCGGTGTAGGAGGAAGGGCCAGGGAGTCCTGGTATTCCCTACGGCGTCGATCGACCAGCCTTTGAGCATGCTCGCGCAAGGCGCGTCGCACCTCCTCAATCGGCCGGTATGGTGCAGACCAAATTCTGCCGCCTGTCGGCGGTCTGCCTCCTCGATTCGGCGAGCAATATCTCCGGACGCAAAGGATGGTTGGTTTTCCTGGGGCTGTGCGTCCACAATACCCACCGAAGTTGCTCGGACCGATGCGACGGTGGTCTCTTCCACCCGCCGCTTCTTCGCTTTACTGCGGCTCCCTCTCTGTCTAGCCGTCTTGGACACGGACTTCTCCTGTGTCCCAGACGTTGATGGTTGGGATGCCGCTATTGTATACTTGCTCTAATTTTTCCGTGGCGAGCCGATCATTGCTGGCCTAGGATTTTCTCCTTGGCGGAACGTATCTCTTTAAATCGGATACGTGTACCTCAGACCTTTTCCGTCCAGACTCCTCAAGTCTTAATACTACTGGTGATAGTATCTGCTTGACTTCGAAGGGTACGTCGTATTAGGCGCCAATTTGGCCGAAATACCTTTGGCCCCGTGCGATAACGTTCTACATTTCCTCATGACTAAATCACCTACTTGGAAGGAAGCCACACGTCTATTTTTGTTATAGACTTTATCCTGATGTCTCTGCTCTTCATCTATGTGTTTACGCACTAGATCTCGAAGGGCATCAAGACGTTTGAGTCGATCCATCCACATCTCGGGATCGACAGGAATTTTAAATTCCCTCTTCTCAACCTCTCTACGCAGACTCTTTATAGGTTAAGGATGACGTCCAAAATTGAGGAAAGCTGGGGAAACCTTCGTACTTGATTGCGTTGCTGTATTAATAGCATGACGGAATTCATGTAGATGTTCATCCCAGCTGCGATGATCGGAATCCACAAAGGCCGCGAACATCGTCTTTAATGTCCTATTTGTTCGCTCGACGGGGTTGGCTTGTGGTCGGTAAGGAGGAGTCGTGATCTGTTTTATCCCGTAATTCTCAAGCATCTGTGTCAACTTATTATTGACGAACTCTGTACCATTATCCGTAAGGAAGTAATCAGGAATTTCCCAACGAAACAGTATGAGTTCCTCAAATGCTTTCGCGACCGACTTACCGGTAGCAGCTCGTAACGGTTTTAATTCAACCCACCTCGTGAGCAAATCTTGTAAGACCAGTATATATTTGTATTGGTTCTTACTACGAGGCAGTTCCGTTATATCCGCTGCAACCACAGCCCACGGTCTATCAACATTACGTTTGCCCATCAAACCTTGAGGGCCCGCCTGTGAGACTTTATATCGTTGGCAGTCTAGACACTGCACAACGATTTGCTTGACATCATGGTAGATACCCGGCCAATAATAGTCCCTTGCCACTCGGTCATAAATCTTTTCCACTCCTAAATGACCACACGATGGAGGGCAATGCGAATCCTCTAGTACGCGCGTCCTATGTTCAATGGGCACAACTAATCTCCATCCCTCCTCTTGACCCGTGATTGGGTCCAGCAGCTTATCGGTCGTGAATCGATAGAGCATTTCATCCTCAATTTTCCAGTGCGGAAACTTTTGAGGACTGGACCTCACATCATCCAATCTGGCGATGTACCATGGGTCGGTAATCACGTCAAAGGAGGCTATTTCGACTTCGTCCGAGTCCAGGTTAACAGCGCGAGAGAGTGCGTCGGGAACATAGTGTAGTGCACCTTTCTTGTGCACAATCTCGAAGTCCCACTGTTGCAACTCAAGCACCCAGCACGCTAGTCTGCCGGTGGGTTCTTTAAGAGTTTTCAGCCATTTGAGCGCGCTGTGGTCCGTCACAGCTTTAAAACGATACGCTTCAATATATGGCCGAAGTTTCTTAATTGCCCGGATCAAGGCTAGACACTCTTTTTCCGTCGTCATGTAACTACGCTCCGCCTTGTTCAACACTCGGCTGACGTAAACGATCGGATGCTCGGAACCATCTTCATCTTCTTGGGTTAACACAGCCCCAATAGCGTAATCACTCGCGTCGCTCTGCACCGAGAAAGGCTTAGAGAAGTCTGGTCGAGCGAGTACTGGCGCGCCGGCTAGAGCTAACCTGAGTTCACGGAACGCTGCGTCCTGCTCTGGTCCCCACTCCCATGGCTGGTCCTTACGGAGTAATCTCACGAGAGGGATCTTAATATCCGACTCTCGATTTATAAAACGAGAATATCAACCGACCATGCCAAGGAAGGAACGAAGTTGTTTAACATTTCTTGGGGTCGGATAATTTAGGACAGGAGCCACTCGATCCACATCGGGACGAAGTCCATCACCATCCAGGCGGTACCCAAGGAACGTAACGCTCGAGCAACAGAACTGACACTTCTCTCTGTTCAATTCTAGCCCTGCGTCCACTAGTGTCCTTAGAACCATTTCCAACCATTTTAAATGTTCCTCGAAAGTTTCGGTTATAACGATTAGATCGTCCAGGTAACCGAAAACATGAGGTTCAACTTCGGGACCAAATAGAGCATCGATCAACCGTGCAAATGTCATGGGTGCATTCATCAGTCCTAACGGCATCCGTGTGAACTGCCACAACCCAGACCCAGGTACAGCGAAGGCGGTATAATGTCGACTAATTTCTGACATTAACACTTGGAAATATGCCGTCTTAAGATCGATCTTAGAGATGAATTTGGCATTATGTAACTTATCCAGAATCGAATCCATATTCGGTATTGGATATGAGTCACGTTTTGTTACCGCGATTCAAATCTCGGAAGTCTATGCAAAAACGATAGCTACCTTCGTCTTTGCGGACTATCGCTGGAGCGGCAGACCATTCACTTGCACTCGGTTCTATTATTCCTCTCTCAAACATTTTCCTGACTTCTTGCTGGGCGAATTCGAGGACTTTAGTCGACATATGTCTTGGTTTGTGACGTACTGGTCGTGCACCTGGTTCTACTTCCACGTGATGTTCGATCAACGTAGTAAAGCCATGCACATCGCCTGGTGGTGGTAATAAGTTCTCTACTAACTTTCTTACCCTCTCTCGCTGGTCATTGTTAATCTCAATGATACCTGCACACTGCGAGAATCCTCGTGTCTTCGTCTCGGATTCCATCCTTGACAAAAGACTGCCATTTTCCGGCGCCAACACACCAGAGGGCATCGCCAATTTTAACCTCGATGTTCCTATGTTGAAGGAAGTCCATACCGAGGATCATCGAGTGTTCCATACTCTCGACTATTCTCAGTTGGATGTTGCCATCTAATCCCTCAATTCCAAATAGAACATCTAACAAACCTAGGACTTTCAGTGCCGGTCCTGCGACACCTCGCACGACTACCTTGGCCGGTTTCCACTTATCCCTGTAGCATTCCGCTACGTCAACGCGTATAAGTGAAACCATTGCTCCTGGGTCGAACAATGCTTTAAAGTCCTTGCCACCAAGTCTTACCGAGAAGAACAAACGGTTTTCGGATTGCACTCCCGCAACCATGTCTTCGGCTTGACTGTCAAGTAGAGCTGGAGTCGAACTTGTCTCTCTGGACGTCTTTGGGACGGCTCCTGGCCCCCCCTGAACTGTTCTAATCGGCAACGATTTTGAACTGTTCATCACCTGATCAAGAGAGACAGTCATTTTACTCTCATTAGACTGTGTTATACTCTTTTCTTTGATCGTAGGTTGGGGTGACAATGAGTAACGAGTATCATCGTTCTCATTGGTGGGGTTACATAAGGTTAGAGTTTTTCTCTCGTTCTCTATTTCCTTGAGTAACCGTTTGTGTTCGTTAACAGACTGCCTACGGAGTACTTCAGACCAGAAAGACTCTTTGTTTTTCTTGATCTCTAGAAGTTCTAAATCTGCTTTGTTCGGTGCTTCGAACGTTGGAGTTAGCTTGGAAGGAGTCTCAGCCTTAACCATAGGTAACTCAGCAGATTTCGGCAAATTCAGATGTTCAGAGGTATTCTCTCATACCTTCTGAGCATTTGTTTGCTCTCCGTTAAGTAGTTTAGCAAAGTCAGTGAGGTGTTTGTCCTTCTTAACAAACAACCTCGCGGGTTCACCAACCCGTATTTCTTGCCCCCTAGAGCTCTTACGCTCTTTTAATTGCGTGCAGGGCCCGGGGGCGATTCTGGTACCCTGCCGCTAGGTTTCCCAGATATTGCCGTACATGCTCACACTTTGGACAATTATCTAGGGTTACCCCGGTTGTGTGGCACACCTGACACTCAATGGGTGCTGCCACGTTCGGGCACTGGTCCGCTGTATGTCCCATACTTGCGCACTGGAGGCAAGTCTGATTGGGACAATCGGAATACTGATGTCCTACTTTGTGGCATGTAAAACATATGCCAAAGAAGGGAGTATTCGGATTCCTTTGCATACCAGCGTCTTGGGTCTGCCTCTGCGTAGTACGATCATACACCGTGCTTTGTCTACGCTGAGGCGTATAGACGGGTGTCGTCTGAGCTTGAGCAACGTATTGTTTCGGCCTAGCACCGGTATATTGTTGCTGCTTTGACCCTGTCTGCCTATTTCCCGAAGATTGTCTCGCATTATTAATATTTTGTGCACCCACAAAATTTTTATTTTGTTGCAAGTATTGACGTTGGCTAGTGTTGCGAGTACCATACACATTGGCTATTTCACAATCACTTGAAGATGGGCTAGAAGAATGTTTCTTATTCTTCTTGCTCCTTTTCTTTTTCAACGTCTTCTTCTTCAGTGGTGGAGATGGCTGAGAAACTGGTTGGCTCTTCTTATTTTCAACTAATGAGGCCACTTTCCCCGAAACTTTGGACGAACTCCGTTTTGGGAAAGCTTGTGGGATATGAACTTGTTCTCTTGGTGTGGGTTCCGCAAACCTCTTGTCCCATACCAAGTGTTGTTCATATTCTTTACCGTACTTCATTATGTCTTCGAATTTATTTATGGATCTCGAGGACATAAATTTACGGCACTCCGGTCTCAATTGAGAATATGCCATCTCTACTTGTTGGCGCAGCGGAGGAGGTCGGCGTAATTTCCGCACAATAGCCTTAAAGCAATTTAAGTATTTTACGACCTTCTCTCCTTTGCCTTGCGTGCGGCGGTGTAGATCCTCGAACAAATCTTGATCTCGTAACTCCTGACCGTATTCATTCAAAAATTCATTTTCGAAGTCATAGCAGTTACGTAAAGAAGATTGGACGGCCCTATACCAAAATAAGGCTGTCTTCTTAAACACGCAAGGTAATGCGCTCAGAATACGCCGGTCAGAGAACTGGTCGTCATTCCTGAAGTCTTGTAAACTATCTAGGAACTCTTCAGCATCGTCGTTGGTCTCCCCATCGAACGATAGACTCCAGTCTCTGAGAGCACTTGCACAACCAGGCCGATCCTTTCTATCTCTCACTGGTGGCTGGTCGTATCCCAAAGGGACTAATGCACCCATGTCCTCACTTTGGTTATTCCTATCACGCCGGTGGACATCTCGAATCGGCGATGGTACTCTACTACGTCTGTCAGAGAGGCGCTCCTTGCGATATCTTCTCGCATAGTAAGCGGTTGCATCCTCCCTATTTGCAGCGTAATATTCGTCCGAATCTAAGTTGCTAAGATTAGAATCGGTTTGAGTACCTTGATCGCATCTAGCGACAGCTCGCTCGTGCTCGACGGGATCATTATTCGTTTCGCGAGATCTGTTGTAACCATTGTCACATTGTGTAGAGGCTTCCCTCCTAGTGTAAGTACTTTGGTTACGATCGGACGTTCGAGACTTACTATTCCCTTCATTCGGTAACCGTCTAGGAGTGGACGTTGCACTCCTGTGATAGCGCTCACCTTCCGAGAACGATTCATCATCTGCTTCTTCTGGTGCTGGCGCATATCTGTGTGAGTAGGTCCTGTCGTTATGCTTGTCGTACCTAACCTTCCTCTGACATGTACGTATTGATCACGATTATATGCACGATAATCTGGAGCTTCCCTCCGATTATCAGTCGACTGCCTGCGATCGTTGGAGGGGAGTTCATAATCCCTGCTCGTCTGTTGTCGCGACTTATCTGACTGAATCTCCGAAATGCGCTTTTTAATAGCGCCAGAACTACTAAAATGGCTGGGAGTAGACCGTCCATGTGCATCGGGAGTTCAGTCCATAATTGTTACGACGAATGGCGCCCCTTTACACTGGATTGTGGTTACCAACCAACGAGTTACGCTGATCCCGGTGTGACGTATGTGGTGGGTTTATAGCATGCGTCTCACCTAGACCAGTATGTGTGGCGGTCGACACCGTCGATTGTCTCGAAGTTGGTACGTTAGCCGTCGGAATCGCCGCTTGGTTATTCCTATCACGCCGGTGGACATCTCGACTCGGCGATGGTACTCTACTACGTCTGTCAGGAGGCGCTCCTTGCGATATCTTCTCGCATAGTAAGCGGTTGCATCCTCCCTATTTGCAGCGTAATATTCGTCCGAATCTAAGTTGCTAAGATTAGAATCGGTTTGAGTACCTTGATCGCGTCTAGCGACAGCTCGCTCGTGCTCGACGGGATCATTATTCGTTTCGCGGATCTGTTGTAACCATTGTCACACTGTGTAGAGGCTTCCCTCCTAGTGTAAGTACTTTGGTTACGATCGGACGTTCGAGACTTACTATTCCCTTCATTCGGTAACCGTCTAGAAGTGGACGTTGCACTCCTGTGATAGCGCTCACCTTCCGAGAACGATTCATCATCTGCTTCTTCTGGTGCTGGCGCATATCTGTGTGAGGAGGTCCTGTGTTATGCTTGTCATAACTAACCTTCCTCTGACAGTACCGTATTGATCACGATTATATCGAATGGCGCCCCTTTACACTGGATTGTGGTTACCAACCAACGAGTTACGCTGATCCCGGTGTGACGTATGTGGTGGGTTTATAGCATGCGTCTCACCTAGACCAGTATGTGTGGCGGTCGACACCGTCGATTGTCTCGAAGTTGGTACGTTAGCCGTCGGAATCGCCGCTTCTGCGTTAATGCCTGCTGCATTATCAGAAAACGGTCTCGATTCACCCGTCGGCATAGGCACTCTACCATGTGTAGTCACATTTCCCTCTTCTTCCTGAATGGGGGTTATGTGCTCACTTGTTGGTCTATCGTCTGACAACTCAGACTCTATAGACCTGTCGGTACCAGAAAGTATCACACTACCTCTTCTGGAACGCTTTTGGTGCCTCTGCCAGAACTGTGGACAAGCTAAGGGCTTTGTCGCTGGTTGGGCAGAAGTATCCTCGTCGTAATTGGGATACCAAGGCACGTCAATTTGAGGATCATAACACTTGATCCTATGTCTTAGAAGGCGCTCTCTACACACAAACTCTTCGCTATTTGCATTAAGGTGCAAACGATCGAGCTGGGCGTAGATCTCCTCCAAAGGAAGTGATCTGATGTCCTTTTTAATGTTATCTCTGATGTTAGAATTAAGTCTAATAACATCGTACTGTATATTAATCATTACAATAATGGAGGGTGACAATTATCAAATAAATAATATTATGATTTATATCATTTCATGTCATAATTGTATACGAACACTTATATCCAGCGTATGATTAAATGAAATAAACGCAATTTTTAAATAAGTACCTAATTTCCACGCAACTACACAATCACTTGCGTTCAAGCAGTACTTTGGGTTTCTACCCTTAAAATAGATATATTTAAAAAAAGAAGTATTCATACTGACATTAAATTAAAGATAATATTTTCCGATAATTATGTGATGGAGTCACTCGACCGTAAAACCGCTTTATCATTTTGTGCTGGAGCTACAACGTACTAAACCAAAAAATGTGCATTTACGTTTAACCCATTCATACCGTAGCGGCTAATAGAGCCAAATTTGATCATAACGCTATAAAAAATGTAAAAAAAATATTCTAAATATATAAAAATATAAATAAAAATCTATATAAATCTTATGATATGAGGATTTGTTGCGAATTTATTGCGTCGGAAACAATTTAATTGCTCTAGGCATTTCCGAGATAAAGCGATGGAACCAACTTCAATCTTAAGCTAGCCCGGCCAATGGTGTACACCTTGGCCCCTAATTAATGTCTTTGATTGGTCGAAACGGTAGAATTTGTTGCTAATTTATTCCTTTTCAACGACTCATTACAAAAAATCTAAAAGTTAATTAAAAGGTTAATATCGAAAATCAACAATCCGCGAATTTTCGAAATGTGCGCAATATGTGATATGGCACAAAAATCAATAGACTATAATTAATTACTAACTTATTACTAACAATTGTCCACGAAAATAATTTTATTGTAGTTCAATGCGGAATGGATGAATAATACCGATTTCTTACAATATCATTACGTATCGTCAGAATCTGGTCCAAAATTATCGTGATATTACGTGAACAATGAAAAAATATTTTTTTAGCAGTAGTAAATATATGATTATAGTTGATTTCGGGATAGTTTAACAATATGTACAGTTTATGACATAAATGCAATAAATAATACCAATTTTTTGCAAAATCAGTACTGGTCGTCACAAACCGGATTGGATGATAATTTGTAACCGTAAATTGAAATATCTTCTTTTCCTAGTATTAAAAATGTGTGTGTAATCATTCTGTCCTAGTTTACCAATAAGTTCAGTATTTGACTCAGAATTGAGGACTAATATCGATTTCCTACAATATCGTTTCTTATCGTCAGAATCTGGTCTCGGTAATATTGTGTAAACGTCAGAATTATCTATTTGTGGCAGAAATAAACGTATGATTATGGTAGATTACGCCATAATTTGTCAATCTGTTCAATATGTGGCGCGGAAACAAAAAAAAACCAATTTCTATCAGTAACACTAGAGGTCGTGAAAATACGGTTATGATGATATTAAGTAAACACTAATATCTATATTCTATGTATTAAAATTCATCCGTTCTCCGGTGTCCATCCTCCGGCGGGCGGTGTCCGGTGTCCGGTACCCCTTAAGATGTAAGAATGAAGAGTATGTGTGGAGTGGAAGGGTTAACGCTGATTTTTCGGGAATTTCTAAGTTATTCCGGGATAACTCTATGTATTACGGGATTTCCTGGATATTTCGGGAATTCTGAGGTATTCCGGGATAACTATACTAATTACGGGATTGCTTGTAAATTATTCTTTTTTATCAGTAGTAAACGTATCATTCTGGTAGATTTCGCTATGTTTTATCAATATGTACAATTTATGACGCAAGTGAGACAAATAGTAAGAATTTCTTGTAAAATCAATACTGTTTTTCATAAACCGGGTTGGGCGATAATTTGTAACCGAGAATCGAAATATCTTCTTTTTCTAGTATTAAAAATGTGACTATTATCTATCTTGCTCTAGTATACAAATCCGTTCAATGTTTGTCGCAAATGCAATGAATAATTCCGATTTGTTACAATATTATTTTGGTCGTCAGAGTCTTCAAGATTTCTTGATGTTTTACTTAACTATATCAATATATCTATGATTTACTTTCCATGTAACAAGTGCAAGCTAAGTTAGAACTCTATTGCTCTAAAATTTATTGTGGCTCATTGTATAGGAGTATGTGACGTGTCCACTGGGGTTTCTTGAATTCTGGAATACTGGAATCTGGAACAGCTTTTCATTAGAGTTAATCTGTGTAACCGTGTAACACGCTGAGTGTGTAATTATTACTTTTCCGATAACTAAATTACTTTATTCGATTCGAATTACGTGTGACTGGCTTACGAACTCTTATCACGCTCGCTTTCCGACCAATTCCGAAATTCGCGACATTCATAACCCAAACTAACATGAAACAATCATCCCAAAAAAATGTATTAGAATAGAAAACTTTCATTCATTACTAACCTGGTGAGTTGCTTTCCTCCGTCGAAAGTGGCTTTACATCGAGATTAAATAATGACATGAATTTAGCTATAATAATGAAACTATTATGAATAACTTATAGTGAATCAAACACATTATTTGGTTTTCTTTATTAATTCATTCTTTAACAATTAAAAATTTATTCATTATGCTTTGTGAAGTTTGTATGTATTTCGAAATTATCAATTGTACTAAACTAACATTGGGTGTACATTTTCTCTATTTTTGGGAATGGTGTGGGTCTGAAGGGAGTAAAATACAATTCACATTTCAATAGTTTTATTTATTTAATAAAATAATATAAAAATTTACACTCCCCTATTTGGGGTGAATCCTCAGGGCGTGTACCCATTCGTCGTGGCACTCCGGGCAGGCCTCAATGGTCGTCCCGGTCCTGCCACATCCGCGGCAAAACTTGATCCTTGCCTCCGGACACCTCTGCCAACTGTCGTTCCTGCTTCCACAGTTCCAGCATCCCTGCCTTCTACGGCCACTGTACGCCGTTGGACGTGGGGCCAAGGTGCTGGACACGGCGAGGTTCTGGGCCGGAAGCATCCAGGTTCGCTGGGATCGTCTGGTGGGTGTTAGGGATCTGGTGCTGGATGGTGAGGGGAATTGGGGGGGTGGGGAAATTTTCAGGGACAAGAGTGATGGGATAGTTGGGGAAACCGGTCCCGTACGGCGTTCTTCGGGAGGTGGGGTGGTTTGACGGGGTGCTGGAGGGGCGATTTGGATAGGGGCCAATAGGGGTGGGGGCAATCCAGAAAGGGTAAGGGAAGGGGTATACGGGATAGGGATAGGGACAAAATGCACGATGCGCATTGCATGGTCTTGGGAGGGGTCGTGGTACACTTGGGTAATGGGTCTGGGGAATGCGGGAAGGGGGTCGGGAGATTGCGGCGCAAGGGGTTGGGGACGGGTCACAGGGAATGGTGCTGGATGGGAATGGGACTGGGAGGTTGGTGCTGGATGGGGTTGGTGAGATGGTGCTGGAGGGGGCTGTGGTGCTGGATGGGGTTGGGGTTGAGGGACTGGTGCTGGAGGAGGCGGTGGATTCACCGGGACTTGCTGTTGCTCGTAGGGCGCAGGCGGCTTTCCGTGGCCGACCTCGACGCCTTGGAGATCTCTCGCCACCGGCTCCCTCGTCTGGCTCCTTCCTCTTCCCCGTGGTTGCGGGGGCCTGTGCCGAGGGACGCTTTCGCCGTAGTGGCTCGGCGTCTCCGTCACATCCGCCCGATATGGCACGTAACCCCGGTACCGATACCCTTCCGGACTCTTTTCCCTCTTCGGAAGCGTCCGTTGAGGCACCGGGGACGGTGGAGCTGGAGGTGTCGCTGGGGTGGGTAGCGTTGCTACGTTTTGGGGAGGCGGGTAGATCGGCGCCTCGCCCATCAGAGGACGTCGCACTGCCGACGTTCCGCCTCTTCCTCCCCTTCCTCGTAGGCTGCTTCGCCATTGTAACATCTGGAATAGAAATGGGATTGATATTTACCTTTCGGGGCGGAATGTATCGCTTAATATCCTCTATGGATATTTCAGTTCTTTTCTTTGTATCGTCATCTTCTACGATATAAACAGTAGGGGATTTAATTTCGACTTCTGTTGCTGGACCTACAAATTTCGGAGCCTGTTTGGCTGCAAAATTTCCTTCTGCAGAAGATTGAACACGATTTAATCTAACTATTTTATCTCCTATCTGGTAAGTAATATCCCTTCTATTCCTGTTATAATATTTGGCTTGCCTAGCAGTGGCTTTATCCATATGATGTTTAACTAGATCGTGAAGAGCTGGAAGTCTCTTCATACGATCTGACCACTTTTCTGAGTCTTCAGGAAGGATAGGAATGGGATTCTCGAGGTGCTTTCGGATTAGGATGGATGGGTCCGGATTTCTACCCAAATTCATAAACGCTGGTGTTGTTTTAAGCGACGAGTGAATCGTTGTATTTAAAGCGAAACAAAATTCCTTTAAATGCAGATCCCACTCTTTATGATCTTCAGCTAAAAAGCTGTTAATCATAGGCTTTAAATTACGGTTTACTCGCTCTACCGGATTCGCTTGGGGTCTATAAGGCTGTGTGGTAGTTTGCTTAATACCGTAAGCATCTAAGCGTTCAGACATTAATTTATTGGCAAATTCAGTCCCATTATCTGTCAACAAAAACTTAGGTCATCCCCATCGGTTTATGATCAAATCCTCAAAAGCTTGCCATACACTTTTAGCGTCTGCCTTCCTAAGTGGCTGAATTTCTACGT
This sequence comes from Theocolax elegans, assembly GCA_026168455.1. Lineage (NCBI taxonomy): Eukaryota > Metazoa > Arthropoda > Insecta > Hymenoptera > Cerocephalidae > Theocolax > Theocolax elegans. Next base: position 9,819,174 of record CM047429.1, read on the forward strand.
AACGAGTGAATAAATCTTCAAAAACAATTACGTATCTGAAACCTCGTTTAGATTTTGGCTTCGGGCCCATAATATCGGCAGCCACAACTTTCCATGGTCCCTCGATATTTCTTTCGCCCATTAGCCCTGCCGGGGGCAATTGGCAACTTTTGTGGATTTGACATTCATGACACGATCGGACATAACAAGAGGTATCGTAAAATAACCTGGCCAATAATAATAAGTCGCAAGACGTGCGTAAGTTTTTTCTATGCCTAAATGTCCTGAATGAGGAGTATTATGGGCTTCGAAAAGAGCTTGGGGTCTGTTTGATGCTGGAAGAACTAATTTCCACGCATCCAAATCAGGGAACAATGGATCGACTAATGGGTTTGGACGATGTGCGTAAAGAAAACCACTCTCGATTTTAAAATCGGGATACTTAGCTGGAAATTTCCGTACGTTCTCCATTTTGGGTAATGGGTCTGGGGAATGCGGGAAGGGGGTCGGGAGATTGCGGCGCAAGGGGTTGGGGACGGGTCACAGGGAATGGTGCTGGATGGGAATGGGACTGGGAGGTTGGTGCTGGATGGGGTTGGTGAGATGGTGCTGGAGGGGGCTGTGGTGCTGGATGGGGTTGGGGTTGAGGGACTGGTGCTGGAGGAGGCGGTGGATTCACCGGGACTTGCTGTTGCTCGTAGGGCGCAGGCGGCTTTCCGTGGCCGACCTCGACGCCTTGGAGGTCTCTCGCCACCGGCTCCCTCGTCTGGCTCCTTCCTCTTCCCCGTGGTTGCGGGGGCCTGTGCCGCGGGACGCTTTCGCCGTAGTGGCTCGGCGTCTCCGTCACATCCGCCCGGTACGGCACGTAACCCCGGTACCGATACCCTCCGGACTCTTTTCCCTCTTCGGAAGCGTCCGTTGAGGCACCGGGGACGGTGGTGCTGGAGGTGTCGCTGGGGTGGGTAGCGTTGCTACGTTTTGGGGAGGTGGGTAGATCGGCGCCTCGCCCATCAGAGGTCGTCGAACTGCCGACGTTCCGCCTCTTCCTCCCCTTCCTCGTAGGCTGCTTCGCCGTTGTAACATCTGGAATAGAAATGGGATTGATATTTACCTTTCGGGGCGGAATGTATCGCTTAATATCCTCTATGGATATTTCAGTTCTTTTCTTTGTATCGTCATCTTCTACGATATAAACAGTAGGGGATTTAATTTCGACTACTGTTGCTGGACCTACAAATTTCGGAGCCTGTTTGGCTGCAAAATTTCCTTCTGCAGAAGATTGGACACGATTTAATCTAACTATTTTATCTCCTATCTGGTAAGTAATATCCCTTCTATTCCTGTTATAATATTTGGCTTGCCTAGCAGTGGCTTTATCCATATGATGTTTAACTAATCGTGAAGAGCTGGAAGTCTCTTCATACGATCTGACCACTTTTCTGAGTCTTCAGGAAGGATAGGAATGGGATTTCGAGGTGCTTTCGGATTAGGATGGATGGTTCCGGATTTCTACCCAAATTCATAAACGCTGGTGTTGTTTTAAGCGACGAGTGAATCGTTGTATTTAAAGCGAAACAAAATTCCTTTAAATGCAGATCCCACTCTTTATGATCTTCAGCTAAAAAGCTGTTAATCATAGGCTTTAAATTACGGTTTACTCGCTCTACCGGATTCGCTTGGGGTCTATAAGGCGTGTGGTAGTTTGCTTAATACCGTAAGCATCTAAGCGTTCAGACATTAATTTATTGGCAAATTCAGTCCCATTATCTGTCAACAAAAACTTAGGGCATCCCCATCGGTTTATGATCAAATCTCAAAAGCTTGCCATACACTTTTAGCGTCTGCCTTCCTAAGTGGCTGAATTTCTACGTAACGAGTGAATAAATCTTCAAAAACAATTACGTATCTGAAACCTCGTTTAGATTTTGGCTTCGGGCCCATAATATCGGCAGCCACAACTTTCCATGGTCCCTCGATATTTCTTTCGCCCATTAGCCCTGCCGGGGGCAATTGGCAACTTTTGTGGATTTGACATTCATGACACGATCGGACATAACAAGAGGTATCGTAAAAATAACCTGGCCAATAATAATAAGTCGCAAGACGTGCGTAAGTTTTTTCTATGCCTAAATGTCCTGATGAGGAGTATTATGGGCTTCGAAAAGAGCTTGGGGTCTGTTTGATGCTGGAAGAACTAATTTCCACGCATCCAAATCAGGGAACAATGGATCGACTAATGGGTTTGGACGATGTGCGTAAAGAAAACCACTCTCGATTTTAAAATCGGGATACTTAGCTGGAAATTTCCGTACGTTCTCCATTTTTCGTATGTACCATGGATCATCTATGTGAGTCGGAACTACAGCTGCTACTTCTGACTCTTCCCACGCTCTTGATAAAGCGTCCGGAACTTGATGCAAAGCACCTTTACGATGTACAAATTTGATATCGTAATTTTGTAGCGCTGTATTCCATCGTGACAGTCGGCCTGCAGGGTCTTTGAGATTATTTAACCACGATCGTGAAGAGCTGGAAGTCTCTTCATACGATCTGACCACTTTCTGAGTCTTCAGGACGGATAGGAATTGGGATTCTTCGAGGTCTTTCGGATTAGGATGGATTGGGTCCGGATTTTCTACCCAAATTTCATAAACGTGGTGTTGTTTTAAGCGACGAGTGAATCGTTGTATTTAAAGCGAAACAAAATTCCTTTAAATGCAGATCCCACTCTTTATGATCTTCAGCTAAAAAGCTGTTAATCATAGGCTTTAAATTACGGTTTACTCGCTCTACCGGATTCGCTTGGGGTCTATAAGGCTGTGTGGTAGTTTGCTTAATACCGTAAGCATCTAAGCGTTCAGACATTAATTTATTGGCAAATTCAGTCCCATTATCTGTCAACAAAAACTTAGGTCATCCCCATCGGTTTATGATCAAATCCTCAAAAGCTTGCCATACACTTTTAGCGTCTGCCTTCCTAAGTGGCTGAATTTCTACGTAACGAGTGAATAAATCTTCAAAAACAATTACGTATCTGAAACCTCGTTTAGATTTTGGCTTCGGGCCCATAATATCGGCAGCCACAACTTTCCATGGTCCCTCGATATTTCTTTCGCCCATTAGCCCTGCCGGGGGCAATTGGCAACTTTTGTGGATTTGACATTCATGACACGATCGGACATAACAAGAGGTATCGTAAAAATAACCTGGCCAATAATAATAAGTCGCAAGACGTGCGTAAGTTTTTTCTATGCCTAAATGTCCTGAATGAGGAGTATTATGGGCTTCGAAAAGAGCTTGGGGTCTGTTTGATGCTGGAAGAACTAATTTCCACGCATCCAAATCAGGGAACAATGGATCGACTAATGGGTTTGGACGATGTGCGTAAAGAAAACCACTCTCGATTTTAAAATCGGGATACTTAGCTGGAAATTTCCGTACGTTCTCCATTTTTCGTATGTACCATGGATCATCTATGTGAGTCGGAACTACAGCTGCTACTTCTGACTCTTCCCACGCTCTTGATAAAGCGTCCGGAACTTGATGCAAAGCACCTTTACGATGTACGAATTTGATATCGTAATTTTGTAGCGCTGTATTCCATCGTGACAGTCGGCCTGCAGGGTCTTTGAGATTATTTAACCATAAAAGACTGAAATGGTCTGTTATTACGGTAAACTGTTCTCCTTGAAGATACCCTTTAAGCCTATCTGCTGACCACAGAACCGCTAAACACTCTTTTTCAGTTACAGTGTAATTGCGTTCTGCTTTGGTCATTGTTCTACTCACATAGTAGATTGGATGTTCCTCCCCATCAATTACTTGCGTAAGCACACCTGCTATCGCGTAATTGCTTGCGTCCGTCTGCAACGTAAAGGGTAAGGTGAGATTGGGTCGTGCTAGAATGGGTGCTTGAGTAAGGGATATTTTCAGTTTTTCAAAGGCTGTCTGTTGCTCTGCATCCCAGTGCCAACGAACACCTTTTCTAGTTAACTGAGTAAGGGGATTTTTTATTTCGGATAGATTCGGGATAAACCGGGAATACCATCCGATCATCCCTTGGAATCTGCGGAGTTGCTTGAGGTTTGTGGGTGCTGGATATTCGATTACGGGTTTAGTTTTGTCGGGATCAGTACACAGACCATGTTCATTTACAACATAACCAAGATATTTTACTTCGGCACAGCAAAATTCTGACTTATCTCGATTAAGTTGTAAATTCACTTCTTTTAACGCCTTCAGTACTTTACTTAACCAGAAAACATGATCTTTAAACGTTTGGGTCACAATAATTATATCGTCTAAGTACACGAAAACATGTGGTTCCCAATCTGGTTTGATTAGTTTTTCCATGATCTTTTGGAAAGTATCTGGAGCGTTTGTTAAGCCGTAGGGCATTCTCTTGAAGTGGTGTAGGCCTCGTCCCGGTATGCCAAATGCAGTTATTTCTTTACTGCCTTCTTCCAGTAAAATCTGATGATAAGCTTGCGACAAATCTAATTTTGAGATACACTTTGCTCCTCTTAACTTATCTAGTATATCATCCATATTTTTTAATGGATAAGCAAATCTTTTTGTTACTTTATTGACCTGCCGATAGTCAATACAAAATCGGTATTTGCCGTCAGCTTTTGGTACTATTACTGGGCAACTACACCAAGGACTCTCTGATGGTTCTATTATGTCTTCTTTTAACATACGGTCTACCTCTTCTTGCCCTGCTTTTAACATCTTTGCTGAGTACTTCCTCATCCTTTGTCTTATAGGCTCGTGACCCTGGACATCTATTTTGTGGTAAGCCAAAGTTGTCGCACCAAGTGTTTTCGGGGTTTTCGGGATAAGACTGTCTAGAACCTTTTTTATTTCTTTTTCCTCTTCTTCTGACGCTTGACGAAGGCCATCTATAGTAGCTAGTGCTGGAAGGTAGCTGGAATCTTGCCCATAGGGATAAAACTGATGAACTTCCCCTGCTGGTGTCCACCATGTGTCGTTTCCGAAGTCTATCTTGAGTTCAAATAAACGTTTGAAATCAATTCCCAAGATACACTCGTACTGCAGTCCATCTGCTACTCGGAAAGGTAAGGTTTTCTCAATTCCATCGATACTAACCGTTACGTCTAATTTTCCTTCCACAGGAACTGATATCCCATTGGCTACGCTTACGGCGCCCTTGCAAGGTTTAAATTTCCCGCTAAACTGTTTTCCTAAACCTTTTCCTATATAGGAATAAACAGATCCGGCGTCTAAAAGTCCTATCATCTTTCTTCCGTGTAGTTCTATCGAGAAAAACAACCTAGGCTCAAGCTTACCTAACGGATGCCTTTGGATGAGTGAATCTGGTGATAAGACAGCGGTTGAAAACATATTTTCTACTACGCTGTTATTCGACTTGTCTCCCGATTCATCCGACAGTTTAACTATTTTTACCGTTGGTGCTGGAGAGGAATTTTTCCTTTTCTTTTTGGGTGCTGGATGGGAATTTTCTTGTGTTGTGGAGGGTGCTGGATGGGAATTTTCTTGGGTTATGGTGGGTGCTAGAGAGGAATTTTTTCTTTTCTTTTGGGGTCAAATCAATACTGTTTTTCATAAACCGGGTTGGGCGATAATTTGTAACCGAGAATCGAAATATCTTCTTTTTCTAGTATTAAGAATGTGACTATTATCTATCTTGCTCTAGTATACAAATCCGTTCAATGTTTGTCGCAAATGCAATGAATAATTCCGATTTGTTACAATATTATTTTGGTCGTCAGAGTCTTCAAGATTTCTTGATGTTTTACTTAACTATATCAATATATCTATGATTTACTTTCCATGTAACAAGTGCAAGCTAAGTTAGAACTCTATTGCTCTAAAATTTATTGTGGCTCATTGTATAGGAGTATGTGACGTGTCCACTGGGGATTAGGGTGGAGTCACGAATAATACAAAAAGAACTAAGAGAACGATTGCAGGTTTATTGCACTCAAGGTGCTCACGAGTAATACACGGCAAAGCAGCGGCTTTGCCGTTCAAAAAAATGCCAGTCACGTTGGCCGCGGTCGCTCGCGTTCGCGCGATTGCGGGCCGTCCCGCACCTAACTACGCGTCGCGCACACACACTTCAAGGAAGCTGGACTTGGGAGGAAGGAGCACGGCTCACCTGGACGCTCGTCTCCTGGATCCCTCGGACGCACACGTAGTTTTTTAAAATTGCCGTATTTCGTGTTACACGATCGGTGGTCGGTCGCAGTCTGTCGATTATCGGCACGCACGAAGCGAGAGAGTTTTTCCTCGGCGTATTGCGCAGGCGCGCCTACTCTCGCGTCTCGAGTCGTGCGCGCTCGGTTCAGTTCGTACTGGCCGCTCGGGCCGTGATTTCGCTGCCTCGACGGAGATGTCGTCGACGACGTTGACTTCGTGGTGCTGGATGGCGATTGAGTAACTGCGGCCCTGCTGAGAATACGATCTGCGAGGTAAGCGTTTAAATCGTTCCTTATTACCTCGATTTTAAGCTAGTTCGAGCCCCTCGAGTTTCTTCGTTGCAGGTGCCGTATGTTGTCAATACGAGATCTTCGGCTCGGAGTGTCCGGACAACTGGAGCACATCGGCGTCTCATAACAGCCCTCAGTGAGCGGAGCCAGGCAGCGGTGAATCGTCGGCGTCCTATGGAGTGCCGCCGAGGTAATTTTCCTACTTTCCTCGGGCTCTATATAGATGTTTGTTTGTGTCTGCCATAACCTCAAACTAGACATGTCATCTCCTTTCCTTTTGGTCCTGCTGACATACCTGGGAGAAGCTATGCCTGGTTATAGCTTCTCCATCCTCGTTCCTTAGTAGTCGACCAACTTGGTAATTAATTACCGTTTCAGGTACTCTGGTTGGCAGTACACCGTGGCTTGAGCGCAAGGGCGCTACCTCATTCCAAGGCCTGGAGTCTTCACCTGGGCTGCTCAACATCGGAGGCTTCTCTTGGGTGCTGGAGAGGGCAATCAAGGCTGGATGGGACCTGGGGATATGGTACGGGTCATTCCTGGAGCTGGAGAAGGCATAAGGATGCTGGATCAACGGAACAGTGTGTGTGTGTGTGCAATTGTGCGCAGTCAGGAGTCGCATCTCCTTTGCTTCGGGTTCTCCTGCTTACTACGCACTGTAAGCCTATTCCGGTTTCACACATTCGCATATGTGTGTCTATTAGGACTTGATTGGTATGTATAGCACGCTTACTTCGCATAGTAAGCTTGACAGGTGCTATACTATACCTTGTCTCGCTAGTTTATTTCTAAGTGACATGTAGTATAACTACAATGTCACAAGTAATACGAAGTCAACATGCTAGTCGATGTATAATAGTGAGTGATTGTAGAAAGTCCAAATAGGCGAATGCAAATTATGTATGAATATGGTGAGGATTTTCCTGGCGAAAATAAACAAATCTATGGTTATTGGTTTAAACAGTGTATTTATAACTTTGTCAGATAGTTTTTTCGATATTTCATCCAGCTTCCTCATTAAACATATGCCTGTTTTTCCTTGCAGCTAGTACAAGTGCTCTAAAATTTATTATGTTAAAGCTTGTAATAATGGACACAGTATATAAGATTATGTATTAAATCGTAAGAAATTAATCGTTTCAAAATAAGGAAAATTGTGGAATAAATGTAGGAAGCGGCACATTCTGTGTATATTTCTTACTATTACATTTAAATGCTTACATTTTTATGATATTCCCTAATTTTCTTATTTTTTTCGCTAAGGTAATGTTTGATAAATATTGTAGGGATTTAACCCGTTGTGCAATTTTAGGCACGAGAATGCCTTATATTTTCACCATCGCGAAAAATGCAACATCATGAATAATTTTTTATTTACACATAAAAATATTTTTCGTCCAGAAAATAAGACATAACTTTTGTTTAGCTTTTAATTGTTTTTGAAAATGTATGTATGCTTGTCTATGTCAACGGCTGAGAGGAACAAAAACCTATCTCGGCAGTCGCTTCGAGAAGAGCCTATCTCGGCGACGGCTTCAAGAAAGAGCTATCTCGGCTGCCGCTTCGAGAAGAGCCTATCCCGGCTGCCGCAGATTTTTTGTTTTCAAATTTTGCAGTGGTAGCACTGCGCAATTGTAAATAGCGGGCTTAAAATGCTGGTAAAAAATTATGAAAAAAATCATGATTTGTTATTGCACATGCTTTTGAGCTGCTAATTAATAAGTATATTATAAAATATATACATAAATAAATATATCGATAAATCTAGTGTCGCGCCAACGTGTTGGATGAAAAATTGTTCCAAATTGGGAAATAATTAGAATGCGGCGACTCTAGTTACTTCCTAATGGGAAATATCATTCGGGTGTGAAAAATAATTTTACGAGGCGTATATAAAGTGTAAAGTGCGATTTGACAGGCGAAATTTGACTATAAAACTCGAGAAAGTAAGTGGTACCACTTTACGCGATCGCGTTTTATATGATTAACTATAAATAGTTTATTTATTGCGCTATACCAGTTCCGTTGACTGTGTATATTATTTCAATTTGCGATATTTTCCCCTCTCTCTCTCTCTCTCTACAAGTCGGCCGTTTACCGACTTCAATTTAAAGCGTAGACCTCGACGACGAATAGATATTTTGTCAGTAATTTATTTTTTTATAGTTATTTCAATAAATTCACTCGATTAACACAAAATTCAATCCAGTGTTTCAGTAATTGAGTTTAAATCCACGTACGATTTCTTCCGTACTCCTCAGAGCTCGTATACTTATAATTGACAAGTGCTCGACGCGATATCCTTATTTCGCGGTCAATTTCAGATTTGATTTTTACCTGGTTGTTATCTGAAACTGGACCTTGGTTTCAGACTAATACTTAACAGATTTGATAGAATGGATGATGCTCTATTGAGGGAGGGCACATGAATCTATTCTCTCCCTCACATTGTGTTCTTGATCGGAGTTCCATGAGTAAAGCTTCGTCATTTCTGAGACGGTGATTCTAATAGGGGGGAGGATTCTCGCTGCCCGCGATCCATCTACCTTTGAATCGGGAGAGATCGATTTCGGTGAAATCGGGCGCTTCCTGCTATACTCGGTCACGCGCGAACTCTCTCCCGATATACTGGTGTATACCTCTCCTCGGATACCCGAGCAAGAGGGGAAATCCCTCTCTCTCTATATATCTCTATCTCGTTCTCCCCTTCACTCTCAACCTCAATCCGTTCACGATTTTGCTGCGACACCGATCGAAAAGATGACCCACACGAATTTAATTTAATATCGGCGAGGACAAACCATACATCCTGTGACTGTTGCCATTTCTGACGTGATAATCGCGAACCCAGATTAATTTTAAAATAATTAAGATTAACTTTGTTAATATTAATCCTTGGACCAGATAGATCCTAAGATAGGATTTACACTAAATAAGATAATGTCGACGGGAGCGGGGAGACACAATAATCACACGAGCATTTAAAATTTAAATATAAACATGTATTTTAATAATTAATTACAAGATGGCCATCCTAGCCTTGTACCGCGACAATATGTGATCGCGTGGGCGGAAGTCCCGGGAAGTCTGCCGGATCGAGATCCTCGACTGCGGCAGGATGTATTTCCCAGAATCCACTGTCCGAGTATCGGCGTACCCGAGCATACTTCTAGTACCTTACATACACGTATACTCGGAGGGGGGAGGGGGGGGTCACGATAGTAGAAGGAGCAATAACTTACCGATAGACGCCCCGTAGATGACCCAGTCGATCTCGGTCCCGATGGTCTTCTGGGCAACGGAAATCCTGTCGGCTGCAGTGATGAAAAAGGCGGTCCAAATGCCGTGGTGAGCACTTCCCCGAACCGACCTTCCACATGACCCCGTCTAAACTGATGAGGATCGACGGATCGGGACATACTAGTTATGTAGATTCCTGATTTTCCCAAAAAAGGGATGAGAGTGAGGAATTACATACACAAACACTCTCGCGCTCTCATCCCTACGTATTGTCGCGCTCGTAATTGTACACTTGAACCGAAGTAAAAAAGTATCGTCGGTCGGCCTTGACATACCGAAGGTTCCGACAACTTAGAATTAACGTGAATTTGAATATTCTATTCGTTGTGAATGGATTATGTGACGATTTCCTTCACAATTTATGTATACTTATGCAGACACCAGAGGTTATCAACCTCTTATATTTTCAAAAAAAATAACCATTCCTCGGGTTATCCGACTAAATCGGGCCGAACTTGCTTGTAGGTTATCAGATTATTAAATAATTGAAAATTAGAGCTGTAGCAATTTGGAATTTTACAATTCTTTAATAATTCTATAACCCGAAAGGTTAATTGAGTACTACTATGTATGCATAAGTCTAATTGTTAGTAATTTTAACGGAAGCCCACATAACTATACTTGCAATTATACATTTTGTAAAAGAATTATGTCCGCATAACTCTACTTTTATTAAAATATATCTATATATATTTGGGTACTCTAAGGTATAATCTTTTTGGCCAACCATACGCTTTTCTAAATACGTAAAGGTAAACCCGATATTTTGTTACATTTTATTTTATATTTATTTACTGAACCGATCGCATGTATATTTTGCACTGCATTTATTATAACAATTATTTTTTTTTATTATTATTTTTACGTCGCTCTTTTTTATGCTTCCAAATCGATGTTAATCAACGACGGAGGTCACACGATGTCTGTGTTAAGAAAGCACTTGTTGAAAATACATTTCCTAGTAGATAATAATTCTTATTTTGAATCTTAATATTAATGTAAATTTGTTGTTATTATCTTCCACGCAGTTGGTTAAAAGAAAGGTGTTTTTGTCGATTTAAGTGAACAAACCATACAAATTATTTAAATGGCGACGTTTCGATGGAAGTCTTCATATTTATTATTAAAGCGGTCAAATTGACAGATAAGACGAGGGTAATGACGTGTTACAAAGATTTGAATTAACTTTACAAACTGTCTGTGATATGATTAGCAAATTTTGATCTCAAAAATTTTTTATTATTATTGACTGCTTTTTGCTTAATTTGTGTTATGGTGTCGTATTAAATTATTTATTTATTTATTTATACAAAGGATAATATGATGTTTTATGTGGATCATTCAGAGAAGAAAGGTAAAATAAATTTTATAACCGCAATCTTTGTGAAAAATTTTAACATACATGGTTGCTACTTACTTGTGCTTTTGATTATAGAGCGACGCATTAGAGATATTATGGATGTTTTAAATGCCAGATGTGAGCATTAAATTGACCAATTAGTATGTAATTCTATAGTAAATATAAAAGTGTTAGTATGATTGTAAAATGATTGTTTTTAATAAAGGTATAGCCTGATGAGGATGGAGAACTTCCAGCGAAACGTCGCCATTTAAATAATTTTTATGGTTTCTTCGCTAAAATCGACAAAAACACATTTCTTTTAATATTAATGGTTTGTAATAAAATAAAATTCCGTACATTATATTCGCTTAACAAGATAATTTCATAAATTTGTTTATTGTACAATTGTTAATATTCTTAATGTTAGAATTGTTTATAAAATCATGTGCTTCTATGTGTGTAATGTTCATTAAAACCTAAGTGAATTAATTTTTGTATTTATTTAAAAAAAAGAATATATGTATACATACATGAAAACGAAGATGATAAAAATTAATTGCCATAACTGTGGAAATATGTTTGAGAGGTGTCCAGTAGTTCTCCTCAATTTTTTCAGATTTTTTCGGGGCCATTATTTTAAGTTACAGAGAGTCAAAGTTGACATTTTAGCACTTTTTTGCATTATATGCCCATTTTCATGAATTTGTAGCTCACAGAGGATGCACTTTTCATTAAAAATATAAATAAGACTTTTTTTGTAAAATTTTCTGAATTTTTCATTAAAAATACTTTTAAAGTCATACATGTATTCTGTCACACTCTTGTAAGCCATTTAAACGTTAAATAGTGAAAATCAGCAATTCTGCTCCGGACTCTGGAAACCTAATACTGTCTAAAAGATGTCTTTTTATAGTCAGAAACTGCCTATAAATTTCCAGAGTGGGTCTAAATCATTAAGATCACTTTTGATCAAAATATCTGAAAAAAATGCCGGAAATATTAATAGCAATGTATATTTGTTGTCTTATAACGATGAATCTCTTAAAATGATCATTACACAAAAATTCATGCACTTACCTTGGAATGGTAGAAAAGTATCTCCACTTGTTTCAGTATCCATTTAATCCCCTGTAAGCTGTTAAAAACACATATTTTATTATACAATTATAAAAAATTGATTAACATTTAAAATGTTGGATTTTCAATTTACAACCACTTTAAGAATTATGATACTACTCTGAAGGATTACTATAAAAGTATCAACATTATTATTATTATAATTATTATTCAGCACTACATTGTTTGAATTTCACAAACTTGTCACTGTCAATTAATCATATTAATCATTATAATCTCAGATCTGATTTGTTGATATATTTTTTGATTTAAATACGTATCTTCAGTTATAATAATAATAATATCGATATATTTATAGTAATCCTTCAGAGTAGTTTCATAATTCTTAAAGTGGTTGTAAAATTGAAAATCCAGCATTTTAAATGTTAATTAATTTTTTATAATTGTATAATAAAATTTGTGTTTTTAACAGCTTACAGGAGATTAGATTGATACTGAAAAAGTGGAGATACTTTTCTATCACTCCAAGGTAAGTGCATGAATTTTTGTGTAATGATCATTTTAAGAGATTCATTGTTATAAAGCAACAAATATACATTGCTATTAATATTTCCGGCATTTTTCCCAGATATTTTGATCAAAAGTGATCTTAATGCAAAAAAAGTGCTCAAATGTCTATTTAGACTCATTATAACTTAAAATAATCGCCCCGAAATAATCTGAAAAAATTGAGAACGATTGGATACCTCTAAATATTCCCACAGTTATAGCAATATTCATTTTTTTCATCTTTGATTTCGCAGAGAACCATATTTATATATATATATATAGATATGTGAATTCTTCGAATGAATTTATGTTTATTTCTGTTCCATCGACAATATTTAATAACTGACCACCTGATGATCTCATATTCGTCAGCATTAAATTAATAAGAAAAGTTTTTACATCAAAAGCATCTACAATAATACATTTTTTTTTTTTTTTTTTCGTGGGAAACTGGAGAAATCTTACATAAGACGACGACGAGGGTCCGCACTCGTCGCCAGTGCCGGATTCTTACCGGCTAAGACTTCAAACCCAACGCTTTCACCTGCCCAGCCCGGAACTGCTTTTCACATTACTTCAAGCTGGGAGGCGTGTCTGTGACATGCGTCATTCGTTCCTTATTCTATCCTTCCACGTTGAGACTGCCACTTATCGTGAAACGGCCTTCCTTGCTCCGGACCCCGCCATGTGAGATACTCCCTGAGCACCCTTTGAAGGACAAAGGAAACATTGGGGAGCACTCTTACAATTCTTAAGATTGTGTACAGGCTCGCCGCACTTATAGCATGACGAGGACCTGTCCACTCCCTTACAATTCCGTTTCGTGTGGCCGAAGTCTAGGCACCGATAGCACCTCTCGACTAAAACTCGATCCCGAACGCGACAGCTTACAAAGCCGACGCAAAGATGTCGCATCGACTTTAGCTTGTCAGCGGTCTCGTGATCTACCTTCACGATGGCTGTCTTTTGTTGATTGCGGTTGGGACCCAAAAGCTTCACCTCTCAGCTCTCAGGCGGAGACGCGAGAACTTTATCTAGGGCCGCCACCACTTCGTCCCTCGTTGTTAGAGCGTCCAGGTCTCTGATCTCCAGGGTTACCCTTCGATCTCGGATCCTAACTTCTCCCATACCTTTAGTAGCCGTGCGGACTTTCTCAGCGAATGCTGTTGCGTCCGTCTTCTTGCCCAGCCGAAGCAGGACATCTCCCCGCCCTGTCGGCCGTACGCTCAGAACCTGGGCACCGCTGTCGTCCGGATTGACTTCCTTTCGGAGATTCCCCAAGACTTCAGCAAACGTACGGTCCCTTGCGACAGTGACCACCAGGGTGAATACCGGCGCCATCTGGCGCTTTCTCCTATCAAGAGACTTCCGACCCGACTTGACTGTCGGCTTTTTTCCCGCCACTGACGCGGACTTGGATTGGTCCTTGTCCATGCCACGTGGCGGTACCTCCTTTCGAGGCTTCTTCTTCTTGCGGCCTTAGAGACCTCGGGGAGGCTTTGGGGACCCTCTCTAATTCTCTTGTGAGCCTGCATTCTAGCTGTAGCCGTAAAGACGGCTTTAGCTATTATGCCTCTTCTCTTAGGCCGCCGACGATTCTCGTGACCAACTCGATAATCCTCGACTTGGCACTTGTAATCGTCGACTGCCGAAAACATCTTCTTGGTTTTCCCGTAGAACTCTTGTACAAGAGTGTCTACGGTCTTCAGCCCTGTCTTGACGACCATGGAGATGTTAAGCTGCTTTGCACAAGCAGCCAACATAGCTTGCAGTTCGCTCTTTAGGTGGTCGTAGATAAAGTCGATCTCCTCTTGCGCCTTCTCTATCTTCTCATATTCTTTACGGAATATTTCTATCTCCTCTTGAGATTCCTTACTATAGGCAGAGATGCCACTGATGGCACTACCAAGGCTGGTAACGCTGCCGCTTCGTAACCTGTTTGCGGATGCAACACTCAACATCTGTAACGACGGCTGCTGTTGGGGGTTTTCTTTCGAGGGCCCCACCTCTGACGTGTTTGTAGAACGAAGCGCTTGGTGGCCTCCCCCAAAATCCGTGAGGCCAGCGCCGGCCACCGGGGCTTTCACCCGATCGGAACCGACGGCGGGATTGACTCCTAGTTTGGAGCTGCCCGCTTGGGGTAGTAGGTATTCCATTCGCTTGCTCATCATCCTTCTTCAACTGTTTGGTCCACGGAGGCTATTTTGTTTCACCTCTACCCTTTACGCAAGCGTGACGAGCGTTCCTCCATCTGCCACCCGGGGGACGCGCCGCATACAGGAACAGGACACCCCGCGCGGACAATAATACATTACCTCGGTTATTGCTCACACTATCAATAATAACATGAAACGGGAATCACTGATCATTGACTTTTGGTAACTTGAGTTCAAAGTATTGTCTTCGTCATAATCACGAATAAGAGGAACCAAATAAGGGAAGGTAAACCAAAATCATGTAGATACTCGTCTGACTGACAAACCACATTATCTTGTTTTTCAATAAAGCTTTGATTAAAAATGTTTTGTGTAAAGGGCACTTTATAGTTAATTAATCAGTAAAGAATTTCTTATATAAATCTTCTTAAAAAGTTTGCCATAAACGATAGGTTCGGATTGTTAACAAAAAACTAATATGGTAGCAAATAAATTTCTCATTATTGAAGCCGGTTTTGATAAAGCGGCATCAGTAAAAGTGTCTTTCCAATAACCATCATTTACTAACAGGCGAAGTGCATGTCATGCTGCTTTAAATATAGGATGAATAAATCCCTCAAAACTGTCCTCAAATTTTCAAACGATGTTGGGCAATTTTTCTTCTATTTCATCGAAAAAATTTATTATTTGACTAACAAGAGAAGTACTTGACCTCCGGGAAACGAATATTATCATAACTTTGATGTCTTCTGTAATGTAGAAATCTGAAGAAAACTAAGTTATTACTTCCCAATAGCGACTTTCACGAAAGTTATTCGACATCTAGTAATAAATTCAATATAAATTATTTCCACTTTAGTTGCTTATAGCTCGGAAACGAATAGAGATATACATAGATGGTTCCTTTCACTAAATCGCGATGATACTTCTTTGAACACCTGCCATTATTCATGTAGGATGATGTGTTGAATTGTCTATAAAACCCGAGGACTATATTTTAACAGACAATGTAATAAAGTAATGGGTCCAAATTTCTATTTGGCATCTTAGCGGAAATAGTCATATCAATTTCATTTGCTTGGATTTTAACCTTTTAAGGACGGGGATTTTGACGTTGAAATTCGATTTTTTTACACAATATTTGTACATAAAATGAAAATATATGTCACGTGGAGTGCCTGACAAAATTGGTGGTCGATATATCGACCAGTCCCCTCTGGAACGTTAAGTCCAATGTTAAAAATTTAATTTGACGAGGTAGAAGTACTTTTAGACGTATTTGGATGCGCTGAATACGAAAAAAATATCAAAAAATGTTCAGGAGACATTCTTGACCTTGAAAATTGTATTTCAAGGTCAACTTCATATCTTGTAGTATTTTAGTCCAAAAATGATATGCATTACATGCATTTTTATCACTGATGTATTATGAAAAAATATATTAGTTTTCGCTCTTAGCATGACCCGGAATCAACAGCGTGGATGTGCCGAAAATTTGATCCATATGAGGTGCTTGATTTCCATGAGTCCTCTTGCCTCTCACCCCTAAATATTTGACTTTATGATAATGTCTCTTTTGTGTGATATTATTCAAAACATGGAGCTACTCATAAAGGAATATTACAATCAGAGCACATGTATTTTGTTCGACTAGTAATTTTACGTAAAGCACACAAGTGAGACCTTCGACTTGTAGCAAACCTTGGAAAATGACGACCAACTAATCGAGTAGGAGTACTAACAAGACGAGAAATGCTATCATTATTATCCAATTTGAATAATGATCTAACAACCGATATTCGGAATGAAGGAAAGGGCATTGGTCCTTCATTTTATATAAAAATTGCGCATTAGATAAACTTAGATCAATAAGATGGAAAAATAACTTGCGATACCACTTAATTGTTTTCCTAACTGTTTCAGTTATAGACAATTGTCTATCTGCATTGTCAACACCACCCATATTTTGGTTCTATTCATGGATGCATCGTGGTTTTATAATATCCTCATTGGTTTGATAGAGTCTTTCGCCAGTGATACAGAACTCAGGTTCGTGCACAGTTGTAAGCATGCAAACACTACGCTTATCTTGCCACCTGATTGTCATCCAGAAATTATTATGAGCAACTTGAACTTCACCTCGCTCTAATTTATTTTCTAATTTTGGCATTCCTTTTCTATTTGTTCTTACCGTGCCACACATTCCTGTATCGCGATCATGCAAAAATTCTGCCAATATGGGAGATGTATACCAGTTTTCTATGTTTATAACATGACCCTTGTAAAAATAAGGTTTTAAGAAATGAGCGACACTATCCCCAGTAACACCCAAATCGAACTTCTGATAATCAGTATCAGCGCCAGTGTAGACAATAAAACCCAAAATGAAACCAGTCTCACAGTCTACTAATTCAAAAAGTTTGATGCCAAACCGATTTCTTTTTAAAGGAATATATTGCTTGAATCGAAGCCTGTCTTTCCATAATACTAGGCTTTCATCTATGCATAAATTTTTGCTTCGAATAAGAGCTGCTGATAATTTGCTTTGTAGATAGTCTATTATTAATTTTATTTTCACTAAAGGATAGTGAGCGATTTCCGAAGTAATTTATCAAAAATTTGAGTCTCATCATAATCATTTTCTACCAAATCAATTTCATGAATTTCCTCATTCTCCAAATCTTGTATTTCAGGTTCAGACTCGCCACTACTCCAAGTTTCAATATCAGTCATTTTATCAAAAATAATTACTTGTATTTTTTTGACATCTTAGTAAATAAAGAGATTGATGAAATAAAAAGAATATTATCAATAAAAAATCTTCCGCAAGAAAAAATAACTATGTGTTGATATGCCAAGAAATTAATAGTAAGAAATAGTTCAAATAATCACTATGAAAATGTGTTTTATCAAACGCAACACTATTTGTTTCATACTCAAATTCATACCAATTTTCAAATCGAAATACCAAATAAAAAATTTGACCTTAAAATCATCTTGAATGCATCATCTAATTTTCATAGAGTAGGTGTTTTATAAATATATGACACAATTAAAAGTTTATTTTGATAAAGCTAGGTGGCGCATGGAAATCCGTAATCGAAAAATGTATGTCGAAGTCAAATATACATCAGAGGAAAAGCCATCCAACCCTCCCGAGTTGCAGTTGCATTTTTGAAACTTACGTTTTTAAAATGCCTCCTCGGTATTCTCATCATGATAATAGAAAGAAAGTATGTGGAGCTTGTGGTCGTAAAATTGTTTTTGGAAAAAAAAACCAGATAAATTTTTATAAGTAAATCTACTGAAAAACTCATAAAAAAGTTTATATCTATGGATTTCGATTTAAACGATGAAAGATATCCTGTGAGCATATGTAGGACTTGTTATTTGACACTACTTGATATTGAAAAAGAAATTTTCAATCGGCAAGTACCAACTATGCCTAACTACAAAGAGATAGAAGTGGCAAAAGAAATTCGTTTAAATAACGCTTCTAATTGTTACGTATGTTTGACTACTCAGTCCAAAGGACATATAAAAGTTGAAAAAGGCAGAGGAAACTTTAGGGATGTAAATAAAAAAATTGACATTTCTACTGGATATTATGAATCACATAAATCAGAGAAGCTCGAACTAAATAAAAGTTATGATTCTGTTGATTCAATAAAATATTGCATTAAATGTTTTCAGGGATAATGCCATAAAAACAGTTAAAAAACTTCCTCAGAAAATCCAACAGCAAATTGCAACTCATGTTATAAAATGCAATGTAGAATCCAATCAGGATGAAAGTGGCAGGCGGGCCAATATTGATTTAAATATGAGCACTGCTGGGCGGAGTAAAAAGATCACAATAAATAAAGTTGACAAGAACGTGGCCTTTGACGTAAATAATCTAGATAATTTCCGAGTTCAACTAGGCGCTTCACAAAATGAGATGAGAAAAATTATCAATTTTTTAAGGTGTAATGTTGGTAAAATGTCTATCCCTAAAAATTATCAAGAGCATATGTCGAAAAAGTCGAAAAAATTGACAGATGTTTATGAATTCGACTGTGAAAGCGCAACGGATGCAAAAAAGCAGTTACGTCCTGTCGTCTATGCCAATGCTGAAGAACTTGTAGAACAAGTTATCGAAAGTAGAAATTTATTAGGCGACTGTTGCATCAAAGTTATGGCTGATGGAGGGCAAAATTTTTTTAAAATTAGTTTGTGTATTACGCCTGATAATTATTCACCCAAACAAGAAGAAAATTCCATGCAGGAAAATTATGATACTGAAAAAGATCTGGAAGATTTCGTTAACTATAATAATTCGAAGAAGAGAATACGCTACTCTGAAGGCGGTCGTCTAAGCAAAAAAGGTAAGCTATCTAGTGTAAATAGGTTGCTATTGTTGTGTGTGGTTCCTGGAATAAAAGAAACTCACGCAAATATTAAGCTTTTATTTGACTTGACCCAACTCAATAATATCTCTTTCAAATTTGTTGCAGACTTCAAGCTTTTGCTGATAGTTAATGAGTTCACATCAACATTTCCTTGTCCATATTGTTTTGACTCTATAAGTGATATAAGACACAAATTGACTTCTGAAACCAGTTCGAATGATAATGCTACTACAAGGGTGTCTGATAGTGAAGAAATGAAAAATTGTACAAATTTGAAAACTTATGGCGACTTGAGAAGAGATTATGAAAGATACCGCCTCCTAAGGAACCAAGGAGAAGAGAAGGAATGTAGTAGAAAGTGTCATAGCACTATCAATCTTCCTATTTTCGATGAAGATAATGATGTCTATGTTTTACAGAAATGTGTGATACCTGAATTACATGCCCTGCAAGGCTTTGCAAATCATGTATTTTGGCAAGGCTTGGTTCCCCTGTTAGGTCTAGAGAAAACTATATTGTAGCCACGCAAGCTCAATTAAGTTTCGAAAAACTATCATAGTGATGCTTTTGAAGGCGATGCGTGTAGGAAATTACTGAAAGAGTCAGATAGGCTAAAAGATCCAGAAATATATAAAGATGTAGGTATTTTTAAAGTTATACCGTACATTGCAGCTTTCAAAGCTATGGATAAGGTGGTGAATTGTTGTTTCACCTCTGGAAAAGTAGGACCTTCACTTGATAATTATATTAAAGAACTGAAAGCAGCTTTGGAAAGTCTTGAAAAACTTTCAGAAACACTGAAAATCCACGTAATTCTTTCACATGCACAAGAAGGTTTTCAGTTCATTGAAAGAAATAATGGCTTAGGTTTTTGGTCAGAGCAGAGTGGTGAATCAATTCATCGTGATTTCTTGAAGTTTTGAGAACGTTATAAAGTAAACGGTTATCATCGTGAGACTTATTTACCAAATTTACAGAAAGCTGTCGTAGAATTCTCATCGCTACGCCTTTAACTCTTAACAGTATCTTATCGTTATTGAATAATATTTTATATAATATGCTGAAAATAATAAAAACAAAATAAGAAACCGACAAAAAACAGAAGAAAAAACAAAAAAAAATACAAAAAAAACAAAAATGTGATCAGTTAACCACTACGTCCTCGTCATTGATCATGGGTTACGCTAAAAGTGGTTTCAGTAAGCTTGTTCTGGAAATTATGATTTTTAAATGATTCCATTCAATTTTTCAATCGACAAAGTATTTAGCAATAATGATATCAACAATAAATGATCAATACATACTCAATTTCTTTTACACGGAATTACTGAAAGAATTATACGCGGGTACACAAATGCTCTACTTTGCTATTCATGAATGCGCTTAGCGTAACACAAAAGCGTCCATAACTTGGGAAGCCGATCACTTAGGATTTTCAATTTTACATTTTTTTCATCTAAAAACAATATAGAAACTTTTTGCATTAGCTATTTCTGGATCCATTTTCGGACCACTTTTACATGCTTGAGGAACACTCTGAGAGATATCAAATGAAAATCACATTGTCTCTTTATACAGTAATACGATTTTAATAATTACTGTAAACAAAACATTAAAACTTATTTTAATTAGTTTAAACACTGACTTGCTTCATTAAAGATATCCTCTTTAAAGTGGGTATAAAGCAGGTGCAACTTGTGCAGAATAAATCCATCTATCATTAGATGTATCACTGTTTTAGTTTCGCCGAATAGTTTTAGAGTTACAGTAAATAACACAATTTTTAAAAAAAACACGAATAAAAAACTTCTTGTGTATTGTGTATTGTTAAAATAATTTGAAAAAATCAGTATATATTGAGAATATGCACTCCTGTAAGAAAGCTCTCAATGAGAGTAAGCACACAATTTGACGTACAAACATGTATTTATTAGACGGAACAAATGACCCTAACGTAGAGCTCAAAGTATGTAGTCTTGCTTATTATTGTATACCCTAACTAAAATCTTGAAACGTTTGTCAGAAACATTTTTCACAAAAATTTATATAAAAAAATTTTTTTAATTTGGTAGGTTCCACGTATACCCTTCTCGGGTTTTTACGTACGTATTCGCTACACCTTTATTTATTCCTGTTTTTGTTTTTTCCTTTCCAATTTCCCCCCGTTACCCCATCTTGTCGCATTCGCCCGGGGTTATGCCCGCGGAGAGAGGGAAAACCTGTGGCCAAACCTCGTGGGATAAATGCCTATTAGGAAAACCTCCTCCGAGAAGGGCGGTGCATTCGAGAACAATTCTGTTTGGGTGGCAAGGTCACATTGCGTAGACTTTAACACCGAAACCAAATGTCTCACACCTCCCGCTCACGTTGTGGAATGTGAAAAAACACCTAACCGATCATTTAAGCTAAGTCCGAGAACAGTCACCCATCCAAGTAGTAACCGCGCTCGGCGCTGCTTAACTTTCCTGACCAACCGAGGTGCACTCCGCCACCGTGTCGGTTACATAAAAATTTATATATTTGTATTGTATTGTATTACCTGAATTCATTATTTAACATTTTTTTCAAGATTTTGTAAAAGTATCAAAGTTTTTTAGCCTTAGACAATATTCTTAGTATTCAATACTTGCATTTTCTAGAGAAAGAACTTTATCATTCTGAATTAAACTGCAATAATAATTACACAATAATCCAAATGTGATGTAGTAATTAGAGCAAAAAAGCTTTAATTATTAATTTTAAAAAATACTTTGTGCATTTAAAGTATTTCTGATATAGATTGTATCTACTATTAAATATCATAAAGTTAGTTTGTACCTTAATTTTTTCTAATATTGTTACTGCATAAGCTAATTGTTTAATTGTCTTATTATATTTTATGTTAATCTGCTATAAACAAAATAATTAATAATAATTTTTTCAGGATGGTTTGTACGAATGTATATTATGTGCTTGCTGCAGCACTTCGTGTCCTTCTTACTGGTGGAATAGTGATAAATACTTAGGACCTGCAGTTTTAATGCAGGTATGTTTAATTTTTGCATTCTAATACAGTTAATAGTCAATATAATACATAGTATTTAAAGAACAGCCTGTAGTTTTACACATTTATTTATAAAAACATTCCCTCCATTACTATCACCAATTATCTTACTATAATGTTACAGTGAAAATAAAAACTATTATTCTTACTTATACGTATATTATAATAGTACTTTACGTTACAAAGTTAGGTCGGTTTAGCGGTTCAAGCGTTATTTGAGCGTAAGAGAACCGGCGAAGTCGTATTACTTGATCGCACAAGGCGGCTAGATTGTAAAGCCTAGTGATGAATATCATTTGTTGATAGCTTATGCACATAATCGCATCTAGTGTGCGTAAAATTTCACTAGTTTCAAAATCGACACATTCACACTAGTACCAAAAAGTACTACTATATCTACCCATCTCAGCTTTTTGCTAAATTTGAAATTGTGTTTCCATCTTTAATTATTTCCGAGCTATCAGCGATTAATTTATTCACAAGTTGCATATTTTTTCACAATTTTCCATTAACTGCTGTGGCATGAGACTTTTAAGTGCTGAATAAAAAATGAAGCGGGCGTCGGGTCTTGAACCCGAGCGCCTTCGGATCCGAAGGCGTTCACGCTAACCACTGCGGGACGCCCGCACTGGTCGTAGCGCCTGCTTATTGCTCTTATATGCAACCGATACCGCGCCGCCTCGCGGTGTCGGTAATGCTGGCATCTATGACAAGTGGATTCAATCCACCTTGTCACACTGCTTATAATTTGTGTCGAACAGCCGGTGAGATTGAATTTCATATCATTTATTTCACAAATGTACAAATGTTGATGACGATGTAGATGAACTAACACAATATTACTTTTACTGGCTACGTTTTGATGGATCTCCTCCGTCCTCTTCAAGCTATACCGTTATTACTCATATAAACAATTTATTTAACATGATACCATACATGTATATTAACCTATAATATGTTTGTGTTATGAGTTAAATTGCTACACTGACACAGTGCTCTATAATAAGTTAGAAACAACAGTTAGAAAAACTTCTTTTGTTGTTTTGCACAAGGGTTGAGATTATAAGGTTTAACCCTTAGGATACCGGCATGATGCACATATACGTCATGCTTCGACTCGCAAACATTTAGTCTTAAATTGGATTCTAATTAGGAAACCATCATCACAATAAAAATTGAAAATTTCTAAAATCCCGGTACTTAACCTTTTTTTAGTTGCTTATAAGCAATAATCAAAGGCAAATTCTTTTGTGATTTTTCTAAACCACGTAGTAAGTATTAAAACTTGTCAATCCTATATTAAAAAAAATTAATAAATTTTTCAAAACTAACGAACTTCAGTTATAAAATATTTATCAATATTAATTAATACTACAGATATTTTTTTAAAATGTAGTGTAAATATCTAATAATAACTCTTGTGACATGGCAGCTTGTGGTACATGTAACTTATAGACTATATTCGTTAGTTATAAGAAAGCATTCCAAAGTCCCGTGACTTATAAGGAATAAAGAAGTGTTCACTCGGAATCTAACGAGGCCACATCGTGAGGAAGGAGCTCGGAATCCTCGTTATTGACACGCCCGCACATACATGCACTATTACAGAAAGCTTTCTAGCTGTATCTGATTCCTTTAAAATCCTTGTAGATCTTGAAAAGTCCTTCTAGCTCCGTAGAAGATGTCCAGCTATGTATAACGCCGATCAGCTGTACCAAGTACGTATATTTTTGTATTCGAGCTTCTACTAGTAAGCCGCACTTATAATAGATATTAAAAAAGCAGAAATGCAACATTAACTTGGGTTTGATGTAAGCTGTTTCTGTATACATTATTCATGTCGAGCTTCCAGCTTGCATATTTATTATAAGGTGCGAGAAAGAGAGAGAGAGAAAGAGAAGTTGCGCTATACACACAGTATACGCGCATCGGATCGGTCGAGTCAAGCGGATGAGATGGGATTGTTGCGTCAAGCGCATGCGCGTGGACTCGCTGATCGGCTTGACTCGACGTGCTCGATGATTCCGAGACGGGCCGTCGAAATACATACTGGTTTTCGAGTACTTTAATTACCGAGAGTGTTATTTTATTATTTCCGTCTAGCTTCCGAAGGTGAGGTTTCCTTAATCTTGTTCCCGTTCCTCCAGCTTACCCTACCAGCTTTGGAGTTGTGTGTGTGTGGTAATCGCAATTTTGACGAAAAAAACTTTGACCGTGACGAATGTATGGTTTAATAAGTATTACTTTTATTAATATTAAAGATTCCAGCTTTGTTTTAAAAGTGTTATTTTATTCATAAATGAGAGCCGTTTGCCTTGTTCTCCAGTGAACGTGTTTTACTATATATATGGGCTATTTCACGTCAAGTGGTACGATAAAAATTTTAAATCGCTCCAAAATTTGAGAACAGGCTGGAAATACCTTCAAGAAGATAGAAAAAAAATTTTAGGTGTTAAAAATAATTTGCCTAAGAGTTATTCCACCATGAAAAATGGAAATTTTTCAATTTTTTAGAAAATTTTCTATTTTTAAAGCCATTTATCTCAAAATCTATTTATTTTTTTTAAAAAACATTACAAACAACTTTTGTTCAAAATAATCTTTAGAACTTACCTACCTGGGTTACAATTCTTAATTATAAAATCTCGAAGAGATAGAACGACCGTAAATATTGAATATCAAAAAAAGGCAACCACACCACGATCGATTTTGATCTAACACCGCTCAAAAGATCACATTTTTCGAGAGCTTTCGGATGGCGGCGGTTAGATTATTGGCCAAGATCGCTGGTCTAAGTTATGCCTCATAAACCTCATAAAATCACTAATTTTCATGTATTTTAGGGCATAACCTACAACAGTGGTCTTGGCCAATAAGCTAACCACCGCCATTCGAAAGCTCTCAAAAAATGTGATCTTTTGAGCGGTGTTAGATCAAAATCGATCTTGGCGTGGTCGCCTTTTTTTGATATTCAATATTTACGGTCGTTCTATCTCTTCGAGATTTTATAATTAAGAATTGTAACCCAGGTAGATAAGTTCTAAAGATTATTTTGAACAAAAGTTGTTTGTAATGTTTTTTAAAAAAAATAAATAGATTTTGAGATAAATGGCTTTAAAAATAGAAAATTTTCTAAAAAATTGAAAAATTTCCATTTTTCATGGTGGAATAACTCTTAGGCAAATTATTTTTAACACCTAAAATTTTTTTTCTATCTTCTTGAAGGTATTTCCAGCCTGTTCTCAAATTTTGGAGCGATTTAAAATTTTCATCGTACCACTTGACGTGAAATAGCCCATATATATATATATATATATATATATATATATCATTATTTTTCTACAAGTAAGTAATAACACAATTAATTTATAATATATTGATACAAGCACCACTGGGGAATGTATTTTCAACAAGCGCTTTCTTAAGGGCGTATCCTGATTTAGAACGTTCAAAAAATCGATTTTTTTACTGCTTAAATCTATTCCTTATATATATAAGAACATATATCCGAAGTTATAGAGTCGGATTCGTAGTATTTCCGAAGATACAGCACTAAACGCAACGGGGCATCGAGCAAGTGCCAGTGCTCGGTCAGACTGAAACGCGCGCGCTCCTCCCGTCGTCTCTAAACTCGAAACTATATACCTGAGAAGGTTTAGCAGCTATCCGAAATAATATTTTGCTTTCATAGAAGCGTCTTTTGAACCTTAGTATGCGTCATCGGTATATAATCTGTGTGTATTTGCTTCCTATTCAGCTGTTTGTGGCGTAACGTTTAGTTCTGCTCTGACTATTGACGAGTGCGCTTCAATATAATCATGTCTAGTTATCCGAAAAGTGATAAATCGAGTAGTAATCGTGCTGCAAAACCACGGAAACGAAAATTCCATGGTAATCAATTCACAACAGAATCAGACGATACAGAGTGCAACACAAGTAGTACTGAGAGAAAATTAGCCACCGCTAGCACTGAGAACATCATTGTGCATCCAACTCACTGCTATCGAATAATCGAGTTTGTCACAGCATTTTTTGCAATTTCTGATGTCGTAATTTGCAGACCTTGCAAACAAAATATACAATTTTCAGAGAGCGGACATCGAAGCTTAGGTTTCAAAATTGTATTATCGTGTATGTGTGGTCATAGAGAAATAAATTCAGGACCGTTTATAAACACTGGATTCGAAATATATAGACGAATTGTTTTTGTTATGAGGCTTTTCGGTGTTGGACGAGAAGGTATCAATGTGTTTTATGGACTTATGTGCAGCATTTATATACAGCGTCAAAATCAATGTTCAAAAGCGTTTGTGAAAAAGCTGTCAAAGAAGAGAAAGAAAAAAATATAGAACATGATAGATCTGCTGACTGTTTGAAAGTTTCTGGCGATGGATCCTGGAAAAAACGAGGTTTTACTTTATTGTTTGGTGTTATAACACTCATTGCATATTACTCTGGCAAAGTAGTCGACCTTATTGTAAAAAGTGCATATTGTCATTCATGTGCTTTACAAAGGAATATATTAGACGAAGAAGAATTTGAAGAATGGTATAATGATCATAAAGAATCATGCTCTTCAAATCACGATGGTTCAGCAGGGGAGATGGAGGTAGATTCAATCGTGGAGATCTTTTTCAGATCTGTTGAAAATTTTGGAGTAAAGTATACGAATTACATCGGCGACGGTGATTCGAAAACTTTCAATGGTATTGTAAAAATGAATCCATATGGTGATGATTACCCTGTGACAAAAAATGAGTGCGTGGGACACGTACAAAAGCGCATGGGTACTCGACTCCGAAATAAGAGGAAGGAAGAGAAGCTTGGAGGAAAAAAGCGTCTAACAGAGAGTCTCATCGAAAAGTTGACAATATATTATGGTTTAGCAATTCGAAAGAATATTCATTCTGTCCAAGATATGAAGAAGGCTGTGATGACAACGCTGGATCATTATTGTTCAACTGATGAATCTCCTTGTCACGAGGATTGTCCGACAGGCTCTGACAGCTGGTGTGAATGGCGCAAAGCCGAAGCTACGAATCGTCTTGCATCCTTCAAACATTCTGCTCGATTGATTGACGAAAAAGTGGAGGAACATATTCATCCAATCTATGAAGAACTTTCGAATGACGATCTCATGACGCGATGCTTAGGTGGACACACGCAAAATTCGAACGAATCGTTCGACTCCACTGTCTGGCGCATAACTCCGAAACATCTCAATTCTGGTCAAAAAATCGTAGAAATTGCTGTGTATATGGCTGCAGGAATGTTCAATGAGGGATATTCAGCAGTTCTGCATAACATGCAATTACTCAATTTGAAAATTGGCCAGCAATGTAAAATGTTTGCGGATAATGTCGACATACAACGGATTGAACGAGAAAGACGACGTTCATCTCTTTCCAGTAAGGAAGCTCGTACGGCCCGTAGACTTGAACAACTTCAACAAAATGAGTTCCATGAGGAAGCTGAAGGTCTATTGTATGGCGCAGGAATAGCTGATTAGCGAATTATTGCCGTAATTAGTCGAAAATTAACATTTTTCCAGTTCATAAACTTTAAAGCGCTTTTTCGCGAGTTTCCGTTTTTCCACTTTTTCTAAACTGGCGGGCATGTTTGCAAAAAAAAATAAATAAGTTTTTTAGCTTCAGTTTTATCTACTCTTCAATATGAACCGAAAAGGTTTATGGAAATAAATTTTTAAAAGACTTTTTTAGCACATTGAAGAGATTTTTTTTCTCGTAAAAAGCACTTTTTGCTTCAAATTCGGAAAAAATTTCACAATTTCTTCGGATTTTTCTTGGTTTAAATAGAAAATACATGTAAGAAAATGAAATTTTTTTTGGCTTTCTGTTTCAGATCAAGATTAAGAGCTCTATCACTCCCGCCAATAGAAGACTCGGATTACGGATTGCCCAACAAATGTGCCTAATAATAGGCAGCATTTTGATATTTTTCTTTAAAAAAATTTTTTTATAATGTTCAATTATATAATAAAATATTCCTGAAAGTTCTCTGGAGTTGGTTATTTTTTTCTATCTTAAAAAATTCCCTAAAAAACGGTTTTTTTAGGCCTTCCAAAGCAGGATACCCCCTTAACAAAGACATCGTATGACCGTCGCTAATTAGCACCGGTTTGAGCTCATAAAAAGAGCGACGTTAAATAATAAAAAAAAACACAATCAATTTGAAAAAATTAAGAGTATAAAATCAGTCGTAAGAGGAAGCCGTACAGATTAGAGATTTTTGTATTAGATTTTTCAAAAATAATTTTTTATTTTTATTGTTAGATAGTATATTACACATCTAGGGAGGTAAAGTATTGGTGAGCCTATAGTACACGTAAATTGCCCCCCGAGCCGAAGGCGAGGATGGCAAACGTGTGCTATTGGGTCGCCATTTTACCTCCCGTGGTGTGTATACTATTTTTTTCAACAACGAGGCCGAAATTGCAACTTCGCGATTCGGGCGCCGGGAGCGAAAGTGACAGTTTCGGCCCGTTGTTGAAAAAAATTCTTTTTTCACCACACGTAGACCGAAAGTACCACATTCCCTCCCGGCACCGAAAAAGGAATGTGTTATTTTCGGCCTACTGGTGGTGAAAAATAGTATACATCCCACGGGAGGTAAAATGGTCACCCCATAGCACATGTTTGCCACCCTCGCCTTCGGCTCAGGTGCCAATTTACATGTGCTGTGGACTGACCAATACTTTACCTCCCTAGGTGTGTAATATACTATTTCACCACACGTAGACCGAAAGTACCACATTCCCTCCCGGCACCGAAAAAGGAATGTGTTATTTTCGGCCTACTGGTGGTGAAAAATAGTATACATCCCACGGGAGGTAAAATGGTCACCCCACAGCACATGTTTACCACCCTCGCCTTCGGCTCAGGTGCCAATTTACATGTGCTATGGACTGACCAATACTTTACCTCCCTAGGTGTGTAATATACTATTTTTGTATATGCACAATTGCTGCACATCATTTAATACGCCTTAACTCGTATATTAGGAAAATATGTAAGTTGAAAGATAAATATGAAAAATCAGTTAATAACAGTAAATATGTGTATTAAATGAAAATACGGTTAAATGAATCCCGTAATTGTATTGCACTTAGAATTATACTCGATAAAATATCTTATCAGTAAGGAACAGGATATATCATCTTAGTTGAGCCGCGACTCCTGCAAAATGTTATGCGGATTTATACAGGGTGTGTCAAAAGATCCGGGACGGCTTAATAACTCGGCAAATATGCATTTTCGAAGAAAAGGTTTCAAACAAAAGTTGTATGATTTTTCCTTGGCTATCTGAAGGTGACCTTGAATTTCAGATTGAACTTGACCTTCAAGGGGATGCCATACTTGAATGAAATCATACTATGCCGACACCCGTATATTACACGCACTTATTTTCATATTACTATTAATTAATACAATGACAACCTATAATCGCAGTGGATGCATATTTGTAATACATATATTAAATAAATTATAAGTACGAAAATGTGAATTATATTAAAATGCGCTGAGAATTTGTAAATACGATCTCAAACATAACCTCTCTTAAGTAACAGGCAACAAGGATTTAATTGAATTTTGTAAAAACTGGATAGTTTTCTAACAAATATAGTGCAAACGCACAATTTCACGATATTGGGAAATGTTCGGACACTAAAAAAACAGTCAAAAGTGCACGACGAAAAAATAAATAGAAAAATACGATTGATACAAAGACGTTGGGAAGCTGGTACTACATATTTGCGATGAAAATAAATATAGATTGCAATTACAAGCATCAAAAAACAAAGTAGAGGCAATATTTTACATTATCTTAGAATCATTTTTCAATTAAAACTAGAAGAATACATAATCGGTTAAAAAATTAAACGAAATATAAAAACGATATTCATTCTTTCTATAAATGTGTAATTTAGCAGACGGAAGAGCAAGAAAAAGTTTAGCTAAGTAGTTTGAAAAAGCATCAATAGGTAGTGATGCTAAGCGTTTCCAGCATATTAAAGTTTGCACTTAATCAAAAATATTGTAGTTTAGCATAATTATTTTTAAATGGCACAATTTTAGAAAATTCTCATTTAATAAATTAATGTCGCACCTTGCACAGGATAGCGATCGTCATCAGGAATGCATTCGTGGAGGAATGGGCGACGGATTCTATAGGAGATGCGTGCACCGATTCGGACCGTCTGTCACACGTACCTCGTACTTTCACATATATTGTACTATATCGACACTGAATGTTGGGTGCATTATTTGTTTAATTATAATTATTTAAAATATTGTCAGCTTGAAAACGGTGTAGAGGCATATTATGAATAAACATTTTAAGTGTATAAGTGTATAGCAAGTACAAATTTTGAAATGATATTGAAATATTCTAAAAATTTGTAAAATAAGCATTGAAACATAACCTCTCATAGTCTACAGCGATGGTTTCCATAGGAGGTAAGTGCACCGATTCGAACCGTATGCCGCAGGCACCTCCTACTTTCAAATACATTGTACTATGCAGAAATTGAATATTGGGTGCATTAGTTGTTTAATTACAATTATTTAAATTATTGACAGCTGGAAAACGGGGTAAAAACATATTATTAATAAACATTTTAAGTGTATAACAAGTTCAAAATTTGAATTTATGCTAAAATATCGTTCAAATTGAAAAAATACGAACTGAAACATAAATTGCTTCAGTCTACAACGACGGATTCTATAGGAGGTGCGTACACCAATTCAAGCCGTCTGACAGGACGAGAAAATCGACTACCCTTTTAGATCCTTAAGAGGTGTATTAGCGCAGCCTGGATGAATTTTTTATTTATTGCAACCTACAACAATGAGGCTGTCAGTGCACAAGTGCAATTTAATAAATACTACGTTTGACTAGTTCCTGAAGATTAAATATTTTATTTATAACAATAAAACTCCCCATAATTCTCTTCTAAATAAAAACATCCGCGTGCTTAAAGCCTACGAAGCTAGTCGACCAGAGGGAAATTCGACTAGCCATCAAGATCTTTAAATTCTGTATTAGCGCATTCAAAAATGAATTTTTTCTCCAGAGCAACTAATTACAAAAAATATCATTACAAAGAAAAGCAAATAATTAATTAATGTAGATAAATACGTGATTATGGAATTCAAAACGATAAAGGAAAATAAACAAAGGTCTTTTTCTCTTTCCTCTTCTAACACAAATTAATTATGAGGTCAACATACATCCGAAAACGAGAAAAAAAATTAAAATACTTTTTATGCCATTTGATCTTAGTAAACTTTCAACTTAATTTCTTAATATATATATATATATATATATAAAGAATAGAATTTACAAAAAAATAGATTATTGGAGGTTCACCAATCACTAAACCTAAACCTAAATCCTATCCTTTCAAAGAAAAGCTTGAATGCACAGTTTCCTATTCATTGCAGTAAATAGTCCCTTTACGGCACCCCTTTTGTTTAGGGCGCGGGCCCTTTTAACGACTGATTATCTATTAATCTTTAAGATAATCTAATGCACAATCGATGATCCTTGATCTATCGCTATATATCTACGCGCATGATTTTTTCTATGTAATAATTATTGATTTTCATGTTATTGTTATTTTAATAATTATTTTAATAAGTAAACCACAAATGAATTAATTAATTTGACTCTTCATACTTAAGAAATTATTTATTATCGTTATTTTAACGAATATACGATTTATGTGAATTAACGAAACGGAAAACCCGTTTACAATATTTAGTTAAGTATTTGTTTATTTACTTTAATAAATATCCTATTAGCCTCGCCTTAATTGCGCAGTTAAATAGTTTGTAGACCGCGGTACGTGGGGCAAGATGCGCGCCTCTCTCAACTGGCCCGCGCAGTGAAGGGATAGTGTTCGCGTGGCGCGCACCAATTTTGATGATGAGTTTCATGAGCAGTTTACGCGCGAGATTTAAAGTATAAAAATCTTTTGATTATGATTTATTTATTTAATTAAATGATACTTGTGTAGGTTGTAACTGTTGTACTTAAATGTTGCAGCCATTTATGAGTAAACTTTTTAAAATTTTCAGCGCAAACATTTATTAATTTATTTGTAGAGCATGATGCTGTTGCCGTTATTTTGCACTTATATTTTAGTTTGGAGTATTGTATCATTTATCAACTTATTGCAGCAATGTTTCATGATTTTCATTGTAGTTTTCAGCGCATGCATATATGATGATGATGCAGCAGTGTTTTAATATTTTAGTTTTGATATAAAAATTCTTTTGCTTAAATTTTGTTATTTTTTAATATTTATTATGCTTTTTATCAACTTCTTGCAACAATGCGTTATGATTTCCACTGTAATTCTCAGCTCATACATATATAGTAATGCTGCAGCGGTGTTTTAATATTGTAGGATTAATATACAGAACTATTTTGTTCGAATTTTTTACCATATTTCTTTATATATAATACTTCTAGTGTAAATTTTGTGCTTATTCTTTAATTTATCACTTTTTATTTATTAAAAATTTTATTACTTAGTATTTTATTTGCTTCTTCTTTTTGTTTATGTCTAGCTGCTTGTGGCCTTCATAATGTTGTCCTCGGGATTGATACGCGGCGAATTGTCGTGCCTTTTCGAGCGAACAACTTGGAGTCGTTAGACGTTAGCTCAGCAAGACCGACAAAATTCTATATTAATTTAAAAACTTTTTATTTATGCATGGTTTTATACTAAATTTTGTTAATTTTCTGCTCTTATCTCATGAAAGAGCAACGTATAATTACCTAGTCATTTGACCATGGCTAAAAATTGGAGTTGATAAATTGATACCAACATGATTATATGATTGTACTTGAGATTTATTAATAGTTCTTGTGAATCCTAATCGAATAGGAAATTGTTTTCGACGCATGAGTGGTGTTTCTTCTTTAGATGGCGATAAAGTTATTTTCGGTATGTAAACTGATTTTCTACTTCTTTTTCCACTTATAATTTCTGCTTGAATTGTATGTTTCATTGATTTTTTCACTGATAACCTTATTCCAATACATAGTCCTTTGATTATATTGAGATTTCTTAAAAGAATTATTATTGCACTAACTTTTAATTTTAATTTATGTGGAGGAACCTATTAGGAGTCAATGAATTAAGAAATTCTATAGGCAGCATAACATCTAGATTTTCTCCATTATCATCTTCTGATGTATCTATACTTAAATATTGTACTGTTGGCCCCTCAATTATAGTAAGAATTTCATTATTAATTTGAATCGCATCGCGATTTGTAGGAGCTAATATAACTTTATCATTTAAATTACTGATGTCATTTTACTTTATGTCTTTACCAGTTTATTTAATGATACCATTTTCATTTGCTATTATATAAATAAGAATTTCAAGCAATTCATTGTCTTCTTCAAATTTATTACAACGTTGTCCTTTGCCTACATCTAATAACCATTGTCTGAAAATATTGTCATTATCGCAGATTCGCAGATTTTCATTTATATTTATGCGTATAAAACTGGTCCATAAGTAACTATTTCTAACAGAATTTTCTATAACTTCAGAACGGCTGCCATGCCGAAGTAATGTTTGTCCAAAATCTCCTGAAACAATTACCATTTTACCACCAAATATTTCTTTAGTATCACATACATCTTGAAGTACTTGGTCGACTGGTTCGAAAGCAAATTTTGATGTCATGGATATTTCATCCCATAGTATAATTTTAACTTCTTTTACCATCCTTTGAATTAGATTTTATATTACATGTTGTACATGTTGTTATATTAACCTTTAGACTGCCAGCATTTTTGCCTTATAAATTGATATTTTTGATGTGCAAAGTTTATACATAAAAACACCTCATATCTCTAGAGTAGTTGTCAAGGTCACATGTGGCTCATATATGAGCCAGTCCGGCTGGCAACGGTCAGGTGAATGTTAAAAATTTAAAATTTTTTAAAATTATTATATATTCATTTTTAACAGAATTTTCTTGATATTACAATGTACTAAGACCCCAAAAATATTCTTTTAATTATCAATAAAACCGTAAGCATCCCAACTACCCCTAGCGAGGGGGTGAAAATTTCGAAAATTCATTAGTAGACTGGTTTGGATTTTTTCTACGATGTTTTCTCGTAAACACACTGTAACATGTGTAAAGCATACCCTGAAGTTTGTCCCAACCTATGGGGTAGTTTTGGCATCTCAATTGATCCCGGAAAAATTTAGGACATATTTCACAAATTTTACAGGTTATTTATTAACAAAATTTCAGTAAAAAGTTCAATAACGAGTTTTTAAATATTTCACCCCCGCGCTACAGGTTGTTTGAATACCTCGTTCTTAAAATAGTTTCAGTTGTATACTTTAGAGATCAGAGAGCCTACTTATTGAGAAAAATGCATCAAAATATCTATATCCATTATTAAAGCTATAATTTTATTACTGTCCCATATATGAGCCATGCTGGCAGTCTAAAGGTTGAGTGGTAATAGATGCTGTGTGCACTTGTATTACCCTTTTTCTAATAAGTTGACTGCAATACTTGTCCAAGCAATGCATATAAATACTATACGTGATAATTTCAAATAGTCTATTAAAACGTTAAAAGACTTAAGTTAAGTTAGTAACTCTTGCCACTCCTTCCGGGTCCATCAATGAATAATTTTTCTTTTTATTTTTTAAATATCTCGAAACAGTGTTTTAAATATTTTTTTGTTGATCTTTTAATGAATATTGTTGGATGTTAAGGATCGAGCACAATCAGTGTAGCTATTCGTAGCGAGGCTCCCCTCCCCGACCGCGGAGCTCTCGAGCTCTCGGCTTCTCGGGCCTGCGAAGCGAACGTGCGCGGCGCTGTTGCGCGGGAGCAGCTCTCTCGCTTCGACTCACTCGTTCATCAGCGATCGCGGACGCCGGACGTGCATCTTTGTTTTACTCAACTGTGGGTTCCGTTTTGTGTACAGCTTGAGGTTTTATCTATTTGGTGGGAGTGTAGTTTGAATAAATCTAAGTATAAAGAAGGTAGTGTTTTATTCTTAATATTCCCTCTCTCCTCTCTCCTACAGATTAATAAGAAACCTCAACAAATATACTTTAAACTCTAATTCATTTAACATCTTACTTTTGTCGTAGATAGTTGATATATTATCATTTTCTTGTATATTCATAGATGTATTTGGTAAATTAAAATCATTTAAAAAATATTCATTAATTTGTAAATATTTATCAATTGCGTTTAATGTTAAGTTTTCACCAATGCTTTTCTTTAATTTTTGATGATAAAATAAGTGCTTATATTTTTCATATAAATGTCTTGCGTTTATAGAATTGTGAAAAATGCAAATAAATGCAAATAATTGACAAAAAACAGTATCAAAGTGTAATTCCGTTGCTTCCTCTAAACATCTATCCCACTCTGGATCCTCATTAACTAAATACTTAACTATAGCAGCTTTATAACATGTAGGATATATTACACCATTAACGTTACGTAAATATTCCAATGAAGTTACTCCTTTGACATGTAAAAGTAAGTTTTTTTTTTTGTTTTAGTCCATGTTCTTAACTTATTATCAAATACATAAAGTATTGGTATGTCGGAACATAAATAATTGCGTGCTTCAGTATCCTCTTTATTTAATTTAAAACTAGCCATAGATATATTACAGATATTTTCTTAACAATTTTTAACTTAAAAAAAAAATTTATATATATATTTATTCAGCAATTAAATAAAAATTTTACCCCTCCCTCCTCCGCCCATTCCCCTCCCCACCTACTACGCCCTGCCTCCACCTTAACCCCTTCAGCCCTTTACATTAATTAATTCAACAAATAATCCAAAATCTAATCCCCTACTCTCCCCACCCTCCTACCCACCCCCATGTAAACGCCCTCACCTCTTTACATTTATTAACTTAACCAATAAAATATTTTACCCCTCACCTGCTCCCTACCCCATTACCCTCCCCCTTACTACCTCGGCCCCCACCATCACCCCTTTACCCTTCACCCATCCCTTTATTATTATTATATCATCTTATTATATATTGTAACGCTGCACTGGGGATCAGGGTGCAGGTTAATAAGGATCAGGCAATTAATTATAGATAAAATAGATATTTATTACAAAGAAACATATAATAACTAAGGGTGGGCGCCAGCCGCGTTATTACGCGACAACTACCGATTACTCACGGGTAATCATAATAAAAAGAATGGGCAGTGCGCAATACAATCAATGGCCCGTTATGCGGTCGGAATACGGGTATGCCCGGATACGCTGTAGGGGAGGAAGGGGAAGGACGGGAAGGAACGGGACACTTCCCAGGGTACACGGCGGTACCGTCGGCAGAGAGAGGTAATGACATACCAACTTTTTTAATAAGTCCGAGACACTTGGTCGGGAGGCTGCTGCTACTCTCTCTCTCTCTCTCTCTATTTCTCTCTCTCTCTCTCTCTCTCTCTCTCTCTCTCTCTCTCTCTCTCTCTCTCTCTCTCTCTCTCTCTCTCTCTCTCTCTCTCTCTCTCTCTCTCTCTCTCTCACACAAGAGTCACACTCGCTATAGCTGCGTTCGGTGTAGTCGGGTCGACCGTCCGTAGAGCTCTGGTTCTCAGCGTGCTCGAGAGCTCCGTGTTCGTACCGCGCGCCTGCGCAGTACTCACTCGTGCGCGGTACCTCGATCTCGCGTCTCGCGAGCGGGTCGAGTGCCGCTGTGTTTAGGCTGTATCGGTACAAATCGGATGTATGGTGATGATGACCTGGTGCTGCTTCCGTCTCGGAGATGCGGTAGAACCTCTTCCCAGGTAACTAATAATTCGTTCCTTATTATCTGTAGTCAACTAATTGGTACGGCATGAGTTTCAGGTACGAAGCTCACCCGCCGCCGTTTGCTGCTCGAGGCCGAGTCACCCCTCTCTCCTCGACGACGTTGATCTCGGTTACTGATTTCCGCTGCGTCTACGGCTCCAGGTAACTACTTCGCCGTGAGGTTTACGCCATTATGCATATTTGTAGATTTGCTTATTTAAGAGGTCTGCTGTACACGTTGTTTGTGTACAGCATCCTAACCTCAATTTGTCCTATGCTGTTCCTTGTACAGATGTAATGATGATATACAGCTGTACATTTATTTCCTTTATCTTCTATCTTCTGCGTATACCTGGGTATCCTCTTCCTTATTCCTTACCCTCTTAACGTGTATTGGTATTCATTAGTTCCTTGTTTACAGCTATATACTGGTTGGCGTTGGAGGTTTCGCAGCCTTCCTCCTGGATGATGCCTCTTCGCCCAGTCTGCTGTCCAGTGGAGCTAAAGAGGGTCCTGGAGGCTCACCCAGTGATAGCCTCCCCTAGTATATCCTGCCTGCCATGTCAGACCCGGAGGAGCCCACCTGAGGTTCTGAGCTCTCCCTGGCCTTCAACGTCAAGGCCAAGTGTTTTGTGTTTGCTGTGCTTGGGATGGGGTTATTAGACTGTGAGGGTAGGTAGGATTTAGCTGATGTGCGGGTAGGTAGCTAGGGAAAGTATATGGGTAGGTAGGTGTAGCTAGGGCCTCGTCTAGCTTGTACGGGTAGATAGGTGTTCGCCAGGGGTTCTGTCGCTTGCTCTTGACATGTGCAAATCACATTGTCACAATATATATATATATGGGATATTCCACGTGAAGTGGTCCGATCAAAATTTTAAAATGCACCAAATTTTGGGTACACATTGCAAATGTTTTTCAGAATACAGAAAAAAATTTTTAGGTACTGGAATCTGTTTGCTCAAAAGTTATTCTAACCTCAGAAAGTGAATTTTTCCAAGTTTTTTCAACACCAGCTGGGTTAACCGCTATACAACTCAAAATCTATCAACTTTTACTATACAACATTATATGTAATATTCGTTGCTAATTATGTCTAGAATTTATCCTTCTGGGTTAGAATTTCTAATCTCAAGGTCAATGTTACATAAACTACATGTCAATATTCAACTTAAAAAAAGTGTAAGTGCGCCACAATTGATTTTTTTATTTAAAAGACTAAAAGAAAGCTTGGAGCAATACCTTTCAAATGGTCTGTAGCATTTTTATGGCCTTTAACTCTGTAAAAAGTTATGATAGTTTAAAGAAAGACAAAAAATTCACAAAAATTAACATGGTGTTTCCCATTTAAATTTTTAAAAAAATTTCGTGTTTCTTTAAATTATCATAACTTTTTACAGAGTTGAAGGCCATAAAAATGCTACAAATCATTTGAAAGGTATTGCTCCAAGCTTTCTTTTAGTCTTTTGGATAAAAAAATCAATTGTGGCGCACTTACACTTTTTTTAAGTTGAATATTGACATGTAGTTTATGTAACATTGACCTTGAGATTAGAAATTCTAACCCAGAAGGATAAATTCTAGACATAATTAGCAACGAATATTACATATAATGTTGTATAGTAAAAGTTGATAGATTTTGAGTTAAATAGCGGTTAACCCAGCTGGTGTTGAAAAAACTTGGAAAAATTCACTTTTTGAGGTTAGAATAACTTTTGAGCAAATAGATTCCAGTACCTAAAATTTTTTTTCTGTATTCTGAAAAACATTTGCAATGTGTACCCAAAATTTGGTGCATTTTAAAATTTTGATCGGACCACTTCACGTGGAATACCCCATATATATATATATATATATATATATATATATATATATATATATAATAAATAACTAATGACGGGCGCCGGACGCAGGACGCTATTTGAGGAAACATTTTAATTATAATAGAGAAAGAGAAAATAAGCTCTTAATGTAGTTTCTACATTTTTATTTTCTATTTCTTCTTCTTTAAAGAAAATGTCCTGCTCGCCTTCATTATGAATACCTAATCGTATTATAAAATGTGACATTTTGTGCAATTCATATTCTAATAATCTGTGCATTCTTTCTGGTGAACATAGATATCGTGTGTCAATATACTGCTTAATCTCATCGTAGTCATACATTTTTATAATCTTTTCGGAATTGATAAAATTTTCATTAAATTTGACATCAGCATCTCGAATTTCAATAAATGCACAGTCATATCCTTTATAACAATATTTAAATAAATATTTTATGCATTGTACAATAGAAGGTACTTCTTTTTTTCTTTTATTATTTTAACGTCGCTCTTTTTATGCTCTTAAACCGGTGCTAATCAGCGACGGAGGTCATACGATGTCTTGGTGAAGAAAGCACTTGTTGAAAATACATTCGCTAGTGGTGCTTGTATCAATCGGCCGGGGCCGGGAATCGAACCTGGGCCTCCAGATTACGAGCCCGACGCCCTACCGTCCGAGCCATCGCAGGCCTCAATGAACATACTTCTTCGTTAATGTGACAATTAAATTTTAGTAGCAAATAAGGGTTATATGGAACAATAAATCGATTATCTGCTAATCCTTTATAATTTTTACCTTTATAACTAATTTGCTTACCACCATTTCGTCGCATATAAGATGGATAACCAGATAAATTAAAAGTTGTTCTAATTTAAACATTACGGAAATTTTTTTTATACATTTTTCTGTGTCTTTATTCATTCAGAGAGAACTTGTGTTCTGTACTCCGCAAGGACCGTATATCATACATTGTTTTATAATATTATGTAATCGAAGATAAATATCTTCATTTAGAATTTCTTCATTTATAAGTCCATCTACTTTTTCAGGATTATTAATTTTATCATTTTCATCTAATAATGGCAGCATGTGCATGTGTGGCAAACCTCTTTTCTGAAATTTAATAACATAATATAAGCAACATATTTTCCTAAAACCCCTTCTAACCAACAATCTTTTAAATTCTTTAACTTTTTGTTGAAATACTTTAACAACAATATCTGGTCTGTCAATTGCAGGAAAAATAACATGGGGTTCAGGAGAAAGGATATGTAAAAATGATTTTAAAAGAAGAAAATTGATGTACAATTTAGTAAAAAGCGTAATGAGTTATGGAAGCAAAAATTTGGGGATGGCTTGAAAAGAAATAACTAGAAAAAATCGAATGTGATTATATGAGATCGATTTTGAAACTAAATAGGTGCACTTCAAAATATATTATATATAAAGAAACAGAATCTTTAAAGATGAAAGTAGATTGGGGTAGTAGGGCTGCGAAGTATGAAGAAAAGATATGTAAATTAGAAGACGAGAGATTACCGAAATTATGTTGGAAAGAAATAAATGTAAATAATAGTAAAACTATGTACAATATAGAACGAATTAAATATTATAATAAATTAGAATTTAGTACGATAGAAATAGACAATAGAATGAGGACAAGCAGAGATATTTATAAGAAGTTATGTTTGAACAGTTTGTAAACAAAGGAGAAAAAAGAAACCCTTTTTGTAACGGAAATTAAGCAAATGTAAAATGGATAACATAAAGTGCAAATTTCAAAAAGTTAATGTTAAGGAGAGTGAATGTGATAAGTAAGAAAATGTAAACCAAGTCCATTTCTGGGCCTAAATGGCTGAAATAAAGTATTAACTAACTAATAATAATATAAAAGAAATTTTCTAAAGATTGTATGTATTCAATTGAAGTGTTGTTATTAAGAGAGAAAGGTAAACTAAATTTAGGCCCTAACGAAATTATGTCAGTTACATTGTTAGGTATTTTAATATTTGTTAAATTTTTTATCCAGTTATCAGTGTTTTTATTGTTAGTTAGAGTGTTTTGTGTAGACATATTGAATTTATTATTATGA
The DNA here is from genome assembly GCA_026168455.1 of Theocolax elegans. Classification (NCBI taxonomy): domain Eukaryota; kingdom Metazoa; phylum Arthropoda; class Insecta; order Hymenoptera; family Cerocephalidae; genus Theocolax; species Theocolax elegans. Next base: position 9,860,242 of record CM047429.1, read on the forward strand.
TTATTAATTAAATTATCTCGATAATGCGTATTATTATTTATTTGATTTTTATTTAACTTTTCAAAAAGATCTTGAGGCGAAAGATTTTTAAGATTTTTGTTAAGTAGTTCAAACTTTTTTTCTAGTTTTTCTATGTGAATACAAATATCTTCTATTTCGATATTAGTGAGTTTAATTTTAAAATTTTCAAGAAGACTATTAAACTTTGTTACCAGTATTACTGTAAAAAAATAGGTGCTTTAAGTTGTGTCTCAATGTTTCTATATGACGAGGCTTGGTATCATAGGTACGGCATTGTAGAAGATATTTTCTTCGCGCTTGATTTCTTCTTAATTGTCTCTGAGTGTTGACCTATTCACAAAATTCTTGACGAGAATAAATAACACAGCCACACAAAAAAAAATGTCAAAACCCACGGACCAGACCATATATACCTTAAGTTTTTGAGGTCGCTGATTCCGAGTCCGTGGTCCATTTGACCCCATCATCTCAGGGTTAAGGTGAGGTCAAGGTCAAATTTACAAAATTAACGGCAACCAAGGTTTAACAGTATACATATATGTTTTTGGGGTCGCCGAATCCGAATCCGTGGTCCGTTTGACTCCATCACCTCATAGTGAAGGTTATTTGAAGGTAAAATCGACAAAATTCTTGTAAAACAAACCAAACTTAATGCCATTTATTTTTTCTTACTATACCTTACACGTTTCTCATCAAATGATCGGCGCAAAGGTTTCCTTTTACGTTTTTTCCCAGTAGTTTTACAATCTCTTTTCAACATCCAGCAGTAGTCGGCCAGCATACTAGCATCCCATCTACCTTGATAACGCTTCTCCATTACTTTAACATCTTGGTGAAAACGCTCTTCCTATTCTTCGCTATAATCGCCACAGTTTTCAGTAATACTATCCAAGTGATTGTGCAGAAAATGTAGTTTGTAATTCATTAGGCAACCCATATTCCCATAGGTCTCAAACATTTTAGATACAATTACTTTGTAATTTGGGCTTCTGCGATTACCCAAAAAGTTTTCAGTAACTTCCTTAAAGCTAAGCCATGCACCTTTCTCAATGTTTGTCATGGAACTAATAAACTGGTCATCAGCCATCATTTATCTAATTTCTGGACCGTCAAAAATACCTTCCTTCAATTTTGCATCTGATTTACTTGGAAATTTACTTTGAAAGTATTTGAAGCACTGGCTATCTTTATCTAAAGCTTTAACGAATTGTTTCATCACACCAAGTTTTATGTGTAATGGAGGCCGACTACTGCTGGATGTTGAAAAGAGATTGTAAAACTACTGGGAAAAAACGTAAAAGGAAACCTTTGCACCGATCATTTGATGAGAAACGTGTAAGGTATAGTAAGAAAAAATAAATGGCATTAAGTTTGGTTTGATTTACAAGAATTTTGTCGATTTTACCTTCAAATAACCTTTACTATGAGGTGATGGAGTCAAACGGACCACGGATTCGGATTCGGCGACCCTAAAAACATATATGTATACTGTTAAACCTTGGTTGCCGTTAATTTTGTAAATTTGACCTTGACCTGACCTTGACCCTGAGGTGATGGGGTCAAATGGACTACGGATTCGGAATCAGCGATCTCAAAAACATATATGTATACTGTTAAACCTTGGCTGCCGTTAATTTTGTAAATTTGACCTTGACCTGACCTTGACCTTGAGGTGATGGGGTCAAATAGACCACGGATTCGGAATCAGCGACCTCAAAAACATATATGTATACTGTTAAACCTTGGTTGCCATTAATTTTGTAAATTTGACCTTGACCTGACCTTGACCTTGGGGTGATGGGGTCAAGTGGACCACGGATTCGGAATCAGCGACCTCAAAAACATATGTATACTGTTGAAGCTTGGTTGCCGTTAATTTTGTAAATTTGACCTTGACCTGACCTTGACCTTGAGGTGATGGGGTCAAACGGACCACGGATTCGGATTCGGCGACCCCAAAAACATATATGTATACTGTTAAACCTTGGTTGCCGTTAATTTTGTAAATTTGACCTTGACCTGACCTTGACTTTGAGGTGATGGGGTCAAACGGACCACGGATTCGGATTCGGCGACCTCAAAAACATAAGGTATATATGGTCTGGTCCATGGGTTTTGACATTTTTTTTTTGTGTGACTGTGTAATTTATGTTTTCATTATTTATTACTTTATTGTTTTTATTATTATTATTTTAGCAGCTAGTTTACCAATATCTTACTAGCATGGGTCTAGCAGTCGTAAAAGTTTCTGTTGACGCGTTTCTACTTCTTGCATATGCTATTTTTTCATAAGTATTGAGTCTGACAGGGCACGTTAGTCCTACTGCACAGGTGACTCTATAATGCGGAAACATTTCTCTGTGTTGCTGTACAGAATCGCATTTTCAAGGTGATGTGAATACTATATCATCTACTATTATTGTATATTTGTATGGTGGTTGGCTTTTTAACAAATACATAGAATTAGTAAAAGTCTGAGTTCCTCTTATACCTCTGTAAAAATAAAGTATTGCTTTATATCCTCTTAGGCAATTAATGTCTCCATACGCCATTCTGTGTTTGATTATTTGTTTTATCTTCTCTGTAGGTGCAGTAGGTGCATAATTATTAATTATATTATTGCTATTTATTTTAGCCATATTATCTATCATATCAAAAACTGTTTCAATGGGCTTATATCTTTGAATAGTAGTGTCTCTCTTATATTATGTATTTGTTGCATATTATTTTACTCAGTTTTTAGTCATTATGTTATCTTTTTCACTTTCTGTTTCCTTCATCCATATATACAGTATTTCTACAGTGATATTATTCAGTTTTATATTTGTTATTGAAAAGAAGTCACTCATTTTATTGTAGTTATAATTTGAAATTCGACGATGTTTGCGATCTACATTATGAATGCATTTACCATTCGCACAAATATAAGTTCTTATATCTAGAATTATATTGTGAGATGACGACAGACTTTGTTTAATTTCACTTCTAGGATTGGTATATTTGTTTATATCTACATTAATAGTATGTAATAATTCTTGTACTTTCATAGTATCACTAGTAAGTTTCAATATCTCTTGTGCATGTATATTTAAAAGCCAAATCTTAAATTGCTGACAATCAATATTTGATGTTTTCATTTTATTATTCATTGATTCTTACCCAGTCCTTTCTCTTCTTTTTGTTACTTTCCTTGATAATATCTAACACCTTTAAATCTCTTGTCAGGTTATTAAATGTGCCTATTGCTTTTATATAACTGTTTTTCGTGCTCACTGTTGTACTGAATTTAGGCTTAATTATAAGTTTTCGTCTCGTTTTACTTATGAATTTAAATTTTGTTTTTTGAGATCGTTATAGTAATAAAGAAGACATTGATAAGAGAAAGATTTTTGTATGTTTAAAGACTTACAGTTCGGAAAGTGTTTTTGTTTATAATTTTTAGGATCCTTGTTTGTACCAATTGTAATAGTTGCAAGTTATTTTGATATACTCCATTCCATGCTAGTATTATAGTATCCATAGTTAATCACACTGTTAAATATAGCATAGTATATAATTTTCAATGTTTTACTATCCATGAATTTAGTTATTTTGCTGAATACAAAAATAAAATACTTAGTTTTGTTTATTAAGTATTCAATATGTTTATTTCATTTCATGTTGATGTCAAAATGTATATCCAGATATTTGACCTCCGTTACTCGGTTAATTAACTTATTGTTTATCTTAATATCTATCTTATCTGGAACACTATCATAATAATTCTCAACGGTGATATAAACAGTTTTCTGCATGTTTAGTGTTAGTTTGTTTAATCTAAGCCAAATGGAGACCTATTCTAGATATTCATTTATATTGATATTGTTACAAACGAAATCATAAAATGTGCCCAATTACGTATTAAAGATATGAATTCTGGTTTCGTTGGGTTGTGAGAACACCTTTTTACTATTATATTGTTCTCTTATGTTGTATTCGTGTACCAACCATAAATCAAATTTATGGTGCAATCTTCTAATACTATGTAATATTAATTTAATTAATATTTTCATCGGTCTTACAGTCAATTATATGGGCAATCAGATTGCCCCTACTTATAATTACCCCCGAAGAATCTATAAAAATAAAAATAAAAAATATAAAATATAAAAAATAAAAACACTAACTAAACATAAAAACAAATTATTAATAAAGCAATCTGACTGCCCCCCTGCACTAAAAATCTACTAACCCCAAATATGATGTCCGACGTTTCGAGCTTGCTGCTGCTCCTCATCAGGGACTGAAATGAAAATCTATTCTACACGATATTTAAACCCTCAAAAAAAGCCTCCCCACTCCAAGGACCCACCCTAAATAAATTCACACCAATAAACTAAGCTAAGTTAAGATAGGATGATAAATCTTATTTAATTTACTTGACTCTAACATTAAATTAACATTCTTATCATTCTTAAATATATGAATATTCTCAAGACTTTCTCTTTTAAATTTATTCATAATATTTTGTTCTAAAATTTCTACATTTTTAAAATCAAATGAATGAACAAAATCTAAACAATGCTCCTTCAAACCTGATGTGACAGATACACTCCTCAAATAAATAAAATATTATGAATAAATTTAAAAGAGAAAGTCTTGAGAATATTCATATATTTAAGAATGATAAGAATGTTAATTTAATGTTAGAGTCAAGTAAATTAAATAAGATTTATCATCCTATCTTAACTTAGCTTAGTTTATTGGTGTGAATTTATTTAGGGTGGGTCCTTGGAGTGGGGAGGCTTTTTTTGAGGGTTTAAATATCGTGTAGAATAGATTTTCGTTTCAGTCCCTGATGAGGAGCAGCAGCAAGCTCGAAACGTCGGACATCATATTTGGGGTTAGTAGATTTTTAGTGCAGGGGGGCAGTCAGATTGCTTTATTAATAATTTGTTTTTATGTTTAGTTAGTGTTTTTATTTTTTATATTTTATATTTTTTTTTTTTATTTTTATAGATTCTTCGGGGGTAATTATAAGTAGGGGCAATCTGATTGCCCATATAATTGACTGTAAGACCGATAAAAATATTAATTAATTTAGTTATACTACAGTCGACATAAGTAATATTTTATTAACTATGTAATATTTCTTGTAAACACGTATTATAAATATATAAAAATGAAAGCAGCCTTAATTAAAATTAAAGACGCGAGAGATTTCGCAATATTAACGAAATTTTAGAGTAATAAACGATCCCAATAGTATTGCAACAGTCGCAATTAAAGTCGGAGAAGGATACGTTGATGTAACTCTAACCTCACCAGATATGGCACAAAGAATACAAAACTGGAAAGTCCAAGAAAACTGGACATCAAGTGACCATAGAGCAATAACGTTTGAATTAGTGAAATATATAACAAGTAAAGCGGACTGGGGATTATTTATTAATACACTGAGAGAGAATTAGAATGCCCAACCGCACCGACAGGATATTGGTTCAATAATCGCTGGCATTAAAGACATAATAAATGGGATAAAAATAGCATGAGACAAAGCTATACCCACTAAGAACAAGACGAGTAGAAAAGTTCCATGGTGGAACGAGGAATTGACAAAGGCCAAAAAACATACCAACAGGCTACGCAGACAATTTCAAAAGAAGAGAGATCCGGACATAAGAGAATGCGCAAAAATGACATATGGATTGGCCAAGCGATAATATACAAGACTAATAGACACAACCAAAACCCAAAAATGGGAAGAATTTGTGACCAAACAAGGAAATGACAATTCATGGAGCTTACCATACAAACTGGCTGCCAAAAAAGCTAGAGTCAAAGAAATCGCAAGTAACGTAAAGACAGACGATGGCTACACTATGACCTTGAATGACACAGCAGAGCAAATTCTTCATCAGCTCTTTCCAGACGATAATCTGGAGACAGAGACAAGAGAACAGAGAGAAGTAAGGCAACAAAATCAAAGATACACAGACGAATACAGCAAAACTGAAAGTTTTACCAGGCAGGAAATGGTGCAAGTAGTAAGGAAAATGAAACTAGGGAAAGCGCCAGGAATCGACTGTTTCGATCTGAAAATAATAAGAGTCGCTCTTACAGTAGTTGGTGAAGAACTGTTAAGGCTGTATAACAATTGTCTAAAACTTGGTATATTTCCGAATACTTGGAAAATAGGCAAAGTCATAACAATCAAGAAGGGAAGAGAAAAAGATCCTGGTTTAATTAGCTCATACAGACCAATATGCCTGCTACCAGGTTTAGGAAAAATTCTGGAAGGTCTGATAATCAAAAAATTAGATCAAATTGTGGAACCACGTCTGTCAGATAAACAATACGGTTTTAGAAAAGGAAGATCAACCGAAGATGCGATAATGTACTTAAAGACCAAAGTGCACAACTCAAGCAGTAGGTACGTGCTCATAATGTTTCTGGATAGTAAAGGAACATTTGGCAATGTATGGTGGCCGGGAATACTTAAGAATCTGAGAGGCATGAACTGCCCCTGGAGACTGTACAATATCATTAGGGATTATCTCTGTAATAGGAAAGTTATCATAACCGAAGGTAGCAATTTTGCAAGCAAAAATGTGTCGAAGGGATGCCCGCAGGGATCTCTACTAAGACCAATTCTATGGAATGTCGTATTTGATGAAGTGCTTCACAAGCTAGACAGAGAAGGACACGAGACGATAGCCTATGCAGACGACCAAGCCATTATAATCGAAGGAGAATCCCGTAAAGAACTGCAACGGAAAGGACAAATGGCCATAAATATAATAGAGAAATGGAGTGAAAATGTCAAAATGAAACATGCCCCAGTTAAGTGCGTAATGCTACTAGCGAAGGGAACATTAATCAGGATAAACGGACAAGAACCAAAAAGCAGGAACCGTTTAAATATCTGGGCGTTTCTTTCGGCAAAAGCCTCAGCGTACAAACGCATGTTACGGAGATCTCAAAGAAAACCAGAGGAATTTTCGAAAGGCTGGTCTTCCTGGCAAGAGAGGAATAGGGATTAGGCTATCGATCTCTAGATATAATATACAAGGGAGTGTTCATACCTATAATTACATACGCAGCAGCAGGTTGGTACGGGCTCACAAATAATGTCCAGAAAAAGAAACTCATAATGTCGCAAAGATATGCTCTGATGAAAACCACAGGAGCATACAGAACCATCTTGGCCGAATCTATTACGGCAATCACGGGTCACCTACCGATTGACTTAGAATGTGAGAGAAGGAGCGGACTATACTGCATAAGGAAAGGAAAAGAATACCGATATAAAAATTTCACAGTCCAATCGGAGGAAAGACTAGCAGTAAGAGGCACACGAAGAGAAAGAAAATTGTCGATAGAAAAGCTAAACCAGGAAATAAGAAAGGAATGGCAGCTGAGATGGGACAATACGATAAAAGAAAGACACACATATGAGGTTTTACCTAGCATAGAAGAAAGACTAGCAAAGTTTTGGTTTAGACCGAGAAAATAGCTAATCCAAATACTCAGTGGACATGGGAATTTCCAATCTTTTAGGAAAAGATTCAATTTCGTCGAGTCCGACCTATGCAGCTGCGGAGAGGCAGATACCCCTGAACACGCTCTATGGGCATGTGCGAAGTACGAAACAATACGGCATAAATATGTACAGGATATGGAAGAAACAGCTAGAAACACGAAAGGGATGATGACGACCAAAGAGGAAATATGATTAATTATGATGGTTAAAGACATTATGCTTGTACAGATTGCTACCGAAGATTTAGAAAAAGACTTGGCTTTAACCGCGACTATAGCAGAATTAGCAGTTCCAGAAGAAGACGAAGTATGAATGATAGACGTAGAATCAGTTAATCTTCCAGAACTAGAAATAGAGTAGAGAGAAAGGAAAATCATAAGTGAGCAGAGGGAGAAACTGAATGAGTGATAGACGGAAGATAGTAGATAGGTTAAAAATCGAAAGTCGCACTAATAAATGTCGCACTAACAGTGGTAGTAGAACAGAGGTAATCAAGATAGACTAGAGACGTTGTACTAACAAAAGTAATGACTAACATTCCGGATAGGGAAGCAAGGGTTTTGTGGAATGCAAGTTGAGCGAAAGAAAAGAATGAATGTAAAAGCTCAGAATGAAAGGTAGGGTGAGTGAGAGAGTAGATAGGAACTCCTTCTTTTAGAGTAGGCAAAAGAAAAGGAAGAGAGAAGGGAAGTAAGAAGAGAAAGGAAGAGAAGAGGAAAAGCCTCAAGAACAGTTGGTCTTGCTCCCCTGAAAAAGTAAAGAAAAAAAGAAATAAAAACAAAAAATAAAAAATAAAACCGAAGCAATAAATAAGAACAAATGAGTAATGTATAATCGCAAGAGCAATGAAAGGCTAAAGCGAACTTCTTATGTTCTGTAGTCCAAATAACCGTCGTAGTCGAAGATATGGAACAGAAGTAAGAAAGTAACATACGGCGTGACATGGACGACCAGGCGAGGTACAGCGGCAATGATCGATGCGGCAGGCATCGATCTATCTCGGTTTTTTTTCTGCATTAGATAAGTCATAAGGTGGATTCATAAGACTACGCATAATCGACCGATTTTTAATGGTATAGGTGGTTCGAACATTTCTTCCACGTTTGATTCAACATATATCTCTGACTTACTTGGTTCTGTGTGCTCTGCGTTTTTATTAAGTTCTTCTTTATTTTCAATTAGTTTTCTTTATCTGAGTCTTTTAGCAATAGTGCTGGCATCCAAAGCAGCTTGTCCTTGTACAATGTCTGTAGGGTGATGAACAGGTGCATTCTTGGATCCTTTCTTTCTTCCTCTCGTATCGGTTATTGGGAAGGTAAATGTTTTAGACGAATCCGATTGTGTACTAGTTTTGCCTATGGTGGCTTGCCTGGTCAGAGACGATTTTGTTGGCCGAAGAGTTATCAGTGATAACGCCGTTAATGTTGCACATAGAGCTTCTTCAGGAGATAAGTAACAAGGATTTCGTGACAAAGCGTCGGCATTGGTATTAAGTTTGCCAGGATTATAGCGAAATTTATATTGATAACCACGTAATCTCGTTCTCCAGCGATTTAATATGCTTATGGGATCTTTTACAGACTCTATCCATGTTAGAGGTCGTGATCTCCATAGACCGTAAAAGGACGTCCACATGAATAATGCTTAAAATATTCAATAGCAGCAATTACTGCTAAACATTCCTTTTCAGTAGTTGAATAATTTCTTTCATGTTTATTTAAGGAGCATGACATATACGCTATCGGCTGTTCTTGCCCCGGTTCACGTTGACTTAAAACAGTCCCGATCGCTATATCTGACGCATCCGTGGTCAGAATGAAAGGTTTTTCCATATTTGCACATATGAGTACAGGAGATTCACATAACTTCCATTCAAATTTCTTTTCCTTTTGCAAAAATTCGTTTGAAGGTTTAGCCTTCGAAGAAAAATGTTTTATAAATTTTCTGTAGTAACTGGCTAATCCAAGGAAAGATCGTATATTAGTTATTGTTTTAGAAACTGGGAAATTTATGACGTAAATAATTTACCTCAGATGTTAGAAATTCGCATTTATCTGTATGTAGTCGAAGGCCTGCAGTAGACAATCTTTCAAGTACTTTAAATAATTTTTCTTTATGTTCTTCTAGTGTAAGGGCGAAAATGATAATATTATTTAAGTATACAAATATTTTAAATCCTTGTAATCCTATCATTATATAATCCATTAATGGTTGAAAAGTTGAAAGCCGTTCTTACGTATTCGTAATGATCATAGGGCGTACTGAAAGCAGTTTTCTCACAATCGCTTGGTTCTACTTCTACCTAATGAAAACCGTTAGCCAAATCAAGTACACTGAAATATTTTGAAGTTGTCTTACTTTCTAAAGTTTCGCCAGTATTTGATAACGGGTAAGCGTCTTCTAATATTTTTTCATTTAATTTTCGATAGTCAATAATTAGACGATAACGTCGGCTTCCGTCCTTTTCACTTTTCTTCGGAACTATCCATAAAGGAGAATTCCAATAATTTACTTATTTGTTTACGAAACTTTTGATGTAACATGAGTGGATACCTATATTGTTTTACATTGACAGGTACGTTGTCCGTAGTATTTATACGATGTTTTTCACAAGAAGTTGAAGACGGTTTATCTGTTTCAAGTTGAAACAGATAAGGATATTTTTTTATTATTTGTGTTATTTGGCTCTTTTTTTGTTCAGTGTGATGTGGACGTAACAATTTTGCCATTAGTATTTTTTACCTGTTTTCTTCGGTTCCCGAATTGAAAAAGTCTTCAGAGTCGCCCACATCAAAAGGTGTCGATTCCTATAGAGCTATCTCAATTTTCACTGGTTCCGTTAGAGTATTTATTGCCATAGTATAACATATTCCCTTAATATTATTAACAGCGACTTTTCTGATATATACACCAGGAACTGTGGGAACAAAATTCATATAAGCATCACCATCTTTAGAATATTTTGTGACAGGTATTTAATGAGTATACGAGTATGAGCTTGTTGAGTACAAATTTTGTTTTCGTTTACTTTAAAACCATTACTATTAAAAGATTTTCTTTCTTTTTGTCTTTTTTTATTTATATTAAGTGTTATTGGTTTTGAAGGAGGTAAATCTTTAAGTTGAACATATGGAGTGTTACTAATAGAAAATCCTCTCTTTTCATCACTTTCTGATATATTTTTATCCACAAAGAAAATTCGATCTATTGGTCTATTTGCTGTTACAAGAGTTCTTAAATCAGAATCTACCTTTACTTTTTTGTTATTTCGTTACTTTTTCGTTACTTTTTCGTTACAGAAATGTTTCTCCTAGAATTGCATCATGATTAAAAGGCGATCCGTCTGGCAATATATGAAACACATGTTTTGTACGAAGCATATCCATATCTACAGAACCTAACGTTTTAATAGACTGATAGGATATACCTGTCACAACCAAAGTATCACGCAAGTTTACTTGTGCATCAGGCTTCAATACCTCTCGTCTGACCGCATTTATATTTGCACCAGAATTCAACACAAATAACTTTCGCCTTGAATTAAACAGTCCGTTTTTAATCGTAAGATTGGTTTGGTGTTGTTTACGGCGTGGTAAACTCTTCTGTTTGCAGGAACTGTACTTAAGTGCGTGGCTTTAATAGTTGCTTGCTACTGCGCTCTGACGACGTGTACTTAAGTAGTTTAAATGCTCCGTTGAACTGGGTAGAGCTTGTGCCTTTTCTGCGTGACAGTGCTTTCTATTCAAACAACTTCTTAATAACAATTTCTCTACTTTTAATACCAAATTATAAGTTATTGAAAATTTGAAGTTTTTCTAAGTAGAAAAAAAGATAGAAGCAAGAAATGAAGATATTTATTTTATCAGTTAACAATTATCATTATACTTGCGTGTTCTCATACCTTCGTGGAAGGTGTTATTTCAAAATACTTCCTATTCCTAAAACGTGATTTTAAAAAATTTAATATAACAAATGATAAATTTTTTTTAAATACTTACTAGTAGATTAGATTAAACAGTTTCTAAAAATAATATGTATACATATTTAGCTCGTTTTGGCCATTGTTTTCTTTGAATTATCAGATCATTTATTTTAAACCACTGATTATTATTTTGAAGTAACATATTTGTATACTGACCGCTTTCTATAGAATCACCATGATGAAAGATTCCACTCTCAACTTTATAGTTTTTTTTCGCAATTGCTACAATAGACTTCGGAATTTCATTAATTTCATAACTTTTTAATTTTAAATATGTAATACATTGTTATCAAATGTACTCTCACCAACATTTTTATTTATTCCACTTAGTTTGGTAATATAACGTTGAACTAAAAGATATCTAATTACTGGCTAGCTGTAATAAACATCTCTAAACAGCAAGCCATCATTTTAATAAAGGAACTTATTTTTATATAAATAAGAGAATGGTATTGCATTGAGTTTATATAACTATAAGAATACCTATAAAAATATTGTATACATTACATCTTACATAAACTATGCAAAATCATTTGATAAAATAAAGATTAGTAAAATAATACCAAGAAGTTATGTATTTCCATCCCATCATTGAAATTGTACGCTTCATTGTACACTCCTTGCAATTAAAGTTTACAAAGGAAAATAAATATATCAATTATCACATATATTTGCAAACATTTATCAGTAAATAATAATGCAATGTTTTTAAGAATATTTTTAATAAAATTGTTCTGTACAAATATTTTTTCTTAAACACTAGTAATTTTTCTATTTATTTACAGTTACTTACGTAACTATGAAAAAAAACAAGGTGTTCATGATATGATATTTTTTACTATATATATATATATATGTACCGAACAATTCGTATAATTTTCGGATTAGACAGAGGTTTTATTTGGTTTTTTACGAATGTTTTTTTTAATTGGAACATATATTGCTATTACAAGTACTGAGGGAATTAATCGAAATTTTTTATGTTTAATATATAATAAGATTATACGATGTCTATGAAATTTATCTATTTAAATCAGGCTTTTGTGTGTATTTATTAACACGTACACGCTTGTTATTGTGTCTTTATAGATGACATATACAAATTTATTAATTTTTATTTTATCTTTTTTCGATTAATTTGCAGTGGGGTCGTCCGATTAAGCTTAATTACCCTACTTATGTAATAATAATCAACAGCACGTGACTCAGAAATAATTATTTTTTTCATACACTTTCCGCAGCATAATGTGAAAAAAATGTGAGTGATAAGTGCTAAATATAAATATTTCTTTGACTGTTATGTAAATGAAAATTCCCATTTATGTGAGAGCAATCTTGATTGAGACATCTATTTGAGGCTGCAGGCTACCTCATCAGACCAGCTCTTCTTTGCTGTCAAACCGCAATTTTCCTATAAGCAGAGTTTAATAATTGGTTTAAGTGACTTGTAAGATGCTGACTTACAGCTGAAAATTCTCTCTGTAATCGATCATGAAAAAGAAAAATTTATTTTTTTATAATGTTTTGCTAAGAAATTAATTAATTGACAATATAATTGATAAAAAATTATACCGCAAATGGTTTCAGTCTAACGGAATGGAAATTATGTAGTGAATTGTGCATTCTTGTAACCTTCTCTTCTAATTGAGGCGTTGTAGGTAGGAAGCTTCTCCAAAAATGTTTTAGTAGTTCATATGTACATACGTAAACTATAGTCAATTCCTTTTCTAATTCCTTTGGAATGAAATCCTTAACAAAAATATTGATTTGAATGATATTTATATATTTAATATAAAATATTTGTTCAATTGAAGAATGATGTACTACTTACGACCAAGCCTATCCTCTCGAAACCCTTCCATTATAGATCCACCTGGAGTTAATTCTCCAAGTGCAAAAACTGCTGCAGCAGGACTTACCAAAGAAGTAGATGCTTGTCATGGCAGATAAGATACACTGGGCCATATATCAATTTCTCTTATTAATTGATTTAATTTGATCTGTTGAAGAATCATGGTTATTTTCTGCCGTTGGAACTGGCCCATGTAAATATCTATCTACTTATGTTAATACCAGTGCTGGCCCAGTATTTGTTACTATATCACATTTACTATCAAGATCTTCATATACATCTTATCTTGAATTCGTCTCTATTTAAATGAATATTAAGATATTAGTGATGTTAGATTTTTATACAGGAAAAATATTGCATAATAAATATAAACTGATATATTATATATTATACCTTTTTGGTCATTGGTGAATCACCTAACTTTTTATTGTTGGAAGCATTTTTATTAGGCATTGCCGATCCATTTGATTGTGGTAATTGTGATTCAGAAGTTGATGATACAGAATTTGCTTTCATAATCATTATACTATGTTGATTGAATCTTTTAATCATACTTTGATGAACAATATTGCCCGAAGATTTGTCAGACTTGCCAGTTCCACTATCGTACATCTCATCTAAAGTTACATTATAAAAACCAGTTATGTCGACCATAGGATCATCAATTCCTGCTTGAATATCCTTTTTTAATTCGTGATGGTCCATTTTGGCACACTCGGTAAATAGATTTTTGTTCCCTACGTTAATGCGATCTCGATGAAAGTAGTAAGATTGACAAAATTCGGTCCAAAAGTCTGATTCTGACTTCTTATTAGGCACATATTCTTCATGTTTTTTTCTTACAGCTGGATATGTTTTAAATATACATTCAATAATATCCACTTTTAATAATATCCAATTGCAAAAAAATATGGATTAATTTTAATTTTAATTTTGATTTTGATTTTAGTGTTAAAAGTACTTACTAAGAAGGCACTATTTACACCAATCTCTTGACGTGGAGTGAGTCCAAAATTCTTCTGATGTTATAACCTGTGTTATTACTAAATCACGATAAAGTTGCAGTAGTACTGGATGCTCTTGTAGTATTCTTTATAAAAATAATATAAATGAATAATAAAGAAACAAACAAATTTTTAATTTAAACATCTATTTGAGTTATAATATACCTATTTTTTTCTTCCAGCTCTTTATTGATTTTTCTTTTAAATTTAGGCAAAAGTTGTTGCAGTAATTCTTTGACCTCATCCCTATCTTGAATTTGTACTTCCATTTCATTTCTATTTACAAAATGAAATGTCGATGATTGATTGTCGTGAAGAACAACTTGCAGTTGGACTTTAGACTTTCCTTCGAGTGAATTCTTAATTACTTGAGATTGTTCATCAAGAAGTGTTCCTCTTTTAACAGATTGTATAAAGTTAGTGTATGAAGTTATAATGTCGTCGAGTGATGATGCTTGTCTCAGCTGCTTAGCAGATACATCCCAGGAACATTCAATCACCTGCAAATAAAAATTATTGCAGTTACAAATAACTGCTTCATTTGTTTGCATTAAATTATTTACTTACGTCGAATAAAAAGTAATACTGCATTTGATGTACTAAATGTACCATACTACTAGTAATTAAATGAATGTGTTTCTGTATTGGTAAAATTTCAGGCATTTTCCTAAACATTTTTGCGGAAGTGATTTGTCGTTTCAATATTGCTTGATACGTTTCACGACTGGGCTCCAGAATCTAAGTTGTTAAATAAATAATTTTATTAACAAATAATTAAATTTTTAACTTTTGTAAAATATAATTTATTCAAATAGTTAATAAATATTTCCTAAATTTTTTTACTATTTTTATTTAAATCTTAATACTTACAAATGTAATAAAAATAAAAAATTTAAATAATTATTATACCGTACCTGTGAAAACTGTAGTCCAAAACCAAGAATTTGACAAACTTTTAAATTTAAATTATCAACATTAAACAGAACCAATAATTGTCACCGACAGGTTCTGCTACGCGCACGCTTCTCGACAAATTAGATGTTTGACGACCGCGTAAGATAAAAGATGACCGTTTAAGATAATAAAAAAGATTACACGTGTCTCCCTCACGCTTTCGTTTTCCCCTGCAGCTCTGTCTCAACTTTTTCGAGTAGACATATATATATAGGAGACGAAAAAGATATCGAAAAATACATAGCCGAGTAAAAGAATTTGACATCTCAGATATTTACATGAAGTTTTATTTAAAGTATTACTAAATAGTTTATCGAAAACTTAATAAACTGAAAAAATATTAAAAAAGAAATAATATATGATTTAAAAAGTTACGTAAACAACATATTATATATTAATATTCAAAAGGTGCAGTTAGATGTCTAATAGGTGCTAGCGCGCATTATGTTTGCGTTACACGGGGAAGCGTTACGCCCGTATTCTCTTCATCCATTACTTTGTGGCCTTTTATCAGGATTAGTGTGAGTCGAACTGCTTTGCATATAACGTATGTGTGAACGGTCTTGAGACGCACTTACTAGATATTTTTCTATATTAACTGCTGTTTCAAGAGCCGCATCGAGTGTTGCTAGTGCGGCTACGGCTAGACTAGATCTCCTTTCATCCGGTAACCCTCGGATAAAAACTTCCAATGCTAATACTTCTAATTGTGGTTTTTCATTTGTTTCCAAGTTTTCTCTTTTCAATGCATCTCGTACAGCAGCTTGCGCTGAACTTACTAAAAACGCTAATCGTCCATGAAAATCCCGCACTCTTTCATTATTCCTCATATAAGTATTGGTTATATTTTGTACATAATAACCATAAGACTTTGTTGGTGGAAAATCTTTCTTAAATTATCCTTTAATATTTGATATAGATTCTCGCGATTTTTTCTTCAATTATGCTATTATGATACTCAAAAATAAATTTTTATATACAGGTGGAATTAACTGTCTCCCATTTTCTACGTCTTGTATGAAGTCTTTTAATGGTATACTATTTCCATCAAAATATGAAATATGTACATTTGCTGTTTGAAAAGTAAAACTTGAAGCTAAATATGCTGATGTGTCTGATGATGTATTTAAATAATCAATTGCCAATCGTTATGACTCGACTCTTAAAGTCAGTGTCAGTGTGTTTGCAAAACAATATATTTTTGTTTTTGTGGAAAACCTGTATACGGATCCTGAGCCTTTCTGTTAACTTCTACCTGCCTTACGTTACTCCTAACGTTATATTTAGTCGTTACTTTATAAGTTATAGGTTATAAATTTTGTATAAGTTTATTAATTTTTCTTTATTTTCTTTCTTTATTTATATTTAAATTTCTTATTGCTCACAAATTTATTCTATTCTTAACTTTAATCTATAATTTATAATATACTTAATATTTATACGACTTTATCATGGCGAAGAGATTTTTCTTAGATTAAACTCTTACTATTTTTCAAATCGAAGGTCACTGGGTTTTATAACAGCTGGCGATCTTTTAGGGCGGGGGCCTCGTCCGGAATTTTGTCACGCTGGCGATTCCCACAGGGGTGTCTGCTGATAAACTTATTTATTTCGCAAGATCTGGTACTTCTTAGGTTTTGGGGTTGCTACACCCAAACACAGATATCCAGTTTTCACTTGCGATTTGCGTTTCTGTACTCGAACACTTCAGTAAAGCTTACACACTCGTTTTACTGTAGGGTTTTCTAGGCCCCAGGTAGGCACAGTGGAAAAGTCGAATCTGAGAAGTGTCGTCGTTGTGTGCATGTAAATAAACTTTACCTGTAACATTTTTTTTGTAGAGATTCGATTGATCTTACCAACTAGGGATGAGCGCGTATTAAGTGTTACATTAGAATTTTGCCATAATGCTGTCTCAGCGTGATCGTGGTTTCGGTTGCTCACATTGTTTTCGTGATGTTAATATCCAGACCTGGTATTCCATCTGGCCCTGGAACTTTACGAATGGATATTCTCCTTGCAGCCATTTAATGTCTGGCAGCTCGACTGCACTGTCGATCACCATTAGGCCTGTCTCGGCTACTCGTTCCTGATATTGTGGGAACTGGTGGCGTACCGCTCTGTCAAGAAAATGTATATTCGCATACCCGCCAGCTTCACCTAAGTCAAATTGGGGTGGGGAGCGGCCATTTTTCCGGATACATGCAGGTTTCCACATACCCTAACGGCCGATCTGTCAGTGGCATCACTCACCTTTTTTTACTATTATTTTTAACGTCGTTCTTTCAATGCTCCCAAATCGGTGCTAATCAGCGACGGAGGTCATACGATGTCTTTGGTAAGAAAGCACTTGTTGAAAATACATTCCCCAGTGATGCTTGTATCAATCGGTCGGAGCCGGGAATCGAACCTCGGACCGCCAGATTACGAGCCCGATGCATTATGGACCGAGCCATCACTCACCTAGATCGATTTAGTGGGTTCCCTGTACTCCTCACTGACGATAGCAATGTTAGTCTACTCTTCTCTAACCAAATGTGGTAGCAGATCCTGGGCCACAGCACAGTGGTTTTGGTTGATTTGTAGCACCCTAACCATTTCTGACAGATGCTTCAATCCTAGGCGCGGTTATGTTCTTATCCGCCGTGCAATCCGATGCTTTGTGACCCTCTTGGCCGCACCGGAAACACTGCGATGATCGGTCGACTGTGCTTTTCAACCCTTTGCGAAGTGACCGACCTCGTGGCATTGGGAACAGCGCTAGACCGCCTCACGGAGCCAAACCCTGCAGTTGACTCAGCCTATCCTAAGCTTCCCATTCTGTAACAGTTTTTTGCTGCTGACGCGGGAAGAAAGACGCTGGTTATCTGAGTGCCTCCATATGACTTTCTAAGCTTTATATTCCCGAAGGTACTGTATTTGTCCCGATCACCGCAGAGATTGCCTATGCCACTTCTTCCGCCGTCGTGACCTCGTTCATGTCATTTATATTAATGGACTATTTGTGGATCAGCATCTGGACTTCTGCTAACCCACGTGGTGTGGACGAGCCCGCTGTCTCGAGGTCTTCCTAGGTCAGGTCTTCCAAGCTCAATGAGCAGATCTTCTCCTCTGGTACGTCGAATACGGAAAACTCTTTTTCCCAGCAGCTTGAGGTATCGTGCGGCTCGTATTTGCCGAAGGATGTCGGCGTAAGTTCGCCCTCCTGTCACTTTGATCTTAATGGCGTCGGGACGAGCTGGTTTCACGACCGCTTTATGTTTCTTGGATACCTTAGGTAGCCCTTCGATATCCTTGGCGTGCTTTAGCTGCGTATTCTGCTGAGTCTCTTTCTTTTTGCCCTTGCGCACTACCATAGCCAAGTCAAGGACCTTCGACTGGTTTCCACCGTTTTCAGGAACGGATGATGAAGCATCTGTTGGTCCACTTTTGTTAGTGAGCTGCTTCGACTTCTTCATCCTCTTCTCCAGAGGATGCTGAGGTGGTGAGGATCTCTTCTTCTCCACCAACCTCTTTTGACGCTCTTCGGCGCGAAAGATGGGCGACGTTTGGCACATCCCATTCTTATGCATTCCTACCGTTAAACTTTTTGGCGATTTTGAGCACAGAGTACTGCTCACCCGCGCGTATTTACTAAGAGCCCTGCTTGTTGCTCTCGCCATAATCCTCAGCTCTTTGTGGATGTTTTTCTGATTAAGAACAAACTCCATCAAAGTTTTTATTTTCTCATGCAGACGGAGGAAAGCTCTGTCAGTGTCACTCGACATCCCAGTCGAGAGCAGGTCACACGTTGCATCTAATGCTACAGAGGCCGAGTGACCAACTTCCGCAGCACTTACCGTTTTAACAATGTTAACTTGGTTCCCCCCAAAATCCGTGGGACCAGCACTGACCACTGGAGCTTTCACCCGAACGGAATCAGTGTCGGGATTTGACAAGACTGCCGTGCCCGCTTGGGGTAGTGTCGTTTTAATCTCACTATCCATTATTGGTTAAATTTCGGGGCGCCTTTCCTTATCTGTTATTGGTTCGCCCCGAATATTTGATTTTTCTGGTACCATCCATATCCGGAAAGCATTCCCCGATCCACCATTTGGGGAGACGACACGATGCGGGAACAGCATATCCGACACGTGTGTGTGTCTGTAGCATATACATCGCGTACATATTTCTTACGAGTTAAAGCATTCGCAACAACCGTATATTTTGATGCGCGGGAAGAAATACCCCCTCTCTTGCTCGAACCAGACAAGTAATTTAATTTTTAAGATCATTCCGTGCATTTTCTTATTTAATTTCTATTCCAAGTTCTGAATTTTATTAAATCATTTCTATTTTGAGTTTTGAATTTTGATAGCTCATTTTACATTTGATTTGGGAATTTTCTAAATTTACTTTTATTATGAGTTCTTAATTTTCTTAATTCATTTTTTTACTCAAATTAGTGCTTTTTCTTATATTCTTTTTATTGTATACTTTTGATTGTATATACGAATATATAAATAATATAAGCTTGGCTCAACAATTTCTGTCGGTTTGAGACAGTAAAAATTACTTAAAATAATTATAATTATTAATAATTTTATCAATTAAAATTTACTATTATATCATATATAAATATATATATATATATATATATATATATATATATATATATATATATATATATGGGTGGTTCTTGGGTATTAGATATTCAGGGGATTAGATGGATACTGAAACAAGTGAAAATACTTTTCTACCACTCCAAGGTAAGTGCATAAATTTTTTTGCAATGATCAAGCTAATAGATTCATTGTTATAAGGCAACAAATATACATTTCTATTAATATTTCGGGCACTTTTCCCGGATATTTTGTCCATAAGTGATCTTAATGATTTAGACCCACTCTGGAAATTTTTAGGCAGTTTCTGACTATAAAAAGACATCTTTTAGACAGTATTAGGTTACCAGAGTCCGGAGCAGAATTGCTGATTTTCACTATTTAAGGTTTAAATGGCTTACAAGAGTGTGACAGCATACATTTATGTCTTTAAAAGTATTTTTAATGAAAAGTTCGGAAAATTTTACAAGAAAAGTCATACTTATGTTTTTAGTGAAAAATGCATCCCCTGGGAGCTAAAAATTCATGACAATGGGCATATAATGCAAAAAAGTGCTAAAATGTCAACTTTGACTCTCTGTAACTTAAAATAATGGCCCAGAAGAAATCTGAAAAAATTCAGGAGAACTACTGGATACCTCTAAAACATATTCCCACAGTTATAGCAATATTTATTTTTTTCATCTTCGATGTCACAGAGAACCACCCATATATATATATATATATATATATTTGTGTGCATCTCTCGTAGACAAATTATTACGCTGTTTGTCAGTTAATAATATCCAGAGTTTCTGTTAATTTAAGGGGGTATCCTGCTTTCGAAGGCCTAAAAAAACCGTTTTTTAATGAATTTTTTTAAGATAAAAAAAATAACCAACTCCAGAGAACTTTTAGGAATATTTTATTATATAATTGAACAATATAAAAAAATTTTTTTAAAGAAAAATATCAAAATACAGCCGATTATTAGACACATTTGTTGGACAATCCGTAATCCGAGTCTTCTATTGGCGGGAGTGATAGAGCTCTTAATCTCGATCTGAAACAGAAAGCCAAAAAAAAAATTTCATTTTCATACATGTATCTTCTATTTGAACCTAGAAAAATCCGAAGAAATTGTGAAATTTGAAATTTTTTCCGAATTTGAAGCAAAAAGTGCTTTTTACGAGAAATTGCAAAAAATTTTGTGACAAACTCGATTATTCGATAGCAGTGAGTTGGATGCACAATGATGTTCTCAGTGCTAGCGGTGGCTAATTTTCTCTCAGTACTACTTGTGTTGCACTCTGTATCGTCTGATTCTGTTGTGAATTGATTACCATGGAATTTTCGTTTCCGTGGTTTTGCAGCACGATTACTACTCGATTTGTCACTTTTCGGATAACTAGTCATGATTATTTTGAAGCGCACTCGTCAATAGTCAGAGTAGAACTAAACGTTACGCCACATACAGCTCTATAGGAAGCAGGTACACGCAGATTATATACCGATGACACATACTAAGGTTCAAAAGACGCTTCTATGAAAGCAAAATATTATTTCGAACAGCTGCTGAACCTTTTCAGGTATATAGTTTCGACTTTAGAGACGAGGGGAGGAACGCGCGCGTTTCAGTCTGACCGAGCACTGGCACTTGCTCGATGCCCCGTTGCGTTTAGTGCTGTATCTTCGGAAATACTACGAATCCGACTCTATAACTTCGGATATATGTTGTTATACACATAAGGAATAGATTTAAGCAATAAAAAAAATCGATTTTTTTGAACGTTCTAAATCAGGATACCCCCTTAAAATACTAGCACTAGTTGATTTGATCTATTCGTGTGTAATAACAATAATTTAACTTTATTGTTATTTTATTTAGAATTACATTTGATTGTTGTAACCGCTGTTAGTCATAAGTTTGTTATAACAGGATAAATTTTCTTTTGTTTGTGTTTTAGTGCATAAGTGTTCGTCACTTAGATTTAAATTGTGCTACCAAGAACTTTTCTATCATTTTCATTCATTATTAGTGAACTTAAATTTTTTGTTGTAATTAATTTGATCGCCAAGTCAACTGCAATATTATAACTATTTTTCTTCAAATAAATTACAACAATTTTTATTAATTTGTGACAATGTGCTTTGCACATGTCAAGAGTGAGCTACAGAACCCCTGGCGAACACCTACCTACCCGGATAAGCTAGACGAGTCCCTAGCTACACCTACCTACCCATATACTATTCCCTAGCTATCTACCCGCACATCAACTACGCCCTGCCTACCCTCACATACTAAATACTCTTTCCCAAGCACAGTACACAACACTGAGGTGGTCCTGGCGATGAGGACCTTGGGCGAGCTCAGATTATCAGGTGGGCTCCTCCGAGTCTGATACGGCAAACAGGATATTCAAGGGAGGTGATCACCAGGAACCCTCCAGGACCCTCCGAAGCCTCACAGTATAACAGTCAAGGCGATGAGGTTGTACCCAGGCAGGAAGCTGAAGAACCTCCAACGCCAAGCAAGATACAGCTGTAAAAGGAATACTTCATAAGAACAAATACACAGTAAGAGGGTAAGGAGCAAGGAAGAGGATACATAGCCATAGCCAAGAAGACAAAAGACAAGGAAATATATGTACAGCTGTATATAATCACTACAGCTGTACAAGGAACATCATAGATTAAATTGAGGTTAGGTTGCTGTACACAAACAACGTGTACAGCCGATCTTCCGGATAATCACGCATACAAATACACATATGTGTGTAAACCTCACGATAAAATACCCACCTAGAGCCGTAGACGGAGCGGCTATTCATCAGCGAGGTCAACGTCGTCGAGGAGAGAGAGGGGTGACTCGGCCTCGAGCAGCAAACGGCGGCGGGTGAGCTTCATACCTGAAACTCATGCCGTACCAATTTGATGAACGCAGTTTATCAGGAACGAATGATTAGTTACCTGAGAAGAGGTTGTACCGCATCTCCGAGACGGCAGCAGCACCAGGTCACTATCACCATACAGCTGATTTATACAAATACAGCCTGAATACAGCGGCACTCGACTCGCTCGCGAGACGCGAGATCGAGGTGCCGCGCACGAGTACGTACTGCGCAGCATTCCAACGTCTACTGCACCAATTTGAAGGCAATTGACAGTGGCGACGGTCACATTTGCTGGTTCAGGTGAAGTCACACCGGGATCAGCGTAGCTCGGTAGTTGGTAATAAAAGTCTAGTTGCAAGTGGCGCTGTATTGTCGTAATTATTGTGGACCAAACTCTAACGCACAAAGCAGGTCTTCGTTCTACCAATTGCATAGTTTTGAGACTATGAAAAAGCGTTTCAGTACCCGTCAGAGAAAGGTTAGTTATGGTAAGCACAATGACAGGACCTTTTCACCCAGATATGCGCCAGCACCAGAAGAATTGAGTAACGACTCGTTTTCGAAAAATATCCTAGGAGTGATACGTCCAATTCTAAACGGATACAGAAGAAAGGGAATCGTAAAGCTTGTTCGTCTGATCGTAACGAAAGTATGTGCACTAGGCGGAAAACCTTTACGCAGTTTCACAATGGTTACAACAGACTAAATAACAGAAATAAGTATAACCTCTTTGGCTAATTGGCGGTCGATAAATACTACCCAGATTTAGACGATGGTGGTCTGACACAAACCATGCTCGCCATCATGGCGTTCGAAGAAGTAGTTCCGCCGAAGGAAGATATGTCGCCCGCATGAAGCAGACTACCCTTTCGGAAGACTAAACCTTTGACACAAGTCAGGAGGGAGTTGGCGCTTGTAAGGAGCCGGCCCACTCCGTCAGTACTAGGCCAGGCGGAATACTATAGATGTCGCACAATGGGCAAATTCATTTTTTTGTGTCAAAATAAAATATCTCGGCGTAGAATCAAGCTGTGTGAACAAACCTTGCAATCAATTAAAGCTCTTCATGTGTACTTTAAAAAAAATACGGATATCTATAAAAATATTCTCAACATAAAAAAACTCTGGATCCCGCGAACAGATTTTATATTCCAAAATCCATTCTAACAAACAGACAGTTAAAACCGACTAGCCCGAAAAGAGAGATTAAACACTCTGAATGTCGATTTACCAGACAAGTAGCTAAAGCCAAACAACCCGGGAAAGAGAGTTTTAATTTTCCAAAGACCAATCTAGCCGGCAGGAAACTATTACTAAATAACCCATAATACAGGAAAGAGAGATTACATTTTCTAAAAGACAATCTAGCAGATAGGCAGCTAAAACCAAGTATCCCAGTAATGAGAGATTTGATATTGAAAAATCCACTTTATCAAACAGGTTAAACCAAATAACCCAATAACCCCGAAAAAATAGATTTAATATTCCAAAATCCAATCTAGCAGACGGGTAGTTTTAACCAAGTAGCCCGGGAAAGAGAGATTAAGCTCAGTGAATGTCCATCTAGCAGACAAACTGATCCTTGTTTTCATTATTAGTGCGACAACTCAGTGATACTACGATTCAAAATGTTATGACAAGTAGCAAGTAAAATGTTATAAATCAATAGACTTAAAACTAAATCAATAATTATTGTTAATTAATCAAATGTATTCGTTTTTATAAATAAAGGTATAGCCTGAAGAGGATGACAAAAAGTTTTCGAAACGTCGCCATCTAACTAAAATTGTGGTTTGTTCACCAAGATCAATTAAATATCATTTTGAAATCAAATCTCTCCTTCCCGGGTTTTTTGGATATTTGGTTTTAGCTGTTTGCTAGATTGGATTTGAATATTCAATCTCTCTTTCTCAGGTTATTTAGATATAGCTTCCAGGCTGCTAGATCGGATTTTTGAATATCAAATCTCTCATTCCCGGGTTATAGCTTCCTGTCTGCTAGATCGGCTTTTAGAAAATTTAATTATTGTAGAATTTTATATGTTTCTTTCTCGGGTTGTTTATAAGTTTTAGCTACCTGTCTGTTAGAGTGGATTTTGGATTAAATTAAATCTCTGTTTCCTGGATTATTTGTTTACAGCTGCCTGTCTGGTAAACTGTTATTTAGAGTGCTTAATCTCTCTTTTCCGTGCTATCCGGCTTTAACTGTCTGTCGGTTAGAATGGATTTCGGAATATTAACTCGCAAAATGTGTTTTGCAGAATCCAGAATTTTTTTAGGTTAAGAATCTTTATTCATGTACCCCTATTATTTTTTCTTAAAAGTACATATGTGTGGATTTAATTGAGTGTAAGGTTTATTCAAATAGCTTAGTTCTATGCTAAAATATTTTATTTTGACAAAAAATAAATGATTTTAGCCCACTTTGCGTCATGGGGTGGTAATAAAAAAGCTAGCAAAGGCTCAATTTCTGCCTTAACTGCGGTCGCTGAGAGGTGGTTATGACTAGTTGTCCTCTTTGCAGGGACACCTTTCGTGCATGGTTAGCAAATCGCAGGGATCGTGAAGTAGCAATCCACTAACACTGGTTTCTGAACCGTTAAAGTCTGGGGCACCACAAAAATCTGTTTTCAAGAGGGCCAGGCAAAGACAAATCTGAATAAAGCAAAGAATCGTCGGGTGGAAGACACTACCGTCGCATTTATCAAAGCCACGCCAGTGGGCATTATGGACGAACAGCCCCAAATAACTAAACCGTCGTTTGCTTCGGTAGTTATTGCTTGCCGACCGGAGGAGGCACACCGCCGTCAAGCGGCTGACTGGTCGAACAATGAGCTAGAGAATCCCTAACAAGTTAACTCTAGTCGTCTCCTCCACCAATGATTGGTCCTCAGAAGGCTGAAGAGGTTATGACCCGCGGAATTAATGATAACGGGGCTCACCAAGTCCGCGTTGATCTGACTCAAGATGTGACTCCACAAGAGACGTACCTACGTGGGTTGGCGCAGTACCAAATTCTGGATTACTGGATATGCTACCAGGATATCTAAACCCCTTTTTTTGCAAATCGACTCTAGAACTGAGTTGTTACTGACCCCTGACACTGCACCAATGATTCCTTTGACCGCTTGTTGTTGGAAACGTTCGCAGGAGTTCATTCCGCAGCGAAAGACATCATCCTGCGACTGTTAATGGTCACTCTGAAGAAGAGCATCATCAACCCTTGACCGTAGTTCGTCTAACCGAGGGGAATCGATGTTTCGTATGTGTTAACCATTTATTTAATTGCCCTCTTTTTCAACTGTCACGTCAGCAGGATAATGTAGAGTTTAGGGGCAAGCTTTGTAACGAGACGTCGTTGCAATTAAATAAATGAATAATAAATATAATAGTATTTGTAAGGGTACTTTATGTAGCTTAAAAGTGTATACCGTATTTACATTTTGAACTGTTTTCAGTCAAGGACGTGCTGTCTGTTTGTTTATATTGTCGCGTAAATATGCGAACGTCCATGTAACTCTGTATGTAAGTGTATGTATATTAGATACTTTTCGGTCGCGAATCGCCCCAAAAGATTCAGTTAGCAACCAGCCACGACTAAACTCACATATCATATTGAATACACACGTACAACTATTGATACCGCAACACGGGCTAGTGCCAGTCCAATTTTTCCAAACACCGAGAAGCCGTTCCTCGCGGGTGTTATTTGTGTGTATCGAGTAGCTCGCAACTCAACTTTTAACTTGTCAGTTGCAGTGCGATGGATCAAGTGCCTCGAATCGAGTTTCTCGAGGTAGGTGAATCGCTGTAGTGTCGTGCCACGCCTGCACGCGATCCAGGAGGAGGAGACGCCGGGCCACATCCAGCAGCTAGAACATGTCGGTGCACCGACTTTTTGCAGGATGTATGGATCAACTATCCAGGTAAGTACCCGACCTTAGATGGTCATATTTTAAGTGTGTGCTAGAGCGATTGAGTGCTTGTTTGTTCGGTAACATACCGATGTTACCAAAATCGACGTGCTTTGTGTGGGACGAGCGCGGGGAATAAGCTCCCGGTTTCCCTCGTAAGCTCTATGCGATAGGGGATGTCCCGTACCAATTGTCGGGATCCTTGTATTGTAAATAATTTATTTAATAAATTTTATTTATTTACTAATTGACCGGCTGCTTTAATAATTTGATATAACTACAGTTTCTGCTACCATGTCTCGCAAGATCGACTTCTCGACCACGCGGCGACGAATGTAACGTGTTCCTCGGATCCGTTTTTTTTGTTGTTTAAACAAATATTTTATAGATGGTGTGAAGGCAAGATACCACGCTACAAGCAAATGCTTTCTTGAAGCTGAAAAAGCATGGGAGAGGAACCATACCTTGGTCAATGTCTAATCGTATATTCTTAGTAAGCTTCACTAAAACTGGTTTCTGAACCGTTAAAGTCTGGGGCACCACAAAAATCTGTTTTCAAGAGGGCCAGGCAAAGACAAATCTGAATAAAGCAAAGAATCGTCGGGTGGAAGACACTACCGTCGCATTTATCAAAGCCACGCCAGTGGGCATTATGGACGAACAGCCCCAAATAACTAAACCGTCGTTTGCTTCGGTAGTTATTGCTTGCCGACCGGAGGAGGCACACCGCCGTCAAGCGGCTGACTGGTCGAACAATGAGCTAGAGAATCCCTAACAAGTTAACTCTAGTCGTCTCCTCCACCAATGATTGGTCCTCAGAAGGCTGAAGAGGTTATGACCCGCGGAATTAATGATAACGGGGCTCACCAAGTCCGCGTTGATCTGACTCAAGATGTGACTCCACAAGAGACGTACCTACGTGGGTTGGCGCAGTACCAAATTCTGGATTACTGGATATGCTACCAGGATATCTAAACCCCTTTTTTTTGCAAATCGACTCTAGAACTGAGTTGTTACTGACCCCTGACACTGCACCAATGATTCCTTTGACCGCTTGTTGTTGGAAACGTTCGCAGGAGTTCATTCCGCAGCGAAAGACATCATCCTGCGACTGTTAATGGTCACTCTGAAGAAGAGCATCATCAACCCTTGACCGTAGTTCGTCTAACCGAGGGGAATCGATGTTTCGTATGTGTTAACCATTTATTTAATTGCCCTCTTTTTCAACTGTCACGTCAGCAGGATAATGTAGAGTTTAGGGGCAAGCTTTGTAACGAGACGTCGTTGCAATTAAATAAATGAATAATAAATATAATAGTATTTGTAAGGGTACTTTATGTAGCTTAAAAGTGTATACCGTATTTACATTTTGAACTGTTTTCAGTCAAGGACGTGCTGTCTGTTTGTTTATATTGTCGCGTAAATATGCGAACGTCCATGTAACTCTGTATGTAAGTGTATGTATATTAGATACTTTTCGGTCGCGAATCGCCCCAAAAGATTCAGTTAGCAACCAGCCACGACTAAACTCACATATCATATTGAATACACACGTACAACTATTGATACCGCAACACGGGCTAGTGCCAGTCCAATTTTTCCAAACACCGAGAAGCCGTTCCTCGCGGGTGTTATTTGTGTGTATCGAGTAGCTCGCAACTCAACTTTTAACTTGTCAGTTGCAGTGCGATGGATCAAGTGCCTCGAATCGAGTTTCTCGAGGTAGGTGAATCGCTGTAGTGTCGTGCCACGCCTGCACGCGATCCAGGAGGAGGAGACGCCGGGCCACATCCAGCAGCTAGAACATGTTGGTGCACCGACTTTTTGCAGGATGTATGGATCAACTATCCAGGTAAGTACCCGACCTTAGATGGTCATATTTTAAGTGTGTGCTAGAGCGATTGAGTGCTTGTTTGTTCGGTAACATACCGATGTTACCAAAATCGACGTGCTTTGTGTGGGACGAGCGCGGGGAATAAGCTCCCGGTTTCCCTCGTAAGCTCTATGCGATAGGGGATGTCCCGTACCAATTGTCGGGATCCTTGTATTGTAAATAATTTATTTAATAAATTTTATTTATTTACTAATTGACCGGCTGCTTTAATAATTTGATATAACTACAGTTTCTGCTACCATGTCTCGCAAGATCGACTTCTCGACCACGCGGCGACGAATGTAACGTGTTCCTCGGATCCGTTTTTTTTGTTGTTTAAACAAATATTTTATAGATGGTGTGAAGGCAAGATACCACGCTACAAGCAAATGCTTTCTTGAAGCTGAAAAAGCATGGGAGAGGAACCATACCTTGGTCAATGTCTAATCGTATATTCTTAGTAAGCTTCACTAAAATAGTTTGAGTTTTGAAGGAACTACAAAGCTAGACTAAAAAGGTCATATATTGTTTGATTATACAAGTGGGGTGATTTGTCGGGTTATCAAATTATAATAGACTTTAGCAAAGTGAGGAAAAGTGGAATTGGGTCTAGTATCTGCGATGATAATGACTTTGGTACTTTACTAATGGGAGACTACTCCATACTACGGCTTCTAGCCTTAGGAAGACAAGAAGAAAAAGTTATATTATAAATAAAATTATTGAGCTCTATAAGTCCAATTATTTAATTGAGTTCTACAAGTCAAATTATTGAGTCCTCCAAGACTATTCCTCACAACTCAGTAAGGCGGATTGTATTCATACTAGCCACTTTAATAACCTCACAGGATGAGTGTTTGAAAAAAGACCAAGACAAATGAAGTCAAAATAAAATTTTTAAATTAAAGTATAAATTTAAATGTAACGGAAATAGAAACAAATGTTTATGTATTTCCCCTGAGTATGCATGGTGGGCTCAACAGTAGAGTCCAGACATCTCGTCTCTAGAAACAGATAAAAGTTATCTTATAAAAATTTTGAAAAGTGACTCTAATCCGACAAGGAAGCCATAGTAGACTACTAAGGTATGAGGAAGTACTGAGTTGTAATGAATAGTCTTGGACTTGTAGAGATCAATAAATTCGTTTATAATATAACTAATAATGTAAACAAGCACTCTTGAAGAAGGTCAAGATATGTGTCAACAGAATAAGATTCCGAAGGAGTATCACAAGCAGCATACAAATCAGAGGTAATTGAGTTTGCAAATAAAGTGACAGAAAAATTATAAAATCGCGGAAAGTAAAGAATTTGCACTTGGAGATCTCAGAAGTTATTTTATATCATCATATCAAGAATAATAAAGTCATGCTCATTATAAAGTGACTTTGAAACTGTTTTATTGAGTTAACTTTATCATGAGAATCTACAAGTATTATATACAGGGTGTCCCAAAAGTATGGACACACCTGAATATCTCGGAAAATAAGGGTGCTAGGAAAAAAACTTTCAATATAAAAGCTTTAGGAAATCAAACGATGCATCTGATGGAGACCTTCAATTTGACCTTAAGCTTGACCTTCAAGGTTATTTGAAGGTCAAAGAGATTTTTTTAAATGGGAACCCCTATTTTTGACACCGGATTCAGAAAGAGCGAAAAATTTTACGTCCAAAGCGATGGTTTTCAATTTGTTAGAATGACCTTCAAAAGGTAAAATGAAGGTTAAATATTGAAAAATCGTAAACAAGCTATTTTCTTTGAACTTTTTCGGATTTGTGGGCGAATAAATGTCAGAGTAGATTTTGGGATTAACAACCTTGCGTATCTCGACCTTGGAGTTAATTTTCAAGGTCATTCAAAGGTCAAAGTAAATTTTTTATGGACAGCCTTATTTCTGACACCGGATTCAAAGAGAGCGGAAAACGTAATACCAGAAATGATATTTTACAGTTTTTCGTTGTGAACATGAGAAAGTTAATTGAAGGTTAAATTTCATAAACACTTAGAAACTATTGTCGTAAATTTACTAACCTTACTTTTAGCGCTACCCAGAAACAACGACGTGGACGTAGTAAGTTCTGATTCCTTTGGGGTGCTTGATTAACGTGAGTCCCCTTGCCTCTCACGATGGGGAGCTTGCTTAACGTGAGTCCCCTTGCCTCTCACGATTGACGTGATGTCTAGCCGGTGAAGGCAAGACAGGCTGATGTCCGGCCGGTGAAGGCAAGACAGGCTGGTGTCCGGCCGTTAAAGGCAAGACAGGCTGGTGTCTGGCCTGTGAAGGCAAGATGAAAATTCTTTCAGAAATCGTCAGTTACCATTTAAAGTTCTTGCTCGAAATGCCCTCCATTTTTTAGTTGACAATGCCCCATGCGATCATAAAATGATGAAACTGGTCTTTGAATCATTTTATTTGGGATTGCCTGTATCGTGTCAATAATACGTTGTGTAATTCCTCCAAGTTTGCAGGTTTAGTAGCATACACTTTGTTTTTTACGTAGCCCATTTAAAAAATAATCTAGTGGCGACATGTCAGGGAGAGACGAGCCGTGGCCAACTCCACTAGTTCCTCTACGGCCCAATTACTCGTCCTGGACATGTTTCATCTAAATAATTACGACACGTTATTGCATAAGGAGGGGCCGCCCCATCTTGTTGCAAGTAAGTGGTGAACTTTCAATATAAAAGCTTTAGGAAATCAAACGATGCATCTGATGGAGACCTTCAATTTGACCTTAAGCTTGACCTTCAAGGTTATTTGAAGGTCAAAGAGATTTTTTTAAATGGGAACCCCTATTTTTGACACCGGATTCAGAAAGAGCGAAAAATTTTACGTCCAAAGCGATGGTTTTCAATTTGTTAGAATGACCTTCAAAAGGTAAAATGAAGGTTAAATATTGAAAAATCGTAAACAAGCTATTTTCTTTGAACTTTTTCGGATTTGTGGGCGAATAAATGTCAGAGTAGATTTTGGGATTAACAACCTTGCGTATCTCGACCTTGGAGTTAATTTTCAAGGTCATTCAAAGGTCAAAGTAAATTTTTTATGGACAGCCTTATTTCTGACACCGGATTCAAAGAGAGCGGAAAACGTAATACCAGAAATGATATTTTACAGTTTTTCGTTGTGAACATGAGAAAGTTAATTGAAGGTTAAATTTCATAAACACTTAGAAACTATTGTCGTAAATTTACTAACCTTACTTTTAGCGCTACCCAGAAACAACGACGTGGACGTAGTAAGTTCTGATTCCTTTGGGGTGCTTGATTAACGTGAGTCCCCTTGCCTCTCACGATGGGGAGCTTGCTTAACGTGAGTCCCCTTGCCTCTCACGATTGACGTGATGTCTAGCCGGTGAAGGCAAGACAGGCTGATGTCCGGCCGGTGAAGGCAAGACAGGCTGGTGTCCGGCCGTTAAAGGCAAGACAGGCTGGTGTCTGGCCTGTGAAGGCAAGATGAAAATTCTTTCAGAAATCGTCAGTTACCATTTAAAGTTCTTGCTCGAAATGCCCTCCATTTTTTAGTTGACAATGCCCCATGCGATCATAAAATGATGAAACTGGTCTTTGAATCATTTTATTTGGGATTGCCTGTATCGTGTCAATAATACGTTGTCGTAATTCCTCCAAGTTTGCAGGTTTAGTAGCATACACTTTGTTTTTGACGTAGCCCCATAAAAAATAATCTAGTGGCGACATGTCAGGGGAACGAGGTGGCCACTCAATAGTTCCTCTACGCCCAATTACTCGTCCTGGAAATGTTTCATCTAAATAATTACGCACGTTTATTGCATAATGAGGGGCCGCCCCATCTTGTTGAAAGTAAGTGGTGTTAAAATTGTCACCGACAATCTCATTAACCGCAGGTACGATTTCATTCCTTAACATGTTTAGATACTTTTTTCCTGTCAAATTACCTTCTATAAAAAACGGCCCTACTATGCTATTGTTTATGATACCTGCCCAAACATTTAGTTTTTGTGGATGTTGTGTATGTGATTCCAAAAACCAGTGTGGATTCT
Source organism: Theocolax elegans (assembly GCA_026168455.1). Classification (NCBI taxonomy): domain Eukaryota; kingdom Metazoa; phylum Arthropoda; class Insecta; order Hymenoptera; family Cerocephalidae; genus Theocolax; species Theocolax elegans. The sequence continues at coordinate 9,892,860 of CM047429.1, forward strand.
CTGATGCCCAGAACCTACAATTGTGACGATTAACGTTGCCATCTAACCGAAAAGTACATTCATCGGAAAATACTATTTCGTTTAAAAAATTTTGCCGCGCATCTATACGGTTCATCATTAATTCGGCAAATTCCAGTCTTCGATCAAAATCATCCTTATTTAATTCTTGTACCAATTTGATTTTATATGGATGAAATTTCAACAGTTTCATAATTCTATGAACGGAAGTCCTATAAACATTTGTTTCCCGAGATACTTGCCTGATAGAGGTTCCAGGATTTTCAATGAATGATAATGCCACATTCAAAGAAGTTTCTTCATCAGTCGCAATCTTAGGCCTCCCACTTTTGGGGCAATCTTTGACACTACCAGTTTGCTCAAAACGAGAAATAGTTTTTCCAACTGTTTTTTGTGAAATTCCTGGTTGCAACGGTAAACGGTATTCTGCATTAAATAAAGCCGCAACTCGACGATATGACCTGACCATGTTACCCCATCCTCTCATCATGAGAATGGTTGTTCGTTCACGTTCTGAAAGACGATTCATATTCAAATGAATAAAAGAAATGAAGAATAAGTTGAGAATTGTAAAACAAAACTAATAATTGAAAACAGAATGAATGCTTTAATAGACCAAATTCAAACTTGTTCGTTGAAATTTTCAGAGTCACTGAAAACACTACCCACGAGGTTTTCGGGGTTGTTGTACACGAATATGGGCTCAGAATTTTAACTGGGTACCCCCGGTGTAACTCTTAAATGTTTGAATATCTGCACATTATTGCATATTTAAACATTTTCTCAAATTTGCAATCTTGCTGTTTTTTTATAAATTTGCTAGAATTAGTCGTGTTTATCTATTCCTTAAAACTGACGAAATCTTATTAGTTATACTCTTATTATAATAATGACACTAGCATTGAAAAAAAGTGGTCTATTCTGGGAACGAGACCTATGTATTCTTATGTATTTGACGTGCTGAATCCGAATCCAACGTAGCTTTTACTCAGGCATCCCCAAAAATTTTTTAAAGTTATAAAAAACCGTGAAAAAGGTGAATAAAATCCATATTAAAATGGTAAGATTCGGAGTAAAACAGTTTTTTATGAGTGTACGTGGTTTTTGTGTATTTTGACTTGCTAAACCCAAATCCACGGCTTATTTTACCCGGTTGGATCAGACTGTCTTGCCTTCACCGGCAGGACACCAGCCTGTCTTGCATTGTTGCAAATTTTTCATTTTTGCAAATTTGTGAATTTTGCAAATTTTTCATTTTTGCAAATTTGTGAATTTTGCAAATTTTTTGTTTTTGCAAATTTGTGAATTTTGCAAATTTTTTGTTTTTGCAAATTTTTCAATTTTGCAAATTTTTTGTTTTTGCAAATTTTTCAATTTTGCAAATTTTTTATTTTTGCAAATTTTCCAATTTTGCAAATTTTTTAGTTTTACTTTTTTACTTAAGCATTCCATCGTGAGAGACAAAGGAGAATCACGTTAAGCAAGCATCCCATCGTGAGAGGCAAGGCGACTCATTTCTGGCATTACGTTTTCCGCTCTCTTTGAATCCGGTGTCAGAAATAAGGCTGTCCATAAAAAATTTACTTTGACCTTTGAATGACCTTGAAAATTAACTCCACGGTCGAGATACTCAAGGTTGTTAATCCCAAAATCTACTCTGACATTTATTCGCCCACAAATCCGAAAAAGTTCAAAGAAAATAGCTTGTTTACGATTTTTCAATATTTAACCTTCATTTTACCTTTTGAAGGTCATTCTAACAAATTGAAAACCATCGCTTTGGACGTAAAATTTTTCGCTCTTTCTGAATCCGGTGTCAAAAATAGGGGTTCCCATTTAAAAAAATCTCTTTGACCTTCAAATAACCTTGAAGGTCAAGCTTAAGGTCAAATTGAAGGTCACCATCAGATGCATCATTTGATTTCCTAAAGCTTTTATATTGACAGTTTTTTCCTAGCACCCGTATTTTCCGAGATATTCAGGTGTGTCCATACTTTTGGGACACCCTGTATAGCTACGTATTAGTATCATCTCTATAATTTACTAATACATATTTAGTTGCATGCCCACAAATGGCACTAACACGCGTTAACGTAATATAAGATGTAGAACAAAACGCTAGTAAAATTAATTACAAAATTGATTGTAAAAAAAAATAAAATTACTGTAAAAGTAAATGAATAGTTTACTGCAAAACTTATAAACGTATCTAATTGGTTTATCCGATTATCTGGAGAAATGGCAAATTATATTTGCAAATTATTCTTAGATTATACATGTGTGATACAAAAAATTAAAGTAATAGCATGTATGTAATAACTCTGCACTTTGCGTACACCTTATTTGTACTGTACTACTGTATTTGTATTTTATGGTAACGTGAATTGTACGTACACTTTATGAATTGTGTACTGTAAGTACACTTTATATGGTACTGTGTACTGTACGTACACTTCATGGTAACGTGTATTGTACGTATACTTTATATGGTACCATGTACTGTGCGTACACTTTATGATAACGTGTACTGTACGTACACTTTATGGTAACGTGTACTGCACGAACACTCTATGGTAACCAAATATTAGTTAGTATTGTATTTTTGAATTTTCACTTTGATTTGTATTGCAATTTAATTGTAAATTTTGATTATAATTAACTATAACAAAAGTAACGCAATGATTTTCAATGAACTTAAAAAATGATGTATTATTGTATAGTTAAATTTTTAATTCAGTTCAATTTTCATTCCCGCCCCTATATACTTTGTATAGTTTTAGTACCCTTCATTCCTGATAAATTTTTTTTTTTTTTTTGAAGTCTGTGGTAATGACATCTTACGCACAACCGATAAACTATCCACCCCCTCGCAAAAACAGACAGTCCACCGCGTGTGGGACACAGTAGGAGCAAACTACTAATACCCACTAAGCCACATATCTCTTTTGGCACCAACACCAGCCCGTAACTGTTATTCATATTACTTCAGACTGGGCGGCTGTCCTTGCGTGTTTAAAAACACATTCATTCTTTTACTCGTTCATTCTCGAATCACATTCGTTCAATCTCTCAAACATCCATCTGCTTTTTTGCTGCGCAGAGCATTCACAACGTATGTAGCGATCAATCGCCAGTTGTCCGCGTTCGTCGTCATAAGTCTCGTCACGTCTTCCGGCGTGATCGCTTCTATGTCTGTTTCAAGTCGTTGACATGGGGTCTGCCCATCGCCCGTAGACGAAGAACGTATGATCAGTATCATCATAGACCCATCCGCAGTACTTGCATTCAGGTGAAGCAAGTCTGCCCATCTTGTGTAGATAGCCGCGGAAGTATCCGTGTCCAGAGAGAAATTGGGTGAGATAAAAGTCTACCTCACCGTGCTTTCTCCCCTTCCACGAAGCCACCGCAGGGATAAGTCTACGCGTCCATCGCGCCTGTTGGGTATTCGTCCACCGGGTTTGCCAGAGTTCCATGGGTTTCGTACGTTCGTCTCTCGCAGCGTCGATTCGTGCCGTATCTGCGCTTCGATCGTATATGCGCTTTCGTTCCATTGCGAGTAGGTCGATCGAAATTATGCCCGCGATAACAAGAACGGCGTTTTCGGACACCGTTCTGCACGCGCACGCGATTCTTAACGCGCCCACCCGCTGTACGCCAGTCATCGCTTTCGCCCGCCTCTTAACGTGTAACGCGTCCGCCCAGATTTCCGCCCCGTAAAGCATGATCGAGTGGGTAACGCTCATAAGTAGTCGTCGAATGCTCGATATTAGCCATGAGTCTGCTCAAGGCTTTTGTCTTTTCTTGTGCTTTTTTAGTCACCATGCGTATGTGAGGCCAAAAACTCAGTTTCGTATCCAGAGTTACCCCTAGATACTTTACTTCGTCTCGGACCACCATACGTTCTCGTCTCACTGTCCACGGTATACCCGTGTCGATTCTTCGTTTAGATAGAAGCACAAGTTTCGTCTTTTGTAACACGAGTTCCAGTCCGTGATCTTTCACCCATCCAGTCATCCGCCGCATAACCTGGTTCAGCTTTAGCCGCAACATCATCAGCGTATGCGACCAGGTATGTGTCTGTCGGCATCTCCAATCGGAGAAGACAGTCATACAGTACGTTCCAGAAGTCTGGCCCCAGAATGGAACCCTGGGCGACTCCTGCAGTTATTCGTCTGTCTTTTCGTCCGTCAGTGGTCTCGTATCTGAGACGTCGGTCCCTCAAGTAGTCCCTTACTACCCGGAGAAGGTAGTCGGGCACCTGAAATGCTGTTTCCAGTGCTTCCAGAATATCCACCCACCTCGCCGAATTAAAGGCGTTCCTAACGTCCAACGTAGCCAGTAAGACCAGAGGCCTGGTCGCGTGACACCTGGTGTTATATTTGTCGAAAATGGTTTTCACATAGGTTATCGCTCCGATGATTGAGCGCCCTTTTCGAAACCCGTGCTGTCGGTCTCATAAGTCCCCGCGTCTTTTTTCGACTGCAGAAGTCTTGGTCTAAGCAATAACTCTTACAGTTTTTCGGTCGTGTTAAGTAGGCTGAGGGGCCTGTAGGATGACGGATTCTCAGGGTCCCCCTTATTTTTACTAATGAAAACCAATTAAACCGTCTTTCATTGTCTGCTGAAAACGCCCTCCACCAGGCACCCATTGAATGTGTCGAGGAGCACCGTTGGTCATCGCAAAACGATGAAACGTAAGATTTCCGACGGCACACCGTCAGGGCCCGATGCCTTGTTAGGTTTGAACGAGTTTGCAGCTCTGGCGAGCTCCGCACTCGTGAATAGAGGGCATTCTCCGTTTGCACGTTCAACGGTTTCCTCCCTCCTTACGGGATGAGTTGGAAAGAGACCGTCAACGATCTTGTCCATCGTCTCTGCGTCCTTAGTTATCAGCGGAACCCGTCTCCCCAGTTGGTGAGTCACGATCTTGTAATCCGCGCCCCAGGGATCCGAGTCCACCTTGTCCGTCAGCCTTTGCCAGTACTCTTTTTTGCTGTTATTTATGGCGTATCGCAAACGCCTCCTACTCTGTTTGAATTCCTCGGAGAGAATTAGTGCGGTTTGTCGGTCACGAGCCCGTTGAGCCTTCCGTTTGAGTGCTAGGCAATTACGTCGGATGTCCGCGATCTCGGCTGTCCACCATTATGTCTCTCGTTTATTGCATGCGTAACGTTTCCGCGGCATAGAGGTTTCACACAATGATTGAAGAAACTGGGTTGTTTACCCGGCAAGCGCTTCAGCCCTGTCGCGATTAGTCACTCCACGAGGTTCCACCTGTGACAGTGATTTCCCGCGCGTCATTTGTCTGTCGAGTTTGTCTAAGTCTATCCGTTGCACGACCCAACGAGGGGGACGAGTTACCCGAGTACTGCTCGTACGCGATTCGTCCATAAGACCGAAAGTGATGTACTGGTGATCGCTGGCTGTGTAGTTTTCGATCGCTCTCCATGCCCTTAGTCTTTGTGTCATTCTGCATATGTCACCGAAGCCGGGTCGTCTGTACGTCGGCGTGTTTCCCTCATTTGCCACTGTCAGTTCCAGCCTTACGGCCATCTCCAACAGCAGTGCTGCTTTAAATGCTGCACACGCGCCTGAACCAGCGACGTGTGCGAGGCACTTGTTGTCCTTCTTAGATCAGAGGAAGCATCCAGGTGTGTTTTTGCACGCCTGTGCATCGTGCCCCTCTCGGCAACATCGCCAGCAGCACCGGTGTCTGTCCGGTTCTTTACAGTCTTTTTTTATATGCCCGTACCCGAGGCATTTGTGACACCTAGGTATGCGAAGCTTATGTCTCACACGGCAATTAACCCAACCGATTTTAATTCTTCCTTTTTTGAGGATCGCGTTCGCGTCCCTCGCGTCGAAATCGCATACCGCAAGGGCCAAGCCTCGGGTGTTAGACCCAAAGACGTGAACCCTTCTTTCTGTGCTGTCCCCGAGTTCGCGGTTAATAGCGTCCTTAACGTCTTTTTCAGTCGTGACACTGTCCAGGTCGACAAACTCCAGCGTTATCGTAGCTGTCAAGTTCTTTACCTGGGCTTTTTCTCCGAGGGCGACCTGCAAGGTCTGTTGGAAATCTTGCCGCGTCTCTTGTTTACCGAGTCGCAGCAAAACACCACTCTTCTTGATTTTACGGATCTGTCGTACGTTCGTCTGTGTCTTCGTAGGATCCACCTTCAGACATATGGTCTGTAAAACATCGTCATACGTCTGACCCTCCGCCGGTTTGATCAGAATCGTGCTTTTGCCCTTTGTGGGCTTTGGCCGATCTGACTGCCGGTTTTGGTGTGCGATGAATTGCCCAGGTGGCAGTTCATCCGTTCGTGTGTTGTCCGCTGCCGTCCTCTTTTTTTTCTTTTTTTGGACGACCGTCGACCAACTTTCTATCTGAGGTACGTCTTGCGTTTCCGTGACAGTCTTTTCGGGTGTAGGGGTTGGTTTGTCCCGTTTCCGTTTTTGTTGTTGCTGAGGTGTAGACTCATCCATACATACGTCTTTGTTCGTCATTGTCAGTTTGCGGCGCAATTTCATTCGCTGCAATTGATACAACGCGACTTAAACCGATTCATTTATCTCACTCATTCCACCTGTTATGACGCGGCTGACATTCTTTTGGACGTTTGTTCTCTCAGTCATCCTAGTTAGGCTGCTGCGCATGTTGAGCAATTGTCCATACAGTTTGCTCTCTGCAGCCTCCCAACTAGTTGGCGACCCTCCGATGTGGCGTGCGAGTTTTCCTAACGCAGTTACCGACACGCGAGTCAGGTTACCTACCGGCGTGATGGGGGAGCTGGGAAGCCCCCGTGACTCTCCTGAGTCGGATGGCGCAGGCAGCACTCTAGTACCTGCAATTTTAATAGAACTTGTCATTTTTAGTTAATGCGTTTAATTAATCTCTATCCCCCCTGAATGTGTATGTTTGTGTAAATTGGTCAGATAGTCACCAGGCGGTGGCTTGCACGGTCCGTCCTGAGCTGTCCCGAATATCTTAACTCCCCTATCGGATAAAAAAAATATATCCATTACTTTAATTTAATAATTTAAGTTTATTTAATTTTAATAATAATTTTAATTTTTAATTTTTTAATTTTTATTTTTTATTGTTTTATTATTTTTTTATTAATTTATAATTTTTTTTTTAATTTATAATAATTTTAATTTTTAATTTTTTAATTTAAGCTTATTATTTGAAGATTTTTAAAATAATAAACTTTCTGAATGGTAGCGTTTGCTTTTTAAAATTAAGTTTAAATTGTTAAAGTTTTCTACAACTCGTAATATTAACAAACTAAGTAATTCTGAATAATATCCATAATTTTATCAACTAATTGGTATGTTTAAATGAATTTTTTAATCACTACTAAATTAAGCAATGAGCAGAATAGTTATTGGTAAACAACAAGTAAACTTACTTCTATGGAGCCCGTTGATGGAGGGACACATGTAATTTTATCTTTATATACAATTTTAATTATTTCTTTAAGTTCATTTATACTAACTTTTATACATTATAAATAATTCAGTTGGAAATATGTTTAATTCTACTTAATACATATGTAGATTATAAAATGGATATTTACTATAGTACTGTTAAATAACTGATAATTTATAATACATGGTAAGTACGTAACCTAATGGAATTGCAACTTGAAATCGTACTCCGTTTACCGATTGTAGAAGATGCGAAGTAATCGTCGAGTCGAACTGTGCACGCACCTTCTAGAGGGAAACGTCGTCTGCTACTTCCTAACAAGCTCAATCGAGATATAGTTATCAATACAAAATAGTTTTCTATATACATTTTGTAACGATCACGCAGGGTATTAGGGCATGGCGACAAAGGCGAAATAAACGATTGATAAAAATAGTAATAATTTATTATAATAATAGATAAAGGGTTTTGTGCGCCAGCCGCGTATAATTTTGTCGAATTTATAAAACAAATGTTCGGCTGCGTACAAGCTGCGGCGGTTTGCTACGCGAGTGGAAGAGGGTGAGAAGGGAGGAGAGATGGGAAGCACACTTACAAAAGAAGGAATAAATGCACTGCACCTACAACGAAGACCTCTCTCGAGCTTCGGCAGGCTCGTTCACTGCTTTGCTGGCCGGGCCCAACGTGCGCACGCAGCTTCTTGCGTCGAACCGTCCATCGACCGCCGTCGTCCTGCGCGCATCGTACGGTGAGTATTCGCGCTCGTGCGGATACGACGAGGGCGGCTTCAACTATGTGTGTAATAAAGTGAACGTCTTTTTCTCGGAAGGTTTCGGCGGTTAATTATACTTGCGAAGAACCTGCGAAGCGAGACACTCTTGGCTCGTCGCTGAGATTATCTCGCCTCGCAGATATCCACCGAGATCTTATAAGCAAATACCTAACTTATTCTAATAATTTTTATAAATGTGTTTGTGTAGGTAAACCGAAAATTATTTTTAGTAAGATATGCACAAAAATTCTTTTTATCGGAAGGTAAAAACTTATTACTTATTACTAATTGCTGCACAATGTTCTGGAGTGGAATTGATTTTTTTTTCTTACAAACATTTTGTCCTTATTGATATTAAATTTTGAAATGTGCAGTTACTATATAGCCAACGTTAAACTATCTGAATTGACATAAAAAAACCAACAATTTACGGTATTTCAAATAAAAGTGATAAAACTGGCAGCGCATTCTTTTTTAGAACCGACGCATAACGGAAAAACGTTTAGTTCCATCCCTAATATATGATACAAGCTTCCTACCCTTAGTATCCATCGTATTTTTTTATTTAATTTTTTGTCGTGCACTTTTGTCTGCTTTTTTAGTATTCCAACTTTTACCAATATCGTGAACTTATGTATCTGCACTGCATATCTTAGGACACAGTCCATTTTTTACAAAATTAAATTAAATCGTTATTACCTGTTGACAAAGAGAGGTTATGTTTCAAATCATATTGTTGAAATTTTAACGATATTTTATCATATATACGCTTAAAATGTATATTAAAAATATGCCTCTATCCCGTTTTCTGGCTGTCATTATGTTAAATTGGATTTAAACAAATAGTGCACCCAACATTTAGTGTCGATATAGTACAATGTATTTGAAAGTAGGAAGTGCGTGCGGCAAACGGCCCGATCGTGCACGCACCTCCTATAGAATACGTCGCCTATTGCACCACGAATGAAATAAAACATATTTTAATAAGCTGGAAACGCTTAGCATCGCCACCTACTGGTGGATTTTCAAACTACTTAGCTAAACTTTTTCTTACTCTTCCGTCTGCTAAATTACACATTTTTAGAAGGAATGAATATCGTTTTTATTTTTCGTTTAATTTTTCAATCGATTATGTATTCCTCTAGTTTTTACTGAAAAATGATTCTATGATAATGTAAAATGTTGCCTATACTTTGTTTCTTGATACTTGTAATCGCAATCTATATTTATTTCCATCGCAAATATCTAGTACCAACTTCCCAACATCTTTGTATCAATCGTATTTTTGAATTTGTTTCTTCGCCGTTCACTTTTGACTGTTTCTTTTTTAGTATTCTAACATTTACCAGTATCGTGAAATTGTGCGTCTGCACTTTATTTGTTAGAAATCTATCCAGTTTTTACAAAAATCAATTAAATCGTTGTTGCCTGTAAACTAAGAGAGGTTATGTTTGAGATCGTATTTTTCAAATTATAAGCACATTTTAGCACAATTCAAACTTTTGTACTTAAAATTTATTTAATATATGTATTACAAATATGCCTCCACTGCGTTTATAGGTTATCATTGTATTACATAATAGTAATAGGAGAAATAGTGCCTGTAATATACAAGTGTCGGCATATTGGATTTAATTCAGGTATGGCATCCCCTTAAGGAGACAAATCTGGGTCAAAATAGAAAAAGAATTATCCAATATTAACAATAAATAATTTTTTTCATAACAATTAAAAACATTTTTTAATTTTTTAAATAAATTATCGTATTGTTAACTTAGATTAAAATTTTTTTGGCCAATTTATATAAACATAACTGTTTTAATTAATTACGACACTCCGTACTCATATTTTTTCCATAATGGACTTACCGCAAGATATCTCAGGATCAACTTCATCGAATAGGCTAAAATTTTAACAGTAACTTTTAAATGTGATTTTAATCCAGTTGATTGGAGCAGTGTGAATATAAGTGGTTACTGAGATATCCTGCGTTATGTCTATTGTAGAAAAAAATCAGAGTTAGTTAATTAATAAACAAAGAGAAAAATTAATAATAATATAATTTGTTTAAAAAATTAAGAATGGGTTTTAATTATTATGAAAAAAATTATTAATTATTAACATTGAATAGCTTTTTCATTTTAAACCCAGGCATGTCTCCTTAAAAGGCACAAGATTATATATTTAAACTACTAAATTTTTAGTGATTAATTTCCTATATTAAGTGCATGGCCCTTAGGCTTTCCGTAAACAAAGGTGAAGACTATATTAGAATCAGAAAAGGAAGATTCCAAAATTAAAAAATCTGTCTCGTTAATAGAATTCATTTGAGCGTCTTCTACAATTTTATGCTTCAATAGATGAAGTTCAACCGCAATATTTACCAATTAAACTAAAATTATGTAAATTATAAATAGAGTTAGAACGGTTAGGATTTAATCAGGATTCGGAGATAGAGAAGACATGTCTTCAGTGTTAAGAAAAAATACAATTTCAGCTAAATGATTCGTGTTAAAGAATCACCATTAGCTTTTAAAATATTAGATGTACGTTTAACAAGCAGTTAAGATAATTTGGTCAGCCAATCTGAATATTTGGATGCGATCTGATCCTTCACGAATCCACATATACTTATAAATTATGTGTTCGAGTGTACTTTTGGTAAGTAGACGCCATTCATTAAGAGACGTGCGAACCTTTTTGTATTTTTGAAAATATTTGTTGGTAAGACTACTCGTATTATCGAGAATTTTACTAAAAAAATAATTATGCCAATTTTGCGCATAGTTTTAAATGAAATTGCGATTTTCGGAAGATTTAAGTCTAGTTATTAAAAATTTGGTAGTATTAAAATTCTAGACAGAAATACTTGAAGTTGAAGGAGTAATATTGACGAACGAATTAAAGGGTCGCATCTTAAAGATATCTTAAGGATATATATATATCTATATGGGTGGTTCTCTGTGACATCGAAGATGAAAAAAATAAATATTGCTATAACTGTGGGAATATGTTTTAGAGGTATCCAGTAGTTCTCCTGAATTTTTTCAGATTTCTTCTGTGCCATTATTTTAAGTTACAGAGAGTCAAAGTTGACATTTTAGCACTTTTTTGCATTACATGCCCATTGTCATGAATTTTTAGTTCCCAGGGGATGCATTTTTCACTAAAAACATAAGTATGACTTTTTATGTAAAATTTTCCTAAATTTTCATTAAAAATACTTTTAAAGACATAAATGTATGCTGTCACACTCTTGTAAGCCATTTAAACCTTAAATAGTGAAAATCAGCAATTCTGCTCCGGACTCTGGTAACCTAATACTGTCTAAAAGATGTCTTTTTATAGTCAGAAACTGCCTAAAAATTTCCAGAGTGGGTCTATATCATTAAGATCACTTATAGTCAAAATATCCGGGAAAAGTGCCCGAAATATTAATAGAAATGTATATTTGTTGCCTTATAACGATGAATCTAGTAGCATAATCATTGCAAAAAAATTTATGCACTTACCTTGGAGTGGTAGAAAAGTATCTTCACTTGTTTCAGTATCCATCTAATCCCCTGTAAGCTGCCAAAAATACAAATATTATTATACAAATGTAAAAAATTAATTTTTAAACATTTATAATGCTGAATTTTTTGTTTTACATCCCTTACAAGAATTATAATACTAATCTGGAGGATTACTATAAATATATAAACATCATTATTACAATAACTGAATATACGTATTTAATACAAAAGATATATAAATAAATCGGATATATAACTATAATGAATAATATGATAACATGACAGTGACAAGTTTATGAAATCTAAATAATGTATTGCTGAATAATAATAATAATAATGTTGATACTTTTATAGTAATCCTTCAGATTAGTATTATAATTCTTGTAAGGAATGTAAAACTAAAAATCCAGCATTATAAATGTTTAAAAAATAATTTTTTATAATTTTATAATAATATTTGTATTTTTAGCAGCTTACAGGGGATTAGATGGATACTGAAACAAGTGGAGATACTTTTCTACCATTCGAAGGTAAGTGCACAAATTTTTTTGCAATGATCATGCTACTAGATTCATCGTTATAAGGCAACAGATATACATTTCTATTAATATTTCGGGCACTTTTCCCGGATATTTTGACCATAAGTGATCTTAATGATTTAGACCCACTCCGGAAATTTTTAGGCAGTTTCTGACTATAAAAAGACATCTTTTAGACAGTATTAGGTTACCAGAGTCCGGAGCAGAATTGCTGATTTTCACTATTTAAGGTTTAAATGGCTTACAAGAGTGTGACAGCATACATTTATGCCTTTAAAAGTATTTTTAATGAAAAGTTCGGGAAATTTTACAAAAAAAGTCATACTTATGTTTTTAGTGAAAAATGCATCCCCTGAGAGCTAAAAATTCATGAGAACTACTGGATACCTCTAAAACATATTCCCACAGTTATAGCAATATTTATTTTTTTCATCTTCGATGTCACAGAGAACCACCCATATATATATATGTATATATTATATATCGTAAACTCGCACTTACCAATCGCGTGCAATTTTATCATCTCCAAAGCATTTATGATTGTTTTTTGTAGTGCACTGAGATTGTCTAATATGCTGAGATTGTACGCAGATTTAAAGTTTTACACAAAACTATATAGCTTTAAAGAAACTTGAAAAAGTTATAGTCAGTTTCCATCTAAATAAGGTTATGTTTAGTATTCATTTTTGACAATACTGCAATATTACATCGCTTTGCTGTATTTTATTTGCATATAGTATTTATTTAAAATACGCCTCTCGTTTATTCTTATGGAACAGAAATGTTTGCGGGTATCGCATCCTCTTGGGTCCAGTGCTTTTGAAAATTAATAAGAGCAATTTTATAACATTTAGTAGTCATTACCAAATATTAATAATAGTTACTATAAGTTATTATTTTTGCATCATGGTAATTAAAAATATTTATAAAAAATAATAGTAGATAGTAAATATTAATTTTGAATGAAGTAAATTCAAATTTTGGACAGTTGTATATTTTAATAGCTATTATTATTATTTATTATTTTTTACATTAGTTTCTAACAGGAACGAATTTCGTTTGGAGTAGTAAAACATTTTTTCTCTTGTGTCATTCTACTGTTCCAAGATACTACAATAGGTGAATGTTCTACTTTTTAGTGTTTATACATCCTGAGATATATCCGAACTCAAATTCCATATTTACATTATGAAGTAATTTACTTTCACCTTTAGAATACCAGAATTTGAGAAATTTTAAAAGCCTAGTATTTCTATTAAATATTGAGTTTAGATCATACACAAATTACAAAACTAAGACTATGCCTTTGGCGAGACTGAGCATCAAGCCTCAAGTGCAGTTGTTCGCAAAGACAGCCACCACATGAGCATAAAAAATTACTTACAATTATATAATAAGAATAGAAATCAAAATCTCTGTACACCTAGTAGATTATCATAACATTTATAATTTTAATTGCACTTCTTTGCATATTTATAAATTACATTATAATTCATTTTTGAAGGCTTATAGATGGATTATTGATTCTCGAGATTCTGACACATTGCAGAGGTTACAGAAATTAAAGGATCCATATTCATTGTACCGCTGTCATACAATTATGAACTGTACACGAACTTGTCCAAAGGTATATGTTATTTGAATTCATTATTTATTTTGTATTATCTATCTATATTATAAAAAAAATTTCACCGCCAGCGTTGCCGCTGCCGCTGATCTGGCGAAAACATTCCCCCTCTCCTCCGCTCCTTCTCTATCAATCTGATCAATCTGTGAGAGGTAATGGAGGTGTAGTAGAGGGGTAAGAGGAAGAAGTGGAGAGGAGGGTAGAAGATGTTTTTATAACATATATATAGTATAAGTTTTTTCAGTATATGTGAATTTTATGCCAAAGTAGTAGATACTTGAAAAAATGTAGCCTATATTGGCTATATTCATTAATATATAGCTCTTCAGGGAAGCAATTTTTACACACACACACACACACGCACACACACATATATATACATATATATGTGTGTGCGCGCGCGCGTGTGTGTGTGTGTGTGTGTGTATGTGTGTGTGTGTGTAAAATTCTCTGATTTTTTCAACATAAATACTTCCAAAGTCATATATATAGGCAATAGGTACCTTGTAAGTCATTTAAATCTTAACATGAGGATTTGAAAGTGTTACATCACAAGCATAAATCTCTGTGCTAAAACTAATTGTTGCAATCTATAATGATAAAAAATGATTGAAATATCACTAAATACCTAACAAAAATAGATTTATATGTTCAAAGCACACTACCAAAAGATTTATAGAGGTAGTTTGCATAAAAAGAAAGATATTTTTACAATAAATAGTTGATATTGCATGGGTATTCCTTATTAGAAACATATATCTTTCTAATAACTTATTAAATAAGGTTTTAGGTAATGTATATTTACACAAAATTAAAGTCTATGATATTTTGTAAATCGTAGTGGTTAATTTTCTGTAAGTCATGGAAATGTCATGTATCGTACATTATAAACTAATATCATCTCACATTCTCATGCATAAGCAATACAAGCTTAGATAATTTTATAACTCGTTTCTCAAGTAAATTTTTTTTCTAGTGTAATATAAGAATAGGAGTGACATAATTAATAATGCTATTCTAGGGGCTTTAAAAATTATTGGAATTTGGGAGTATATAAAATTTGAACGTTGAGTTTAACTTATAAGGGAAGTACTTGAACTCCGGGAAATGGATCTTATCTTAACCTTGACATGTCTTTTATAACATACAAATATGAAGAAAGCCAAGTTATTACTTGCCATGGCCACTTTTACGAAAGTTATTCGACATCTAACAATATCTATATCTTCTATATCTATATTATATTAATATTACATTAAAATTCATCCGTTCTCCTGTGTCCGGTGACCGGTGTGCGGCGTCCCACAAGTTGCAAGAATTAATCGTATATGTGGAGTGGAAGGGTTAACGCTGAGTACGAGAACCACTCTTCATTCATCCCACATGTAATGATAGGTGGGGGAAGGGCGAGGAGGGGGGTTTAAAATAGAAATTTTTTTTAATTACCTTATAGGAGTATTTCCATTCCTTTTTGTCTCCCATTTTAAAGATGAAAGAAGGAGGGAAAAGGATTAAAAATATAATTGTAAAAAAACTCTAATAGGGATTTCAGTTACGGATAAAAGCAATATGACAACCAGTCTCTACCTATCTGCAATTTAATTGTAGATAGGGAGGCGGGTAGGAGAGAGGAGCGTAAAATTAGAAAAATTTCAAAAATATTTCATAGGGGTTTTTGGTACAGGTAAATAACGATATGATAACCATTCTTTTATATCCCCCATTTTACATATAACGGGAGGCGGGGAGATTAAAAATATAAGAATTTAAAAAAAACTTTAGTGGGGATTTTCAGTTACGGTGAATAAGAATATCACAACAAGTCTTTATTTATCCTCCATTTAATGGTAGATAGGACGGGAGGGAGGAGGGGGGGGGAGAGATTAAAAATGAAAGAATTCTGAAAAAACTTTAACGCCGGATTTCGGTTTAGGTGAATAACAATATGACAACCTGTCTTTATTTATCCTCCACTGACAGGTAAATAGCGCAAAAGGGTGGAGGATGGGGGATAATTAGAAAAATTCCCAAAATATATTAAAGGGATTTTTGGTACAGGTGAATAACAATCAGACAACCGTACTTTTTATCCCCCGTTTTAATCATGAGAGAAGGAGAGGGGTGGAAGATTAAAAGTATAAAAATTCTAAAAAAACTTTAATGGGGATTTTCAGTTTCGGTGAATAACAATATGACAGCCAGACTTCATTTATCCTCCATTTAATGGTAGTTAGCGAAGGATGGAGGAGAGGGGTGAAATTGTTTTATAGAGGTTTTCGGTACACGTGAATAAGAATATGGCAATTATTCTTTTTTCAAACCATTTTATGGTAGATAGAAGAGGGGTAAAATTAAGAAAATATCAAAAATATTTTATAGGGGTTTCTGTTATAGGTGTATAACAATGTGACAACCATTCTTTTCTATTCTCCATTTTAATGATGAGGGAGGGGGGGAGAGAACTAATTATTTCTCAGCTACGATGCCGAGATCTGAATTTTATTATAATCACATATTATATTATTATACATATTATATTATAAAATTATAAAATAAAACAAATATAAAAAATAAATATAAATGTAGTATAATTACCGAGGGAGCGTTAGCGACCGAGGAATTGTTGCTAGTTTTCAATGAAAATTACTTCCCCTATGATCGCTTTTATCTCGAAAATGAATATAGATAGAAAGTCAAACCAAAAACTAAAAGATAGTTGAGCTCAAGTAGATATGGTTTGAAAATGAAGAAGCTTAAATTTCTTAATTTGGATCAAAGTTATGAAGAAAATAAGAAATTAAAAAATTTTAGACCAAAAGAAAAAATAAATTTTTTATATTGTAACAGTTTGGTTGCCGCACGGATGTTTATTCTATTATCGCGGCTGCTCAGCGGTTCGGTTAACTTACCGTATTTAAATAAACGTATTTTTCCCGCGTTGCGGCGGCGGTTACCTGTCCGCTCTACCAACTCTGTTAAGTGTTAATTTGAAACCGAGGTACTGTTTCAGGTAACAACCAGGTAAAAAAATCAAATCTGAAATTGACCGCGAAACAGGGATATCGCGTCAAGCACTTGTCATCCAGAAATATACGAGCTCTTAGGATTACGGAAGGAATCGTACGTGGGTTAAAATTCAATTCTTTGAACACCGGATTGAAATGTAATAATAAACTGAATTTTTTGAAATAAATATAAAAGGTAAATAACAAACAAAATCTCTAATCGTCTACGCTATTATTACAAGACGGTAAACGGCCGACTTGTAGAGAGAGTGGGGAAAAATATCGCGAACTAAAATAATATACCCAGTCAACGGGACTGGTATAACACAGTAAGACTGTTTATTAATTAGCTAATGAAACACGATCGCGTGAAGTGACACCACTTACTTTATACGTTGCTGTAGTCGTTGATAAACAACGACCAGCCGATCGGTCGCTCTCTCTCTCTAACTGTGGCTGCGGTGTAGGACGGATTGTCCGTTGGCCCGTGCATCGAGGTTGTGTGGCTGCAGGTCGTTTCACGGTGTTGCACCAGTCACTGCAAACGGAGGATCGGCCTGCAGTCAAAATATACACGCGAAACGCACGGTAAAATACCGCACAACGAAGCTGAACACAGGACGCGGGGGGATTACACCTGTCGCATCTCAAGGCGGCTATATCTTCTTTTACCTTTCTAATCCTGTGCGCGCGCAAAGTCGATCTCACCCGTGTAGCCACGACGAACCGAGCCGAACCGAATCTCGCCGGCCCGAGCCGATGCGAAAATTACGATACTGTTCGCTCGAATTCGTCAAACGGTAAGGTAAACAATAGCTTACCGTTACAATATTAAATTTTGGTTAAAATTTCTTCAATTTCTTATTTTCTTCATAATTTTGACCCAAATGAAGCAATTTAAGCTTCTTTTTCTTCAAACCATATCTACTTGAACTCAACTATCTTCGTTTTTGGTTTGAGTTTTTATCTATGTTTGTTTTTGAGTTAAAAGTGATCCAAATGGAAGTAATTTTTGTAAAAGTAGCCATTGGCAAGTAATAACTTGGTCTTTTTGTATTATTATATTACAAAAGACATGCCATGTTAGGATAAGATCCGTTTCCCGGAAATTAAGTACTTCCCTTGTTGGAAGGAGTACAGCCTTAATTACAGGTAAGTCAACAGATTTTGGTAATTTTAAATGTTCAGAAGTATTAGCCTCTTCTCCTTTTTAAACATTTGCTTGTTCTCCGTTCATCAGTTCAGCATAATCAGTGAGGTATTTTTCTTTTTTAGTAAACAACCTTACGGCTTCGCCAACCCGTATCGTTTGCCCGGTAGAGCTAATACGCTCTTTTACGCTTCGACCTGGTTTCCCAGATAATGCCGTGCATACTCACACTTGGGACAATTATTTAGTGTAACCTCGGCTGTGTGGCAAACCTGACACTCAATAAAGGCTACCATGTTAGGGCACAGGTCCGCTATGTGTTCCATACTTGCGCAACGAAGGCAAGTTTAATTGGGACATTTGGAATACCGATGTTCTACTTTGTGACATGTAAAACATATGCCAAAGAAGGAACTATTCGGATTCCTTTGCGATCCAGAGCTCTGTGTCTGCCTCTATATAGGATGGTCATATACCATACCTTACTTACGATGAGGCGTGTAGTCATCTGGGCTTGAGTTATATTGTTGCTACCTTGACCCTGTCTATTTGTTTACAAAAGAATGTCTTGCATTATTAGAATTTTTAGTTTGTTGCGAGTACTAAAGTTGACTTGCGTTGCGAGTACCATACACATTGGCTACTCTACAATCACTTGAAGATGAGCTGGAAGAATGTTTCTTATTTTTAGGCACGACCGTTATACGGGAGAGCCTTATATTTTTACTTATAAGAAGGTGTTGGTTCTATTTCCAGCCACGTCGGTGTAACCATATTATAGTTATAACAAAGTTTACATTTCTCTAAGAAACTGCTTTCTTTCATTCTCTGTACAATATATCTCGAAATATACAAATCCTAGTTAAAAACTTACTATTGACAAAATGTTTGTATTAAAAAGATACAACTTTTTTCTATGTAACATAGTATATGTTTTTCCAGTATTTTTGGCGCTGGAGACTCGCAAAGACGCAGATGTCATAAATTTGAAAATTAAAAACGTTGATGGTCGACAAATATTCTGAAAAGTTTCCAACCCATATTCCTCAAATTTTGACAGTACTTTTCTTAGCCTTTGGAAAGGTGGTGCTTCTATTTCCATCCGCTTTGGTGAAGCCGTATTTAAGCAATTAGTGTTGAAAGCAGCGAATGATGTAACTAGAATTTTTCGGAATTTTGTAAAAGAAAAGAAAACGAGCATTATGAATAAAAGATCAAATAATTGTCCGAAATACATTTCAAAACAAGAAACCCAAAAGATACTAACACCGGATAACTAAATTTTAAATCAGTTTAAAATTTGTATTCAAGTTTTCTAGGATGTTTAATAAGATTTTTGGGAGTAATCTTATACAGCATGTACACCACCTTTTGCTATTGACAGGTATCCACTACCTTATCCAACTGCACCTAGATTGCATGAAGAAGTCATTTTATTAATTTAAATAATTCTCTATTAAAATTTTTAAATTATAAATTTACTCTATATTAGCGTCGATAAAGAATTCTAGTTTTTTTTTAAATCAAAAAATTAATATATTTTATTATACATCTTATAGTAAAACTTAAGAACTGAATTTTGAAAATTAGTATTGAATTAGTGTCGCAACAATTTTGCCACTGCATCAAGACTTTATGCTGAACGCTTTCCAGATAGAAGGCACTCTTCTGATATTACAATAACAACCTTAATTGCAAGAGCTCGCGAAGATCACCTTGTTCGTCAACGCCGTCATCATGATTATGAACATAATGATGTGCGAACCTTACCGATCCTCGCAGCTGTTCATTTAGATCCGCACATTGGTACTTGACAGACTGAAAGAGAAACGGATATACCGCAAAGCACAGTTTCGAGAATCTTAAGATTGTATTTACATTATCACGCTTATCACATCACTTTAACACAAGCCTTACAGCGGCGTCTTATCTTAGCGTGAATTAATTTTTGCCAATGAGCTTTGCAAACCATACAAAATGATCCCCATTTTTTTCGATACGTACGTTTCTCCGACGAAGCTAAGTTTTATAGCAATGTGCAGCTAAACAGACATAACTGTCACTATTGGTCGCACGAAAATCCTTTTTGGTTTAGAGCTGTGGACCATGAAAATCGATGGAGTCTCATTGTCTGGTCCGGAATCGTAAATGGATATCATATTGGACCTTACTTTTTTTATCAGAATGTTGGCAAGCATAGCTACTTAGTGTTGATAAAGGACCATTTACCCGGTCTCTTGGAAAATGTTGACTTGGCAACGCGGCAAAGAATGTGGCTTCAACAAGATGGTGCTGCGCCTCATTTTGCACGTACTGTACGGGTGTTTTTAAATAATCGTTATGACGGTAGGTGGATTGGACGGGGAGGCCCCATTCAATGTCCTGCTTGTTCGCTGGATCTCACGTCACCCAACATTTTCTTGTGGGGGTACATAAAAAATGTGGTTTTTGCACAACGGCCAATAACGAGGGAGGATATGATAGAACGAATCCGTACAGCTTGCGCAGCGATTCCCCGAGAAACATTGCTCAGGACTGAGGATAATTTTGAAAGACGTGTACGCATGTGTCTTCAAGCCAACGAAGAAAACTTTGAACGATTGCTCCGTGGTTAAACGCGTCTGACGTGAGAGGTAAGGGGACTCACGATAATCAAGCATCCCATAGGAAACGGAACTTACTACGTCCTCGTCGTTGTTTCCGGATAACGCTAAAAGTAAGATAGAAGTACTTTTGTTTTGCATTTCTCGTATGACCTTGATATGACTCTTGTAAGGTCGGGTTAAAAAACTAGAAAATCTCCGTCATCATGTAAGAAGTAACATTCTTTTAGGACCTAATATCATAAAACAGAGATTGCTGTCAAAAACATGGTTTATAAATAAAAAAGTGTTATGACCTTCAAAAGTTCTTGAAAATTGATGCCAAGATCAAGCTAATCAAAGAGATTAAAACCTTTAGACTTTATTGATCTTTCTTAAGCCTTGCAAACGGTAATATTGCCAGAAAAATCACGTTATTCGCGAAAAAGTACGACTAATTGTTTTTTCAGACAATTGACCTTTATTTTTTATTATTAAATAACCTTTAAATTTGACTTCAAAGTCAAAATTAGTAGTACCATTAAATGGCCCTCACTGTCCTCACTAACCTTCGTTTGAAACATTTTTTTGTTGATGTCGTGGTTTAGAAGCAATTTGGGTCCATAGATTAAAATGGATCACCCTGTATACATCGTCATTCGAAGCGTAAGCAACAGCTTGCCAGGCAACACCGATCTTTGCAAGCTCTCTGCCAGAGATACCTTCAGTCATATCTGCGGATATACATAAAGAAGGACATAGTCAAACTGTGCGAGTTTGAACCTGCGCTTTCCTTCATTACGAAAACAGAATGTAATACGGATTTGTAAAAGTAAAGCATATAAGTCGTTAACGTTCTTCTCGTTCAAGTAACAAGAAATCGACCATTTCATCGAGTCGATCGTTCACTGCTCAATCAAATTACTCGGGCGTACGTTTATGTGTTCACTTGATTATTTTCGTAAGAATGCTTCAGCCTCATAAATGAGTAATAGTAAACCTCGTCGTGACGTTAAGGACCAGTCGAAAATTATATGTATGGAAGTTATACATCGCGATCAAGGGGTGCCTCCACCGCTCAGCGTATCGTAATCCATTCGAGAAGATTCGGCAAATTTCTTTGCAAAAATTGTTTTATCTAAAGATCGAAAAAAATGATTGAAAATTGTGCATAAACAAACCAACATTAGTTCTAATAATTAAAAAATAAATATCTCCTTAAAATTTAATTAAGCATTTTAATATTTATACTTTTTCGATTTTTCTAAAAAATTTTTTTTGTAAGATGGTGAATATATTAATTTATTATTAATCTTATTTAATTCTTATTACTTACTCAGTTATTAATTTGATCGATTAGAATGTATATGAAAGAAGGCAGATATAAGTGTTGCATTGATAAAAAAAATTGGTTTTTGTGAGTAAAATAATGCAGTGCATAATAATCACAAATTGACTCATTTATATATACATATCTGGTTTTAATGTTCATTTACATAAAAATATAATTAAATTATTATAGTGGAAAAATTGATAAATATATTTTGTTTTGATTCATTTTAATAAGTATTAATATTCAATGTACTATTTTTCATAAACTACAAAATCTGATTCTACAAATTTTTAACACACATCAAAAAGAAACGTCAAAAATAAATATTATTATAATAAATATAATTTAATAATATAATGTAATATATAATAATAATAGGAATATAATATAATATTAACAAATATACTTACCCATTTTTCATCCAATATTGTGGTCCACCATTTAATTTAAAAATACATAGAAGAAATTTTGAAGTGCATCTTCCATAAAAGTTTAATATATTTTAAATAATTATATATGTATATAATTCATGTACTCTTTCGAATACAACATGACGCATTAAAAAATTTCAAGATGGCGGCACCAATATGGCGGTAAAAACCCGAAAAAAATCAAGAGTACCGATTAAAATGCTTGTAAAAATTAAAAAAAGCAATCAAGTTGGACTGTTTTTGACTCAAATTGTAGCTACAATACACTCTTTAAGAAATTACATGGTCGGTTACGGAAACCCATCATGGCCGATCCAATATGGCGGCTAATATGTCGATAACTTAGACAAATTTTGAAAAATCAACCGACTTGGACCAAATGTGGTATATGGGGGTTCTTGTGGTTGCTGATGATGAATGTAAGGTCAAATCTACACAACTCAAGATGGCTGATCCAATATGGTGGCTAATATGTCGATAAGGTAGACGAATTTTAAAAAATCAACCGATTTGGACCAAATTTGGTATATGGGGTTTTTTCTGGCTGCTGATAACGAATTTAAAGTCCAATCGACATAATTGAAGATTGCTGATTCAATATGACAACTTGGTGTATGGAAAATCAACTCTTGCTCAAAGAATGCATGTGAGTACTTATTTTATAGGTTATCGAGGTCACTGAATTCAAATCTACTATCAGATTTCAATTTTACAGTTGAGACTGTCTTTGTTTTAAATTTACAATGCCCGCATTACTTTTTTTATTTTTTTTTATTTTTTTATTTTTTTTATTTTTTAAACATTTTTTTTTAATCGTGTAAACATTAAATTTTTTGATCGTTTTTGTTTTCTTTAATTATATCTTAATACTGTATGATAGCATGTGGATTGTTTTCAGCTGAATATCTTTTTACATTTAATGTGGCATTTGAGCCAACGATAAATGCGTGTGAAATGCTAATTTTTGTTACTGCTGGAGCATTGGTAAATCGTCTGGAGAGGAATCTCAAAGTTTTTTCGTGCTTCTGTCTAGTGTAATATAATATTTTTATATTCGGAAATTTCTTTTTTTGGCTCCATTCATAAAGAGAACTAAATGTTAAAATGTCATCATTAGGTTTTGCTTGAAGACTCGCACGCGTAGCTTCGCACTTGAACGTAGCACCTAAACCTTCACAGACACATTTGCCATGAGCGGTTGCGTGGCAATGCCACTCTGATAAAATACCAAAATCATGATAATGTTTCACTAAATTACACATTTGGCTTCGATTTTTGAAGTGCTGCCTAGCACCGTCAGTAACATAAATTACTTTTTCAACTGTTGAACTAATTTTCTTTATTTCCGGTATGATCTTTTGCTGCACTAGGTAGACAGAAGCAGTGTCATGAGTCGTACAGTTAGATAAAACAATAAAGCTACTATGCTTAATTTCATTTCCAGATTTATAATAACAAGACACTGGAACAACTGTGCACTGGTCATTATTGTAATGAAACGCTTGTGCGGCATTCTGCGCGATATATGCGTAGTTTTCTGCAAAATCTATTTGGACTAATACTTCGCCGTCTTTTAAATTTTTTTTTCGTTTTGACACGTAGTTACATTGATTTTTAGAAATAAAATGATAAGGTATGAATTTCTTTAAATGTTCAGTCAATATGGTAGCAAAATCTTCTGTACAAAGACATTCTTTCTTTAATGTACATCTATCTGTCGTTTGCCATGTACTAAAAATTACATCACTTACACCCGCTGATTCAAGAATATTGGTTACATGATCCGAAAATTGTTGTAAATTTGGACAAAAGTTGCACTCATCTAAATAACAAGAAGGTTGTGGTTCCTTGCACAGTACAAATTGTAAACAGTCCTTGTAATCTTTTATTGGAGTATCAACATTTCTGGTAAGTTCTTTTAAATTTGAAGCTTCAAGC
The DNA here is from genome assembly GCA_026168455.1 of Theocolax elegans. Taxonomy (NCBI): domain Eukaryota; kingdom Metazoa; phylum Arthropoda; class Insecta; order Hymenoptera; family Cerocephalidae; genus Theocolax; species Theocolax elegans. The sequence goes on from CM047429.1 coordinate 9,917,202, forward strand.
ATATTATTAAAAGTTTCATGTATGGTGCATACACAAACACTATGTGTTCCTTTACCACCAGCATTTTGGTCTGAGCTCAGCAAACTTACTCAAACTTATTGGGTTTTCTGGATATAGTTCTTTAAAGTTTTCATGCAATATGCATACATCATACATGAGCAAATGTTTTGATTTTATTTTTTTCACACCATTTTCTTTTATAGCTACACAATCTTTTTTATTTGACATTTATTCGACTGTTTTGTTCTGACTCATAAAACTGTATGACCTTATCTACTGTCTCTGGTGGTAAGGTTTTACAAGCTATTGAAATTGGCATAGATAAAATACCTTGTTCTTTTTTTAATTTTTTTCCCTTCGTCGCCATTCGCCTAGAAGTTTCAAATTTTTTAGCAATTTTACGAGCAGACCAACAATCGGGGGCTATTGTAAGAATTGATACTCTTAATGGATCATTTTCAGGTAAACTTCTAAATTTTTGTTTCAGTCCCTGTAGTAAATTATCTAACTCTTCTTCTCTAGATAAACAAAGTTTTTTTGCAGGAGATGATTCACAATCACTTTCAGATGAAGAAATTCGTTCTTCAGAAATGTTTGATACACTACTGTGTATACTAGAGTTAGCCTGTAAATTCTCATTTTCATAATACGCAGTTCGGCAATTTTTACAAATTTTTCTTGTTGGTAAAGCTAAATTTGAAAATTTTTCTAACATTTTCTTCGTCATATTTCTATATGACCATCTATTGCCTAAGGATTCGCGCATCTATTACCTGCAAATTTTTGTTTAGAAGAATTTTGTTCAAGAGATGACATCTTATAAGAAATTTACCTTCATATTTTTGATTATAAAAAATGATGTATTGATTGAAGCCCAATAAAACTAATTTCCTTTTTAATTTCAGGTTGGACACTTTGAAAAGTACGTAACTTTATGTAAACAATTTATTGTACGATTTAACCATCAACATATATTAGGTTGAATATCGTTAACATAACTACTAACAGCAAAGTTTATTATAGTAAATATAAACTTTATTTTTTAAGGTGAACCAATTTGAACTGTAAATAACAGTGTAGTCTATTTCATCTCACAATGTTTAGTCAGATAAATTAAGATCTTGTAGCACAAAATTTACAAATAATGAACCGGGGCTATATTAAATATTTTTATCACAATGAAGTGGGCAAAATTAAATATCCTGATTTTTTAACTAGAAAGAATCACTTAGATTATGAAGTATATAGCTATACATACACATGATACGTTAAATTATAGGTTTATCAGTGCGTTGAATTCGAATTTGCCATTATTTTTGTTATATTAATTTGCTTATACAATTTTTTTAAACCTTCAGCGTGGAAAATGGTTAAATACCCTGATTACAGTAATTTTTTTTCTCGTAAACTACCCAGAAAATTGAAAAATAAATAAAAGTACTTTTTATTTAAAATTTTACATAATCAGATTTGCGAGATTAAAACAATTAATTAAAATTAGACGAGTTTACAAAATCATCCGTCATAATGCGAGCATTATAAATTTAAAATAATGACAGTCTCCACGCTGTTAAACGCACAGACCTTTATAAAAATTATGTCGATCTGATTTTACATTCATTATCAGTAATCACAAAAACCCCCATATACCAAATTTGGTCCAAATCGGTTGATTTTTTAAAATTCGTCTACCTTATCGACATATTAGCCACCATATTGGATCAGCCATCTTGAGTTGTGTAGATTTGACCTTACATTCGTCATCAGCAACCACAAGAACCCCCATATACCACATTTGGTCCAAGTCGGTTGATTTTTCAAAATTTGTCTACCTTATCGACATATTAGCCGCCATATTGGATCGGCCATGTTGGGTTTCCGTAACCGACCATGTAATTTCTTAAAGAGTGTATTGTAGCTACAATTTGAGTCAAAAACAGTCCAACTTGATTGCTTTTTTTAATTTTTACAAGCATTTTAATCGGTACTCTTGATTTTTTTCGGGTTTTTACCGCCATATTGGTGCCGCCATCTTGAAATTTTTTAATGCGTCATGTGGTATTCGAAAGAGTACATGAATACAAACATTTTTAGCGCTCAAACATTTTTCTTGAGCTCTTCAATTTTTGGACGTAGGGGTGGCCCGGTTGACGTGGAATGGGCCATATATATATATATATATATTATATATAGAAGATTCCATGTGAAGTGATCCAGTTAAAAAAATAGAATTTTATTTTAATGTACGGAATCAGTAAAAAAACTACTTGAATATAGTGTAGCTAAATTTTTAGACCTGAATTTCAATTAGTTCCAGAGCTGTAGCCAATCAAAAAATCGAATTTTTTTTAAAAAATGATTTTTTGGCCATTATCACTTAATAAATCAAAATCTAACAAATTTTTCTTATATACATTAAATTTGAAAAAGTTTATAAATATCAAGAAGAATCTATTGAAATATTTAATTTATATTAGTTTAAAACATTAAATATATTTATAATTGATAAAAACCTGTGTAGTGAGAAAAACTTGCGTAGTCAAAAATATTTTATCCATCCAAAAATCTAATTCATCGATAATTAATTACCTTTAAAATGATACAAAGTTTGAGTGCGGCAGAGCATTTCAGACAAAGTTATGGTATTTCTTAAAAAAAGAGAACGAAGGCATTTTATGAAAAAACAGAGTAACCGTATACTTGCATTCAAACAATATGGTACTATTGTTCCTCAATAATACTAAAATATACTATTTATTGTTAGTCACTGATACTTTATAATCTCTAAGCTGCTTACAAACACAGAACAGTAGGTATGAGCAGTTATACCTGTGATATAATTGGATTTATTGGAATTATAAAAAGTTTCAGGTACTTATCGTCATTTTTTTCAAAAAATTCGGTTTTTTGATTAGCTACAGCTCTGGTACTAATTGAAATTCAGGTCTAAAAATTTAGCTACACTCTATTTAAGAAGTTTTTTTATTGATTCCATACATTAAAACAAAATTCTATTTTTTAATTGGATCACTTCACATGAAATCTCGCATATATATATATATATATTATAACGATGTGCTTCCCTAGGGGAAAAATCATCTAGTCGCCCGTTTTATAACCACATAGTTCGTGGCGTACAAACCTGACTAGTATCGCCGTCTTGATATCTCGTACTCGATGATTTAAACAGAATATGTAACTATAAATATGATGTTTACAAATATTTCCCGCGTAGCGGCTGCGGTTACCTGTCCGCACACTTACCGTTAAAGTTATTTGGATATCGAACTTCGATTTCCAATAACGACAGCTAAAACAATAATCTTTCCTGAAATGGACCGCGGAAAGAAAATAATGTGTGAGTTCGCGTGAGCCTGTATACTTATATACGGCTCATAGGATAACGGAGGAAAAAACTATATACGACGGTTTTCAGTCTATAAATAAATACGATTTGAGATACAATTAAATAAATATTAACAGTTTTATTAACTTTTTATAATCAAATGGAGTATATAATAAACATAGAATAAATATTGTTTGAGGTCATCGCACGCACGAGAGTTGAGTTGTAAACGTCAGCTCATCGCGAGAGGGGAAAAGGGGGCACGCGAACTAACTCTCTTAAACTACGAACGATCACGTTAAAATTAATTAACCTTTTCGTTAACAAACGGAGCACTTCGGCTCGGACTCTCTCTTTGACCGCGGACTTCTGCCCTCCAAACTAGCCTGAGCGCGCTCTTCCTCCTCACGAGCTCTGGCTAGCCGGCGTTGTGCCTCCTTAGCCTCCCCCTCGAGTCTGAGCCGATCTTCGTGGGCCCTATGAGCGGCTTTTTCACGTTTCTGCCGTTCCTCGGCACGAGCGGTTTCCGCCGCTCTTTCTCTCTCTCTCTCCGGTTCGCCCTCATGGCCGATACCGCTTGGCGTTCCGCCCTACGGTACCCAACGATGGCCTCCCAGGGACCACTCTTATCGGAGGCTTCTGAGAACTTCACCTTGAATTGGTCAAGCAAGGCGAAGGCGTGGTTTTCGGCGATTGACGTGGCCTTAAAAGATTTACCGGTCTTAGTCAATGCCTCCAACACTGCTTGCCACGCCTCTTCCCCACCCTCCGACAGTTCCTGGCTCGGGGTCCGGACTGGGACGCTGAAGCCTCGCTCTGATCCGGAGCACTCATTCCCGGGCGTCGAAGGGGAACATACTCTTCGGCGTTCTCCTGGAGCTGGTCGGGGAGCCGTATCTCCGTCTCCATGGGCCGCTGTTCAGCCCCGACCCTGGACGGCGATGGACCTGCCGGAATCGTGCCTCGATTATCACCGCATCTAGGTCCTCCTGCCACCGACGTCTCTCGTCCAACTCACCCTTCTCGGCCTGGTCCACGGCCGTGGTGATACCGTTGAGGAGCTCGAGTGTCTGGGGCTCGTTGCAAGCTCAGAGTGAATTCCATTAGCTTAACTTAACTACCTAGCGCTTTGTCGTACCTCGCGGTCGACCTCTACCTCGTTTAACTTGTCCACAGGTACTTTCATTACATACAACATTCGCACGGTCTCGCGGTATCGCAACGACCCTAGCATGTTTGCGCGTCCTACCTCTACCTCGTTTAATAGGGAACGCGTTTTTTGGTCGGATTACCGTCATGTTCCTCGCATGGAACTTTGCTCGCTTGCGTCTTGCCACTTGAGACGTCTTCGCTCGCAGGAACCGTATTATTAGGTTCCTCTTCCAGCGTAGGTTGACCGATCTCGATGTCGTCTACTTCTCCGTAATCATCCCCGTGATCTTCGGAAAGTACGGTTTGAGATATTGTACATGACATTTCTCTTCTTTTCCTCGGGCAACTTGTATCTCAACGGTGTTTGGGCCGTAGCTATAAACTATCAAATATGGGCCAACGTATTTCGGGGCTAACTTGGCCGAAATACCCTGAGCACTGGATGAAAGGACTCGATTCTTCTTCCATACTAGGTCTCCAACTTCAAAAGATGCAGCTCTTCGCCCGGCATTGTAGTAACCGGCTTACCTTTCATGAGCTTTACTCGCATTGGCCGATGCTTTCTTGTAAAGCTCAGGTAATTTAGACAGCCGATCGCTCCACTCAAGCAAACGTTGATATTCCACACGTTGTTGGACCAGCTCGTCTTGCGCTCTACGAGCTGTACCAGGTGGCTCGGGTTGCCGGCCATAGTTTAACATGGCCGGGCTCCATCCCGTTGAACTTTGTATTGCTGTATTTAGAGTAAATACTAAGTCGGGGAGTTTCTCATCCCATGTATTGTGCTTCTCTGTGATATAGGACGCGATCATTGTCTTCAATGTTCTATTAGGGCCTTCAACAGGATTAGCCTGAGCATGGTAAGGAGGGATCGTCCTAGGAGGGAAACCTCCTCGTTCCACTAAGTAGTCATCCACGAGTTTATTTTTAAACTCGGTTCCTTTGTCTGACATAAACACCTCTGGGGTACCATAACGTGTGATGACTCGCTCATGCAATTCTTTTACGATGGTCCTAGCATTAGCTTTCCGAATCCGGACCGTCTCGATCCAGCGCGTAAACAAATCCTGCAAGACCAATATGTATTCGTATCCATGTGTTGACCGCGGAAGTGGGTCGGTAGCGTCACCTGCTACAACTTGCCATGGCTTCTCTATCACTCGTCTCCCAATTAAAGCCATGGGAGGACGTTGCTCCATCTTACAATGTTGGCAGACTTGACATTTGCGTACATATTATCCGACTTCGGCGTAGTAACGTGGCCAATAATATATTTTAGCCACTCTAGCAAATGTCTTTTCCCTAAGTGTCCAGCAGCCGGATCATCATGACACTCTCGGAGTATGGCTTGCCGATGCTCTTCTGGTACAACCAGTTTCCGAGCGTCTTGATCCTCCATCACGTCGTCTAACTCGTTATCGACGCGATACGAATACAAATTGCCTCCTATTGTCTTCCATTCCGGAACATCTCTAGGTCGCTCTGTTACGTCTTTCAGCCATGAGAGGTACCAAGGATCTTTCGTAGTTTGGCTCCAAGTAACTGAAGCGATGGTCGGCTCGTCTTCCTCATACATGCGAGAAAGTGTATGTACTCAATTGTAAAATTATGAGACTGAAGTTCTAATGCCCACCTGGCGAGCCGACTCGTTGGATTGTGTATATTACACAGCCAACGAAGACTACTATGATTGGTTATAACCTTAAACTGGTAACCCTCAATATATTGCCGAAATTTTCTAATCGCCCATACTACGGCCAGGCCTTCCAGGACCCTCTCTACTCCATCAACGACCTGTGTTAGCGCTGCGCCGATACCGGTGTCACTAGCATCTGTCTGAATGGTATAATCGCCATTCTCGTCAGGAGTCTGTAGAACGGGTGCAGTCATCAACAACGCTTTGAGTCGCTGAAATACACTTTCTTGCTCCTGTAGCCATTCGTACTTTTGGTCTTTCTTTGTAAGACGAGTTAACGGCTCCGCTATCCTACCATAGTCGGGTATAAAGCGTCTGTACCAAAATGCCATCCCGAGGAATCGTCTCAGCTGCTTGAGATTTCAAGGAGCCGGATATTCCTGAATCGGCTCCGTCTTAGCTGGATCAGGTCTTATCCCGTCGCGATTGACCCGTACACCCAAGTATCTTACTTCGGGTTGACAGAAAACACATTTTTCTCGGATTACCAATAAACCGGCTTTAGCGAAACGAGTCAACACCTCCTTTAGCAACAGTTTGTGTTCTTCGAAGGTCTCCGTCACGACAATGATATCGTCTAGATAAGAGTAAGCTTTCGGTTAGAGAGTAGGTCCAATCACCTGGTCTATCATGCGTTGGAACGTTGTATCAGCATTTGCCAATCCAAAGGGCATACGTGTACACTGGAACAATCCCATTCCAGGTACCGTAAATGCTGTAATAGGGCGCGATTCCATTTGCAGAGATATTTGGTGATATGCGCAGTTCATATCTATCGTAGATATATATCGGGCTCTCGTGAGTTTGCGTAAAATATCTTGCATAAACGGCAAAGGATACGCATCAGGTTTAGTCAAGACGTTGACCTTCCTGAAATCAATGCAAAAACATCTTGCATTTTCGCCCTTCTTAGCCATCACCACTGGACTGGACCAATCGCTACTAGACGGTTCTATAACACCTGTCTCGAGCAACTCTCGAACTTGTCGATGCATCTCCTCTCGAATCTTATCCGAGACGGGATAATACCTTTGTTTGATCGGCCGCGCTGAATCGACGTTGATAACATGCTCAACATCGTATGATCGGCCGATCTTTGGCAAAGTACTGGGCAGCACTTGATCCAGAAGTTCACGCAGTTGTTAGCGCTCATCTTCTGTTGCGTCGGCCACACCCGCTGACGACAACGAAGCGTGACCACTCTCAATACTTGCCACTTCCATCTGTAGGAATTGCGATGACCCTTTGAAGTATAAAGCGTCGGAAGCTGGGTCTAGAACTGCTCGGAATGCTCGAATGAAATTCACTCCTAAATAGCATTCCTCGTCTAGATTCGACATAATTGCGACCCGTATTTCTCGCGTGTCTTTACCAATGGTAAAAGGTAGCATAATGTGTCCACACAACTGGTGTGTGCTACCATTCGCAAGCTTAGCACTACCCGCTTGCTTATCGAGAATGGATCTGCCAAGAGCGGTTGCCAACTGCAAACCGTTCAAACCCATTACCGTTGTTGATGCACCTGGATCAAACAACACTCGGATCCGTTATCCACCGATATCAATTTGACACCACCAGCGCGTCTCATCTTCTGGACTATAAACTCACTGGTTCGGTTCCGGAATAATTTTTAAAATCTTACTCGGACCGGATACGTCCTAACCTCTTTGTAGTCATTTGTCGTCCGATCTTCTTGACACCTCTTTGCAGCTTGACTGCCTCGAGTTTTGAGGATTAAAAGCGCTGCTCCGCGGACTCCCTCAACCTCGGGACCAGCGGCTGTCCCCTCTAGCCGCTTCCCCGTGCGTTTTTTTGCACAATCAAGACACGTCCTAATCGTATAGCCCAATTTGCCACAAGTTATACAGGCTATAGGCTTGGGGACAACGTCTTTCCGCTTATCCTTATCTCCGGCATTAGACTTCTCATCGTTTTTTGATGTATGACCAATCGATGACTGTCGATCAGGACTCTTACGACTACCCTTCCTCTGTCCCCGCTTGAAACGAGGAGGCGATCTGTGGGTCTTCTTGCTTTAAGAAACATCATTGTTGCCTCTCACCCCAGCTGTATGGCAACTCCCTTTCACGGATTTCAACGTATCCTCAAGAATCTTTGTGAACCGTTCCAAAAGATCCGGTTGGGTCGGTTCACTCGTTTCCTTGGCTACGCTTGCTACCTTGGGTTAAGCGTTCGGCCGCTCCTTATTCCTCGACTTATAGGCTAATTCAGGTAGCATCAAGTATCTTCTGCGGGAGGCGGCCGATATAGCTTTTCCCGCTTGAGCGTTTGCTCGGCGTCCAACGCCAATTGTAAGAAACTCTCGATTGACCTAGCTTCAACTCTCTTGAATAGCCGTTGAAGCTGAGGTAGCATATTGCGGTACAGATGATCTAATTGGCTCCGCTCATCGGGAATAGGCTTGAGCTTACGCATTATCGCAATCGAGCAGGTAATGTAATCTCTTACCGGCTCATCTTCACCTTGTATGCGAGCGTTAGACTCCTCAATGAGCCGTTGTTGATAACTCTGGCCTATTCCTTACCACATCTTGGCATATCTTACAAAATCTTGCCATGAGTGCCATCTATCCTTCACGTTCCGATACCACGTAGCTGCATTATCGATGAGAAGCTCTGATAAGGACGGTAATACCTCGTCCTCGCTGACGTTGGCGAGTATTCTGCAATCCTCTACTCGCGCAATAAACGCGCGATAGATAATTCAATACTCTGGCTTTTGGCTCTAGAGAATCGAACTCCCTACTTACGAACAATTACGCCGACATCGCGCACTGTCCCGGCCGATCTAGTTGTAGATTGGCCGGTTACGTTTGAGTCCATTCGACTAAGGTAGGGAGATCTAGAATATGGAGGCTGACCTTGTCTCTATATCTTACCCCTCCCAAAGCTCCTCTAATAGGTGTTTGAGGCGCTTGAGAACCATCGCACTCTGTCTTTCGTCCGTATCGTCCACTGTACGACACGTATACGTATCCTGGAATCGGACATGTTGGTTCGGCTTGCGATTTCTGCTGGCGGTCGTTCTCTCTGTACTATCGCGGGCGTAGAAATCTATTTTCAAAGCCCACACTTGAGCTTCCAAATCTTTCATCCGTGCTGACATGATGGCCTGTTGCTTCAATTGCTCTGTCAACATCGCAGCAAATGTTGCTGGTATCTCGAACTGTGCGCCGCCTATAGACTCTAGCGTGATCCACTCTTCTCTATTAGCTTCTTGGCTGGAGATTTCGGATTGTTGATCCTCTGCATGCTGATCTACCTCAGTATTTGCATCTGTCTTTTGCCCTTCTACATCTGGAACGTCCAGTGCAAGAGTCTATTGTAAAACTGCTACAACAGCTGGATCAGAATCCGGATTAGGTATTGTTGGATTCAGGGCAAACATAGCCTCGAACCAATCCGACCTCCGCCTATTTCGCCTTTCGCGATCCACCAACAGATTTGTCTCTTCAGCAAAATCCTGAGCCGTATAATTCCTCATTAACCACCGTTGGAGACGTTCGGCTCTCTTATAACTTGGGCCGTCAATTCGCATCTCCAATGATTCAAGGTGAGCCCTTATCTGTTCACCGGGTATCAATCCAGTATCAATCCAGTTATCGATCTGGTCAGTCATCGATTCTGCCATATTATCTTAAAACTATCGCCGATTTATTAACAAAAATAAAAAAAAATCGCTTCCGCAGATACTTGTGCAAGGTTTGTTTATTCAACACTAGGTGGCGTTAAACTACTAAATTATTGGGCCACTGTGTTGAAGACTATGATCTTTTCCCTTTTTAAATAAACAACTTACGCTCACAACTTTGAAACTTGCTTGTAAAAAGAAATTTTTTAATTTTGACAATTATTTAACAAATAAATTAAATTCCACTTTCAATTTAAATTTGTTATACGCGTTCCAGTCTAATTTATTTTAAAATATTGTACCCGATTTTCAACGGAACCAAAAAAAAATTTTATACAATAAATAAATCAAATGAAATATTAAACTATAAAAAAAATTTTCAATCCGATAAAATGAGAAAGAAAAACGGATTATCCTCTGCTCTCGGTCACCAGCGCACGTAAATATACTTAAAAATAAATAAACTCATCAATCAATTAATAAATTAACTAATAAATCAATCAATAAATAAATCAATAAATAAATATATTCCTTCCTAACTATATAGAATATCTAACGCAGTGACCTCTTATTATGACGCGAGAGACGATACGCGTAGTCAAAATTATAATTTAAGCAAATTTCAAAAATCACACCCTTGCACAGGTGTTAACAATTTTTATTAAGTCGGAAAGATTACTTTCTCTAATTTTCCTTCTAACCTATACGGAATCAGGGACACGTGTTTTAAATAGCGGACCTCAAACAATTCTATCTCATGTAAATAAATAAATAAATAAATATGCGACGGTTTTCAGTTTATAAATCAATACTATTTGAGATACAATTAAATATTAACAGTATTATTAACTTTTTATAATCAAATGGAGTATATAATAAACATAGAATAAATATTGTTCGAGGTTAACATACGCACGAGAGTTGAGTCGTAAACGTCGGATCAACGCGGGAGGGGAAAAGGGAGTACGCGAACTAACTCTCTTAAACTACGAACGATCACGTTAAAATTAATTAATACGCGCTAATTATCGCTCGCGCGAGAAGTGGTACCACTTACTCTTTATTATCTTCGAATCACAGAGAATCCAATAAGAATAGACAGCTTTCTTTCTTTCTCTCTCTTTCACTCGCTTATGACTGATACGTAGGCGGGATAATTCCTCAACCGCCAATCAATTCACGTCGTGCGTATACTCAATAACACCAATAAAAATGACACGGGAAAACTCTCTGAAAATAACTGTGTAAACCTGGACGTTAACCGTCACACGTGTCGATGCGATCTCTCTCCTTCGTACCGGTCGTATTGTGCGCGCGACCGCTCTCTCTCGAATTGCCGATTTTCGTAGCTCGAGCATCGGCCGTTCGAGTCGTTGGCTATATCTATATCTATATATAGCGCTCGTCATTACCTACCGAATTTGTATAATGGTAAATAATATCACTTACCATTACAATATATATATATATTGATTTTGTGATCTTTTTCTCTTCACTAATTTTAATGTTTACTTTTATTTCGCTATTTTTTTAATTACCCTAAAAATAATTGTAAAAAAAGTATAAATTTACAAATCAACAAAAATATGATATACTAATTTTATTCCATTTTTTAAATATATATTGTAACGGTAAACGGATCGTATGGTACGAAATAGTACAGATCGCGTAGACTTACCGTTCGAGCCGCGTGGCGCGCACGCGCGAACGCGTGAAAAGACCGTTGTGCTCGGCACACCGGCAGTATCGTTCGAGTCTCGAACAAACGCGGTACCGCGAGTGCCAAGAGGAAGAGAGAGAGAGTCGAGAATCATACGGGAGAAAGAGCTGACGGAGAGACAATTAGAAGGAGGGGAAGGAGAGACCGAACACCAGGAAGTAGCCAACTGGATCGTTGCGGATTTCAAGTAAGTCCTGGCCAGGCGTGCGCGAGTGATCGCGAATAGCGTAAGCGCGGGTAACGACGGGATACGCGCGGTATCCCGACGGCGAGGCAAGCGAGAGGATAACCGCTCTCATCGCGTCTCTCTCTCTCTGCAACTTAGGCGCGTATACGGCAAACCGGAGTGCTTAACACTCCGGCACGACCCTAACCGCGTCAACGTATTTTACAGCCAGGTAACTCGTACCTGGCGAATCGTCCTCGTCCTCGAGATCGGCCAACCCGTCGAATCTCAACGCGAATAGCGGCGGGCGCACACACACGTAGTTTTAACCTGTTAACAGCAGGATAGTTGTTTACTTTTGAGCCAAGGAATAGCATCGCCTTGGCCCGACCTTGTACTTTTCATAATTTGTCATAGCACCGTTTATTTCTCGTGATCGTAATAAATTTGTTTCTTAATAGTATACCCGACATAGTATTTTATTAATATTCCAACTCACCTTATCCCGAAGGCGAATACCGCCATGCCCCGCGGGTGTCGTGCATTGTACTGCGCACGACACATAACTGAGTAGCCGAGTACGAGCATCGACGGATGATAAGTGTGCACTAGGTAAGTGCGCACATTGTACACAGGGAAGACGTCGTCGTGCGGAGCTTGAGGCTAGCTCGCACCACTTCAAGGACGGTTCTGACGATCGGTTAGCTGTCTGGTAAACCAGCTGATCGGTACACGGAGAATATTTCCTGTGCATTGAGGATATGCACAGGACAAGTAAGACCCTCCTGACGTACGAGAATAACCCTGTTACAACTGGCGCCCAACACGTGAGTTTCCTTCGGATAGGGAAAATTATTGCGAATAGAACGTGAGCTTCCTCGGGATAGGAAAAACCTTTTCAAATAATTTTGTACTTCGGACGTTATTTTACATATAAACCGCAACGAGTGGTTGCGAGTACGTTGCGAGTTCGTCGCGACGAACATACGTAAACAACAACACGAGCCGAGTACAAACGAACATAGTTCTTGGAATTAACTCGAAATAATACTTATTATTTTCGAAATAAGACTTATAATTATCAATTTAAATTAAATTTAAAATTCGAATTAGAAAAATTTGCCAAAGTAATAATTTATAACATATATAAATTTTATAAACAAATTTAAGTTTTCCCAAATTGAAAATTTTTGTTCAAATTTTCCAAATTTTCCCAAAATTTAAAAATTTTCCAAATTTTCCGAAATTTTCAATTTTTTCAAATTTTTCGAAATTTTTAATTTTTTTTCAAATTTTATAAAATTTTCAGAATTTTTAAGTTCATTCAAAATTTTCCGAAATTTTCAAATTTTCTGAAATTTTCAAATTTTTTAGAAATTTTCAATTTTTTCGAGGTTTTCAAATTTTCGAGATTTTTTTAAATTTTTCGAAATTTAAAAATCTTTCATAATTTTTTTCAGATTTTTAGAAAATTTTCAAATTTTTCATATTTGCAAAATTTTTGTAGGTTTTCGGAATTTTTCCAATTTTTCCAATTTTTTCGGAATTCGTAAATTTTTCCGAATCTTTCGAATTATTTTGGAATCCTTGAAAAGGTATTTTTTTTGCGGTAATCTGGAAAATTTTTCGAAGTGAATAGTACGATTTCACAAATTGAAAAATAAAGTGTGTGCGTCATAAAATCGTAGACATCGCGAGCGATACCCTTAGAATTGTAATTTCTCGTTATATATTTCTGCGTATCATAATAGGCGAGAGAGAGACAATAGATTTGGTGTAAATTGTACGCTAAGCTTTAACCAATTAATTAATTAGTTAATTAATTGGCATTAATTTAGTATAATAAAAATAAAAAGACTTATAATTAAAGTCTCTCTTTTTCTATAAATTTTCTTTAATTTCATTTATCAATAAGAATTATCTTGATACACGTCTCAATAAATTTTAATTGACGTGCTGAAAGATTGTGTGGGCAAAAATAAAACACTTATTGTTTTATTCGGGTTATTTTAATTGTTTTAAATTAAAGAGGTGATTGTAATACCCACATTTAATATTTATTATTTAATTATTAAATTCCTACTCTGGCGTAATCAAACCAGACTCGCAATAACCCACACAATCTTACCTTAGCGTACACGGTAGGACGAAGCCAGAGCAATCCAATAATTAGGCCGTATAGTCCGTATATATATATTTTGTATTTTGCGATTATAATTGTGCGCCTTAGGGAAAACGCGAGCGAACGACCCCACGATAGCCGCGCAATTGGACTGCTCCGGTAAAGCGAATTGAATTATTTTTTTATATTTATTGTAAATTGTTTATTTAAATCGTTATTATAAATATGGCGTGTTCGACACAACAGAAGATCGAAGACTGGTGTTTGTTTTATAGAGACAAAGATATTTGTCAATATCTTAACGACCTGTCACTTAAAGATACAGGCAATAAATTTGACAAGTTAAGTCGTCTGACAAAATGGCTCCTAGGTGATTACGAGCCAAGGGATTTCGTTGAAGAACCTGAGCAGGATGAAATCACCGTCTGGTACCATCGGGAGGAACTCAGGCAAAATTTTATCACAAAGTATAGCTCGGCAGAACACCCGTGGGAGAACTCGACAATCGACGACAACACAAGCCATCCATTATTAACTCTCAACAACGATGAAAAAGTTAAAGAAAATATGGAAACAAGTCGTAGAAGAGTTCAACACCTCCAAGACATTGAAACCACGGCAATATTACAAGAAACCACGGAATCAACACCAACGAATGATAAAGCTGCTGACAGTATTTTAAACGATGACCATAATCCAAGCAGAATAAGACTCACTGCAACAGACGGAGGAACATTCGAAATCCCACTAGAATTCGCAAATTTTATGCAAGGAATGTCAGACACAGTTAAGCAATTAACTGAAAAAATAAACGCGCTGACAGCAGCGCAAGCTCAGCCTATTTTAACAAGCACTAGACTGGACCAGCCACGACACGAAGTCCGGAGCCAACGACAGCAAGTAGGATTCCAGGACACAATGACGTACCATTACCTGGACAATACAACCGAGTTACCACAACCTGACCCCCCAGCACCACTCGCAAGGAGAGTCGGCCAAGCCTGGGAGGGGGGGAACTTCCAAGGTCAGGAAAGACTTAGAAATACGAGTGGTACCAGGACCGAGAACAGCACCTGGCAGAGAAGTGCAGGACAGTCGCTGAGAGACATCGGTCAAATTGTCCGGAAATGGGGACTACAGTTCTCAGCAGATGGCGACCAGAGCATAGACTCATTTCTCGAACGAGTCGAGGAATGTCGGGTTCTGGCAAATCTTTCAGAATCCGAATTGCTAAGCTCACTGCCAGAGTTATTCAAAGGCGTTGCAGCACTCTGGTTCAAAAACGAAAGAGATACGTGGTCGACGTAGTCCGAATTCCAAAAAGAAGCTCGTCACTGGTTCGGAACAAATAGGCGGTTTCAGAAGAGGTTGACTGCCGAAATAAATTCTCGCTATCAAGGACCTGGCGAGAAAATGTGAGATTATATTACGTGTCTAGTCCACATGATAAGAAGACTCAATCCAATCCCAAGGATCGAGCAACAGCTAGACACGCTACACGGCAACCTGCGCCCCGAAATACAGAATTTGGTGCGCAGGACGGATTGTGATTCGATCCACACTCTTCTCGATCTTGCTGTCGAAGCCGAGCTTACGCTGGAGGGACAGAAAGAGTATAGACACCCTCCGCCACCCGAGACTGCCCTAATCCCCGAGTCGGCATACAAACCGAAGGATGAAAAGAGGGCCAAAACGAAAATTGCAGCGGTGCAGCCGATAACACCAAATCTACATACGAAGAAGAATCCGCCAGAGGACTTGGCAAAGACGCTGGCCAAAGTTCTCGAAGAGAAAATGAGAGAATTCGTCCTTTCGATGACCACATCCCGAAGCGGAATTGGTAAACCGATGGAACCAAATCGGACGAAGAATGCGAAGGGTTCTGCCGAAAGCATGTACGGCGGATCAAAGGAGGAAAAAGGCAATCGGAACGAGAACGCGAGACCGCAAGCCACACAACCATTGAAATGCTTTGGTTGTGGACGGCTAGGGTATAAGCGCGCAGATTGCCCGGACTGTTCGGGAAACGCGAACAGGAGCGGTTAAAAAGGGTCGTTCCCGTTCCTGCCCCGCGTAAGACCCGAACAGATATCCCGATCACAGCGGAGCGCTGTAAGGAGAGCTCGGCGATAAAAGAGTCATCGGAAGTGCCGACGACATCAGCTGAGTCCGAGGGATCTAGCGGCTGTCTCAGCCCGAATTCTGTGGGATCGACGGAAAAGTCAGATCAGCACCAGATAGCGGCCGCTACTAGAGATCTGGATGATAGGGCTGGAGGAGAAGACCCTCCGAGTGAAAAAGAAACTCGTTGGTGGGTCCAAGTGGGCATTGCCGGCTACCGCGTACGCGCCTTGTTCGACACGGGAGCATCGCGCACGGTAATGGGATCGATTGGTCTACAATTGGCCACGGCCTGCGGCTGTTCACTCATCCCGAGCAACGGAAGGAAAGCGAAAGTGCCAGGGAACCAGACGGTAGCGATCGCTGGTTACGTAGACCTGCCTTTCGAGGTTGCCGGGATAAAGCGAGATATTCGCGTAGCCGTACTCCCGGACGATCAAATCGACTGTTACGTCGGAGCGGACTTCATCCGTGGTTTTGGCGCAGTTTTGGATCCGAACGAAAATAAACTTTGGATCAAAGCGGCCGACAAGTCCGTAGATCTGGAAGTAGCGAGCAGACTTATTGCCAGAGGAGCGAGAAAGACTGCATACACTGGCTGACCGATATCTGGGTACAACGGGGAGGCCGTTGGGATGTACATCTCTGATTGAGCACGCGATCGACGTGGGTGCGACGCGGCCAATCAAACAGAAATATTATCCCGTCTCTAAGCGAATAGAGGAAGAGATGCACGCCCAGGTTAAAGAGATGCTCGACGCAGGGGTGATCGAGCCATCAACCAGTGGGTGGTCGAGCCCCGTAGTAATGGTCCGTAAACCTAACGGGAAGTATCGGTTCTGTATTGATTATCGGAAGGTCAATGCAGTGTCGAAAACCGATGCTTACCCGCTGCCTAACATGGACGGCATACTACGAAAGCTCAAGAACGCGAGGTACATCAGCACGCTAGACTTGAGTAGCGCGTACCACCAGATACCGCTAAGACCGGAGTCAGCGGCTATAACCGCGTTCACAGTACCTGGGCTAGGCTTATTCCAATTTAAAAGGATGCCTTATGGCCTATCCCAGGCGGGAGCCACGTTCCAAATTATAAATATATGAGCTCGAGCCCTATGCATTTTCGTACCTCGATGATATAATCATCGCCACAGAGACCTTCGAGGAACACGAAAAGTGGCTAAAGTATGTCCTGAAGAGAATCAACGAGGCTAGTCTCACGGTGAATCGGGATAAAAGTGTATTTGGACGTACTGAGGTGAAATATCTCGGAGTGCTGGTGAACCGCGATGGAATCAGACCAGACCCCGAGAAAATCGAGCCGATCATCAATTATCCGGCGCCCAAGAATCTAAAACAGCTGAGAAGATTCCTTGGTATGGGTTCGTGGTACCGGAAATTCTTACGAGACTTTGCTACCTTGGCCGAGCCGCTGACAAGGCTTACCAAGAAGGACCGTAAGTTTAAATAGCTCGAGGAGCAACAACAGGCATTCATTCAGATTAAGGCGCTGATCGCAACTGCTCCCGTCCTAGTGAGGCCGGAGTTCGATGTGCAGTTCGTTATACAGACGGATGCAAGCGACACTGGCATTGGCGCAGTACTTCTCCAGGTGATTAATGGGGAAGAGAGAGTACTAGAGTTTGCCAGTAGGACGTTAAACCAGGCCGAACGCAATTGTAGCGTTACGGAACGAGAGTGCCTGGCGGTTATATGGGCGATTGGTAAATATAGACCTTATATAGAAGGCTATCATTTTCGCGTTATAACCGACCATAGTAGCTTACGTTGGCTGCGTAGCTTACACAGTCCAACGGGTAGATTAGCGCGATGGGCACTTGAGTTACAGGGACACAGCTTTGATGTGGAGCATCGAAAAGGCGCCCTGAACTACGTACCCGACGCACTATCGCGGATGAGCGAGGAGGAGGCCCTCGTCATCGACGCAATATCTTGGGTAGAGGAGTCCCAAGACGAGTGGTTTCAGAATTGGCTGAAACAAGTAAAATCTAGTCCAAGAGATTTCCCTCGTTGGAACAAGCCAAGCGAGTTGATCGATGAAACACTCGGAGACGAGGACGCGTGGAAGTTAGTAATTCCAAAGGAACACCGAAAAGCGGTCCTCGAGGAAAGCCACGGCTCTCCTACGTCTGGCCATGCTGGACGTGAGAAGACGTTTGCCAGTCTGGCTAAGTATTACTACTGGCCAGGTTATTACGCCGACGTGAAGGACTACGTGCGTCGTTGTCTCGTCTGTCAACAGTGCAAGGTGGATCAGCGACCACCTGCAGGACTGATGGGAAAACGCACGGTCGAACGTCCCTGGCAAGTCGTGGCAGGGGATATCACCGGACCCTTTGTAAGGAGCAAGGGCGGATACGAATACATCCTCGTATTCTTGGATCTATTCACCCGGTGGACGGAGTGTATACCAATTCGCAAAGCCAACGCGAAAACTATTCTCAAGGAGTTCAAAGAGAGAATAGTTTTAAGATTTGGTACTCCCGAGGTATTTCTTTCGGATAACGGTACTGAATTTAAAAATAAGGCCGTCGACGAATACCTACAAGAGGTTGGGATACACCATACCACCACTCCGCCATTTTTCCCCCAAGCGAATCCGGTTGAACGCGTCAACCGAACATTGAAAACCAGGATTGTGGCTTTCATAGAGGAAAACCACAATACCTGGGACGAGAAGTTGCCGGAGCTTGTATTCTCGTTGAACAACACCGTCCACGAGTCGACGGGTACGACTCCGGCAATGCTGAATTACGGACGAGAGCCTATGCCTCCCGGCACCATCAAGAGGAACCAAGAACAGGCTGGCATAGAAGAGGAGCAGCACCATAAGATAGAATTATGGCAAGAGCGACTTCGAAAGCTCAGACAAGTACATGAGTTTGCAGCCGCACGAGCAGATCGTCAGCATGAGCGGCAAGCAAGCTACACACACAGGGACACACCTTTCACCGTAGGAGACCTAGTGTGGAAAAAGAATAGAGTCCTATCCTCAGCAGCTCAAGGTATTTCGGCTAAGCTGGCTCCGAAGGCGACCGGTCCGTATATCATAATAGGCCAACCAGGATCCAATACTTACACGTTGTTGGATAAAGAAGGTAAGGTGACCGACCTGGCACACGCCGAACACCTTAAACACTGCATCTCACCGGATCTCGACGCAGATGAGGAAGAAGAACATCCGCCGAGGGACATCGTGGGAGAAGGGGCGACGCGCGACCCGCCCCATGCGAGCGTACAGTCACCAAATTGCGTGCGGACTCCTGCGCGAGTCACAGCGGGTGACACCAGCGAGCGGGCTCCTGCGCGAGTCAAAACACCGAACGTACGAAAGCGCGGCCGTCCGCGAAAATCCGCGAAAGCCGTCACGAGACCCCACGGTAGAAAGATAGTGTATCGCAGTGTAGTAACGAACGACGCAGAACACGTAGTCAAGGGAACCGGACCATCGGTAATCGTTAGGAAAACGCGCGCGCAATCAAAGCGAGAAAAGGATAGCGATAATTAAACTGCTTTTCCTCTGATTAATAGATGGAAACCAAACCTGAGCCCGACTCGACGAGTTCTCCGTCGACGTTCGGAAGACCTCCCCGTGCCATCAGCGGCACGACGGTGGGGATGGAGGAGTACTTCGCCGCGAGGCCCTCGCCTCCAATACCCCCACCAGGACCACCGTCGGAGGACGCCTCCACCGACTCCGAAGAAGGGGAGGAGGATGATGAACCCCCGGTGCCCACCAGGGAGCTGGCCGTCGCTGACTCCCTGGCAACACGCCATGATAGAGGAGGAGTTAGGGCCATCTTGGGGAGAGACCCCCGGGAGGTGTGGAAACTTTTGGAGGCCCAACTCGACTACGCGTCCCGCATCTCCAACGGGTCGGACGCAGTAGAGAGGAAGGTCTTCCAAAATTGGAAGGAAATCCACGACGCCCTCCCGGGATATCACGCCTTCTCACAAGGATGGAACCAGGGAGTAGCCGACCGCCTGGAGGAGTTGGCACTCCTTGACGACTTCCGCCGCAACCGCGCGGCAGCCCGACAGGCGGCAAAGAACGCCGAGAAAGCCCGCCTGGAACTGCTACGCCTCTCCAAGGCAGAGAAAGAGGCCCAGCGGAAACGGAGCGAGGCCCAGGCAAAGGCGCACGAAGCCGCACAGCAAGCCGCGGAGGTGGCCCTAGCCACCAAGACGGGCCACAGGCAGCAGCCAAGCAAACCACCAGGGACTCCGGCTCCACCGGGGCAAGGCAAACCCCGCCGCTGCTTCGTGTGTGATTGGCCTGGGGTACGAAATCCACGCACGTGCCCCAACCACCAAAATCACCACAAGCACCGGCAACCATAACCGGAGATCCCTGGCCATCCGAAGCCCGGAGAAGACCGCCAGGAGGGGAACTCCTGGCTACCCACATGTACAGAAATGCAATATAAAATACACATATGCTCTTTAATTTTTTACTAGCAACAGATACCTCGCTCGCTAACGCTCACTTGGTTGTATTTTGATCGTGCTTATTTTAGATGAGTATATGTAAAATAGTTACACAGCCTTTTTTCTTTAAAGTTAAATGTGACATTTTTATGTTCATTTTTTAAATGAAAAACATTACATTTTTTAAATAATTAGTAAATCAATTGGGTTTATCAAGGCAGAAATTGCATTTTTATAGATACACCAAATTCGCTGTGTAAAGTTGAAGTTTATATGCATATAAATTTAAATTTTCTTGAATTAAAGCCCTTCGACAACTTTTATCCTGCAAGGAGTTTTTTGTATTTGCACCTGTTTTAAGCCTATTTTTGATAATATTTTAATATTTTACTTAATGAATGTGTTAAAAATAATCAAAAAAGAATATTTTTTATAATATATTTTATAAACATGACATTTCACATAATATTTTATAAAAATTACAAAAATATTTTTATAACCGTACTCTACCCTTAACACCAACAATGATAATTTGCGCATTGCGAAGAGGATAATGGTATAATTAATGTAGTGACTGAGATGTCGTTTTTGTAAAAAAAAATTGAGAAATAAACAAAATATGATAGTTAACTACCAAAGTTTTAAAATTAATCAAAATTTCTTTAAAATTACATGTAACTACTATTGTACAGACGATTGAAAAGAGTGTGAGAACTCGATATATTTTGTGACGACTTTCCAATATTATGGTTTTTTAAAAGAGGTTATAGATTAAAAAAAACATCAAAGACAGAACTGAAAATAAAGTTCAACTGAAAACTTGATCATCTAATGACTATCAATTATTTCGTGACATTCAAAGAATCCGTCAAATGTCAATCATTCGTGAGATTTCGACTCCATTTTCATCATTATTGCAGGGGTCCTTTATAGTATATGAGCGGGCAATCGTTTCAAAAAGGCATCTCGAATCTTGATCTAGCGTAGACGAGTTGAAAAGATGCGAGAACTCCATATGTTTTGTGTCGACTTTCCAATGTTTTCGTTTTATTTGATAATTTTAAATAACTATTTATACATTATTGGATGAGAGTTAGGCTCTTGGATAGTGTATTTGATGAAAACCTGATGTCGTTTCTGCGGACCAAGACATGTTGAACTGAAGTCATTTAGATTTTTCGTGTATAGTTGTAACACACGCTCCGTTAAATATATTTATGCTTCCAGCGTTAGCCAACATATGAATATTGTATTCGACTCTTACGGCGAGGATGTGATAGTAAGGTATACATTTCAAGAATCATATATTTTTTCAATGCATGATCCATTTAATAGTAACATAATAAGGGCAATGTAACAGTGTAAGTTAAGGAAAGAAAAGTATACTGTTAAATTTTGACGCTAATAATGATAGAATTAAATACAGAAAGAAAATAAATATGACAAAGAGTAAAAAATAAGTATATATATATATATGGGTGGTTCTCTGTGACATCGAAGATGAAAAAAATAAATATTGCTATAACTGTGAGAACATGTTTTAGAGGTATCCACTAGTTCTCCTGAATTTTTTCAGATTTTTTCTGGGCCATTATTTTAAGTTACAGAGAGTCAAAGTTGACATTTTAGCACTTTTTTGCATTATATACCCATTTTCATGAATTTTTAGCTCCCAGGGGATGCATTTTTCACAAAAAACATAAGTATGACTTTTTTTGTAAAATTTTCCGAACTTTTCATTAAAAATACTTTTAAAGACATAAATGTATGCTGTCACACTCTTGTAAGCCATTTAAACCTTAAATAGTGAAAATCAGCAATTCTGCTCCGGACTCTGGTAACCTAATACTGTCTAAAAGATGTCTTTTTATAGTCAGAAACTGCCTAAAAATTTCCAGAGTGGGTCTAAATCATTAAGATCACTTATGGTGAAAATATCCGGGAAAAGTGCCCGAAATATTAATAGAAATGTATATTTGTTGCCTTATAACGATGAATCTAGTAGCATAATCATTGCAAAAAAATTTATGCACTTACCTTGGAATGGTAGAAATGTATCTCCACTTGTTTCAGTATCCATCTAATTCCCTGTAAGCTGCTAAAAATACAAATATTATTATAAAATTATAAAAAATTATTTTTTAAACATTTATAATGCTGGATTTTTTAGTTTTACATCCCTTACAAGAATTATAATACTAATCTGATGGATTACTATAAAAGTATCAACATTATTATTATTATTATTCAGCAATACATTGTTTAGATTTCACAAACCTGTCACTGTCACGTTATCATATCATTCATTATAATTATATATCCGATTTATTTATATATCTTTTGTATTAAATACGTATATTCAGTTATTGTAATAATGATGTTTATATATTTATAGTAATCCTTCAGATTAGTATTATAATTCTTGTAAGGGATGTAAAACTAATAATTTAGCATTATAAATGTTTAAAAATTAATTTTTTACATTTGTATAATAATATTTGTATTTTTAGCAGCTTACAGGGGATTAGATGGATACTGAAACAAGTGAAGATACTTTTCTACCACTCCAAGGTAAGTGCACAAATTTTTTTGCAATGATCATACTACTAGATTCATCGTTATAAGGCAACAAATATACATTTCTATTAATATTTCGGGCACTTTTCCCGGATATTTTGACCATAAGTGATCTTAATGACTTAGACCCACTCTGGAAATTTTTAGGCAGTTTCTGACTATAAAAAGACATCTTTTAGACAGTATTAGGTTACCAGAGTCCGGAGCAGAATTGCTGATTTTCACTATTTAAGGTTTAAATGGCTTACAAGAGTGTGACAGCATACATTTATGTCTTTAAAAGTATTTTTAATGAAAAGTTCGGAAAATTTTACAAAAAAAGTCATACTTATGTTTTTTGTGAAAAATGCATCCCCTGGGAGCTAAAAATTCATGAAAATGGGCTTATAATGCAAAAAAGTGCTAAAATGTCAAGTTCGACTCTCTGTAACTTAAAATAATGGCCCAGAAAAAATCTGAAAAAATTCAGGAGAACTAGTGGATACCTCTAAAACATATTCTCACAGTTATAGCAATATTTATTTTTTTCATCTTCGATGTCACAGAGAACCACCCATATATATATATATTGTGTCTGTGTAAAAATAATCATTATAGGTTATTATAAAGAAGGTGTGTGTGCGTGTGTTTAGAAAGAAAGTGAAATATGTCCATATATTTAATATATTTAAAATGCACACACATAAAATAATTTCCATTTGGGGGGGGTATCGTAATTTTAAATAAATTGATGTAATATAATGTGTTTACAGAATACATAAAATATAAGCATGTTATATACTCTCATAAATTATATTTTTCTTTAATGGCGGTGGTAACATTTTTTATAAAGTGGTATATAATACTGTCGTTGTGTTATATATGGTTTTAATTTGTATGTGAATGTAGTATTATTTCAAAGTGATGGTTTTTATAATGCATATTTAAAAATTTTGGTATTTAATAGAATCTGTATAGTAATTGTTATTATAAAATTGAGTGTTATGAAAATCATTTTTTACGCACGTTGGGTGAGTGATTGTATCTAAATGGCGGCTCTGTCGAAATATTTTATACATGATATATGCAAATATAATTCTAATTGTAAACTTTTAACAAATTTAAGTTTTTAAATAATAATTTTAAATACCTGTGTATACGTTATTATAAGAATTAAACTTTCGTTCGTTGTATTTTGGGAAACTCTGATTCTTTTTTGAAGTCTGTAATTTTTGTCGAACGGCAGGCTATTATCAATTATTTTGCATATTTATTTTAATGATTCAGTAGTAGTAATATTTCAATGGATTTTTCTTATATTTCATTTTTTTTATTTATTATAACTAATGTAATGATTTGTCATTTACAATATGATGTGTTGCAGCCGATTTTCAATTGTATTTTAATGATTTTCAGCGCAAACAATTATTAATTATTTTGCATATTCACTTTAATCATTCAATAGTTGTAATATTTTAATGTTTTTTTTCATACTTCCATTTTTATTTATTTATAAAATTTATATAAAATGTGTATAAATTTTCGTCTACACATTTACAATACTTTGTTAAACACTATATTGTTAGTGTAAATTTTGTGTTTATTTTTTAATGTATCATTTTCTATTTTTGCATTGTTTAACAGTAATATTTTTAAATTTTTTCTACTTTTAGCTCTTGAAAGAGCTACGTATAATTGACCATGGCTAAAAATTGGAGATGGTAAATAGATACCAACTTGTTTGTATGACTGTCCTTGTGATTTGTCATACTGTGAATAGTCATTGCAAAACCTAATCGAATGGGAAATTGTTTTCTGCGCATGTTGAATGGTATATCTTATTTAGATGGTGACAAAGTGATTCTTGGTATTAAAACTAATTTTCCAATTTTTTTTCCGCTTATAATTTCTGCTTTAATTAAATGTTTCATCAGTTTTGTTACTAATAATCTTGTTCCATTACAAAGACCTTCATTCACATTTAAATTTCTTAGAAGAATTACTATTGCACCTACTTTTAATTGTAATTTATGTAGAGGAAGTCCATTAGGTGTAAGGGAATTAAGAAATTCTGTAGGTAACATGACATCTAAGTTTTCTCCATTATCATCTTCTGCTGTATCTACACTTAAGTATTCAATAATTTGCCCTTCCATTATAGCCAAAATTTTATTATTTATTTCAATTACGTCGTTGTTGGTGAAGGCTAATATAACTTTATCATTTAAATCTTTATCATTTATTTTTATTTCGTTTCCAAAAATTTCTGCAGTGATATCATTTTCTTTTGTTATTAAATCAAGAGGGATTTCAAGCAGTTCATTTTCTTCTTCATACATATTTAAACGTTTACCTTCACCTACATTTAATACCCATTGTCTAAAATAATTGTCATTTTCTGTCACTCGAAGATTTTCATTTAGTGTCATACGTATAAAATTCGGCAATAAGTAACTGTTTTTAACTGAATTTTCAATAACTTCAATACGACTACTATGTCGTATAACTGGTAATGTTTGCCTAAAATCGCCTGAAACAACCAACATTTTACCACCAAATATTTTTTTATTATTACATATATCTTGAAATAGGCGATTGACTGCTTCAAAAGCATATTTCGATGTCATAGATATTTCATCCCATATTATAATTGGAACTTCTTTTAAATTTTTACCATCTATTGAATTAGATTTAATATTACATATAGTACATTCTGTGATATTAAGTGGTAGTTTAAATGTTGTGTGTACTGTTTTCCCGTTATGTAATAAATTTGCTGCAATCCCTGTCCAAGCAACACATAAAAATGAAATGTTTGAGAATTTAAGATAGTCTATTAGAACATTAAGTAAACAGCTTTTCCCACTTCCTCCTGGTCCATCAATAAAAAAGCTTTTTTTGTCTTCAATTTTTAAATGTTGCACGATAGTATCAAAAATGTCTTTGTTATGATTTTTTAAAGAATTTACTTTGACGTTTATTTCAGTAAATGTGCAACTTTTGTTATGTGTTGTTGATTTATCAGCATAATCTTCTATAAATGTAGATATAACGAGTAAATTAAAATTATTTAAAGAATATCCATTCAATTGTAGGTTCTTATCAATAATGTTTAATGCTAGGTTTTCATCAGCATTTTGTTCATATTTTGGGTGGTAAAAAAAGTGTTTCTATTTTTCGTACAAATCTCTTGCATTAATAGGATTGTGAAAAATACAAATATATGCAAATAATTCACAAAGAGCAGTAGGAAAGTGTAATTGTGTTGCTTCTTCCAAACATCTGTCCCATTCTTTATCTTCATTAACCAAATGTCTAGCTATAGAAGCTTCATAAAATGTAGAATAAATTATATCATCAACAGTACGTAAATCCTGAAATGATGATATTTCTTTGACATGTAAAAGTAATAATCTTATAAAATATCGTTTTCGATCCTTTGGATTCACTAAATACATTCTGCTTAATACAGGTTTTTTTGTTTTTTTTTTTCTTTTATTCCATGTTTTTGAATTATTATCAAATACATAATTTAATGGTATTTCGGAATATAAATAATTTCGTGCATCAGAATCGATTTGATTTAATTTTAAGTATGCTGTTAATGTCGTTTCTACATTTTTTTTTAAATTTCTGTTTCTTTTCCTTCTTTAAAATACACTTCTTGTTCATCTTCATTGTGAATAGCTAATCTTATTATGGTATGTGAAAGTTCGTGTAGAGGGTATTCTAATAGTATTATATTCATTGCTTTCAATATCTTCATCATGAGTTAAATTAGAACTGTCTTTTGATCTGATACCTGTGTCACGTATTTCTATGTTCGCACAGTCATGTCCTTTATAACACTATTTAAATAAGTATTTTATACATTGGACTGTTGAGCATACTTCGACATTAATGTGACAATTAAATTTTAACAATAAATAAGGATTATACGAAACAACAAACCGATTATCAGCTATTCTATTGTGGTATTTACCTTTATAATTGATTTTTTTGATATCATTTCTTCTTATATCTAATGGATATCCTGATGAATTAAAAGTTGTTTTGTTATTAAATTTTTTTGGAAAATTTTTCGTACATTTTTTTGTGTCTTTACTCATGCAAGGTGAACTCATGTTTTGCTCTCCACAGGGTCCATGAATCATAAACTGTTTTACAATATTATACAACCGTGGATAGATATCTTCGTTTGGAATTTCTGCGTTTATGCGATCATCTACTTTTCCGGGAGTATTAATGTTATAATTTTTATCTAAAAATTATAGCATATGCATGTGAGGAAGTCCACGTTTTTGAAATTCGATACCATAAGTATAGGCGATACAATTTCCTAAAACACCTTGCTTAATTACCAATTCTTTAAATTCTTTTATTTTTTTATGAAATACCTTCAATACTAAATCTGGTCTATCAATTACAGTTTCATATTTTTTTAAATGTTCAGTTATTTCTTTTCAGTTTGGATTACATGTCATTGTTATAAATAAGTCAGGTTTTCCGTAACGATTTACTATACTCATTGAGTCAATGTAATTTTGTTTTAGGAACCTTGAACTTCCTACAAAATTTGATGGCAAAATAAACATTTTTCCAATTTTTATATTTTCAGATTCTTTTTTCTTGTGTAAATAATCCATTACGCCTTTATAATAATCGCTTCTTAAAATATCTTGGTTTTTCGTTACAAAATATAATCTTGATTGTTCAACTTTTACAAATGCATCAATTGTAAACTGTTGAGAAACTTTTCCCATATTAAGGTATGGATTAAATCCATTTCTTATAGAAAGTCTGTAATTATAAAATTGCAAACATGAAATATTGTTTTTCTTATATTTACATTTCATATTAGGCATCCATCCATATCCTCCATTTGGATAAATAAGTGGGTATGTCATTGGATCAGTGTGTTTACTTATTAAAGGAATACTAATTGGATTGTCATATTTGAATATATAACTATATCCCGCTCTGAAGTAGGCAGTCCATTTTTTCCTACAAATACCATTGCAACTTCATTACAAGTAGCTTCATTATATATATATTGTATTATCTAATTTTCTTCTAATATTCTAATTTTTCTTTTTTCCTACCTCATACATCATTTATAAGCTTTAGCATAAGGATTAACATTTCTAATTAAGCTATCTAATTTACTTGACAATTCTAATTTTGTATCTAAATTATTTTTTAAAAACTGAAATATTGTTTTTCTTATATTTACATTTCATATTAGGCATCCATCCATATCCTCCATTTGGATAAATAAGTGGGTATGTCATTGGATCAGTGTGTTTACTTATTAAAGGAATACTAATTGGATTGTCATATTTTGAATATATAACTATATCCCGCTCTGAAGTAGGCAGTCCATTTTTTCCTACAAATACCATTGCAACTTCATTACAAGTAGCTTCATTATATATATATTTTTATCTAATTTTTCTTCTAATATTCTAATTTTTCTTTTTCTACCTCATACATCATTTTATAAGCTTTAGCATAAGGATTAACATTTCTAATTAAGCTATCTAATTTACTTGACAATTCTAATTTTGTATCTAAATTATTTTTAAAACTTTTTCTTTCAGCTGCATATTTCTTATGCCCATATTTTCGAGCTTCATTTTCATTTAAGATTCAGATAACTTATCAAAATTAGCTCCAAAGCTTGCAAAAGCTAACGCATTATTATATAGCCGAATATTTTTGCGAAAATTAATACTATCTTCCGATATTCCTGTAGCTAATTGCTTTCATTTTTCCGGATAGGGAGGCATTTTCGGTAAGTCTACGTTTCCTTTGTGACAACAATTAGAAAATTCTTTACCTAGTGTATATTCAAAAACAAAATGTTTAGTATTACAATGTTTACAAGTTTCAGACATATAACCTAAATTGTTTTCAATAATTATTTTTTCATCAAAATCTACATTTGCTATTCGACCTATTATTTTGGATTTACTTACTAATTTTACATATTGTTCATTTTTAATTAAAATACGTTTATTTAATTCTTTATAATTTATACCTTTTTTGGTATTAATTGGTTTATCATATACGTTAAAAAATTTTCCTTCCCATTTTTAATTTTTTAAGCAATATGATTGGTATTTCCATGTCTTTTTTATCGATATCATTTTTTCTACTTTCGTTTAATATTTTTCCATTTAATTTTTTCTTTTCATTTTTTTTACATTGATCAGTATTTTCATTATAATAAATATGTTGTTTTTGTAATGCTTCTTTTTCTCGTTCATTTTTTATTTCGTCACTATTTATTTTTTGTCTTTTTATCATGGTTCGCTGTTTTCTCTTTATTTTTTTTTCTTCTATTTTGCCATCATTACTATTTTTACTTTTTAAATAAGCTTCTTTTTTTCGTAATGCTCCTTTTTCTCGTTCATTTTTTATTTCGTCACCATTCATTTTTTGTCTTTTCATCATGGTTTGCTGTTTTCTCTTTATTTTTTTTCTTCTATTTTGCAGTCGTTGCTATTTTTATTATTTACATAAGCTTCTTTTTTCGTAATGCTTCTTTTTCTCGTTCATTTTTTATTTCGTCACTATTTATTTTTGTCTTTTCATCATGGTTTGCTGTTTTCTCTTTATTTTTTTTCTTCTATTTTGCCGTCATTACTATCTTTACTCCTCATATAAGCTTCTTTTTTATGCAACGCTTCTTTTTCTCGTTCATTTTTTATATCGATACAGCTAATTGTTTGCCTTTTTATCATAGTTTGCTGTTTCATTTTTATCTGTTTTATTTCTATATCATTAAATTGTTTATTTTTATTGTTTTGATAAAATGAACTATAAGTTGGTATTTCATAGTCTATTTCCATTGGGGTAATAGAATCAACGGAAATGATTTTATCTTTATTATATAAATTCATTATTATTTGTTGTTCAGAATTAAATTTCTGTTGAAAATTTTATTCTATTATTTTTATTTCTGCTACATTGAAATTCAATTTTTTTTTCATCAATACAACAAATATGAATCATGTATCTTTTGATTGGTATTGTTGAAATATTATAGTTTATATTTTGTAAAATTGGAAACATCGTAATACTACGTGTTTCTTATATTTTTAGTAAATGTGAACGCATTTGGGAAATATCATAGTTTAAACTGCATGGGCATAAATTAAATACAATAGAGACAGCAAAAGCTATCGCGAAAATTCCACAATCATAACTATTGGTTTGAAATTGCACTGTTTCATAAACAATTTTTAATTGTTGACTATCTGGAAATAATCTATTGATGTATACTTTATGTTCATTTTGCAAATATTTAGCATTTAAACTATCATTAATGTGTATCGTTCTATTATTGTAATACATACAAATCCAATGACCTTTTTCATATTTTCCAGAAAATAACAATTGAATGTATTCATTATTCATTTGAACTGAGTTAATATTATATTGTTTTTGAACTAAAAGAGATGTTTGCATATTGAATGGTGTACATGATTTAAGGATGTTATTAAATTCTAATATGTGTTCATCATTTAACATAGAAGCATCGTCGCTATATGGTTCAATCGTTTTTACAACTAATATTTTTATTTCCGTCAAACCCATTATAAAAATGGTTTATTTTACAAAATGATTCACAATTATAAAAATAATATTAATAATTTGTTTCAATTGTTTAATAATAATTATAATTTTTTTTATTTTTCTAAACGATTATTTTAAATTTTTTATTAATATTTTTTTGTAAATCTGAAAAAAATAAATTATAAATTATTAGAAAATAGTGTTTATAAGAATGTAGCTTCAATGTAATGAATGAAATATAGTTAATATAAATTTAATATTTTATAAATACTAATATTATACATACCCTAGTGAAAATACATTTTCGATGAAAATGCTCCAAAGTATGCTAAAAGTGTGCCAACTTGCGCCAAAAGTGGGCCGATGTTTACCAACATTGAAATATTTGGAACATTTTTCCAGTTTTGGCAAACTTTAGCCCACTTTTGGCCAATTTAGGAACATTTTGTATTGATTATGGAATAAATTTTTCAATCAGTAAAAAATTGTTTTTCACATGCAATTTCTTAAATTAAGGCGCACTTAATTGCGTTGATAATATTTAATATTGCAATAATAATAGGTTGTAAATAATATGTTGTAATAATCTTTTCTGTAAATGGGCCAACATTTAAACAATCTGGGCCAACCTTTACACAAAGAGGGCGAAACTTTCCATCTAATGGGCCAATATTTGCACAAATTCTTTGCTAGTAGTTTGACACTCATAATTCCAATAAATGCAGCGCTGAATAAAAAAAAACAAAGGGCAGCAGCATTCCAATGAATGCAGCGCTGAATAAAAATAACAAACGGCTGCAGCATTCCAATTAATATTATATCAATAAAATATTATATTCCTAATGGCATTCCATACGATTAAATTCACAAGGTATATTATAAAATTATCTAATTTTCATTTTAAATTATTATTGTTTGAAATATAATAAGTCTTTTTGTATTTCAGTATCTTGATTAGCTTATTAAGACTATCGAAATAATCAAAAATGCAGTAGTATTTCTTAATGATTAAGTTAAAAGGTATAGTTTTGACTTTGTCAATTTATTTATAATTAATAATAAAAATGTTTTTGTTACAGATATAACATATATAATATCAATAATATGTGTCAATATGCATATTGGATATAAATCTTCTTAATGGCATTTTAAAAACAGTATTATTTATTTGAATATTTTATCTAATGTTTAATTAATTATACATTTAATATTTAATGATATAATTTAATTTTTCTGTTAAAGATGATTTCGATGAATACTTGCTGAATTTATAAATTATGTAAACAATAAAAACGATATATTGAAAAAAATATATCTTATGAAATATACAAGTGAATAGAGTACAATTGTAACATAATAATTGTAATTTAATTTAATAACATAATAATTGTAATTTGAAATTTTTGCAAAAATAAGTTTGTAAAATAAACAATAAAAATTAATTTGATTAGAAAAATTATTTTACTTATTGTTATTAAGATAATTTTCTGGTGCGACGCGCAATAATTGCACGCGCTAATTAATCATTTAGCATAATAATTATTAAGTTAACAAGTACAATTAATCATTAGGTTTAAGACTCGTAGTATTAAGATAGCCTCGCGATAGACACGTGCCGTTAAACGCGAGTTCAACGACCGCGCTATAAATAGATTGACCGCCTCCCCACTACTGTGCCTACTCGCCAGTTCATTGACCCCGTCCGGAGTGGGGAGACAGGCGCTATACGCATGCGCGCTCTCGTAGAATCGGGTATATAAGGCGCGCCGAGAACCGCCGTAACCAGTCTGGATCAGGGGGCCGGAGGAAGCTGATCGTGAGCACACGGCCAGACTGAATCCTAACCCTGGTGCAGGCGCCCGTGGATACGTTCGTGAGCACACGTTCGTAAACACGAGTCATCATATACCGCACCGACCGTTACCGTAACCGCATCCTACCGTAGGCACCTCGTGAGCATACGTGGTGTCTAATCCTGTCCGTATCCTCGTGAGCACACGTGGATTATCCCGACCGCACCCTCGTGAGCACACGTGGGTTATCCCGACCGTATCCTCGTGAGCACACGTGGATTATCCCGACCGTATCTTCGTGAGCACACGTAGATTATCCCGACCGCATCCTCGTGAGCACACGTGGATTATCCCGACCGTATCTTCGTGAGCACACGTAGATTATCCTGACCGTATCCTCGTGAGCACACGTGGATTATCCTGACCGTATCTTCGTGAGCACACGTAGATTATCCCGACCGCACCCTCGTGAGCACACGTGGGTTATCCCGACCGTATCCTCGTGAGCACACGTGGATTATCCCGACCGTATCTTCGTGAGCACACGTAGATTATCCCGACCGCATCCTCGTGAGCACACGTGGATTATCCCGACCGCACCGTCGTGAGCACACGTGGGTTATCCCGACCGCATCCTCGTGAGCACACGTGGATTATCCCGACCGTATCCTCGTGAGCACACGTGGATTATCCCGACCGCACCCTCGTGAGCACACGTGGGTTATCCCGACCGCATCCTCGTGAGCACACGTGGATTATCCCGACCGTATCCTCGTGAACATACCTACTTGCTCGAACCGTATTACCGTGCGGGTATACACGATACCCGTTAGTCGCGTCCGTTTAGGAAACTAGTCATAAGATAGCATTGTAAAGTTTGTAAGTCGCGTAGTACTAAGTATTGTTTATTGGTTTGATTCTAGATTAACTAAGTTCGCATCCCAGTCAGCAAGGGAAACGGCGATCCCATTTATTCTTTTATTTTGTACACCACATAGCTTTGTAAATATACATATAGTTAGTCTTTACAATTAAATTACGATATAATTATTTTCAATTTCCTTCCTGACCGAATCCTGGAATCTGAGCAAGGCCCCGGCAAAGATTCACTCCGTTACATGGCGCTCGGACAGCTAATTGTAAAAGGAATTTGAAAATCTTTAAGCTTTTAATTTTTTTGAGCGAACTTACAAACTACTTAATTTTGTGAATCACACTAGGACGCCGCGATAACACTAACACGATTACACTTATAAATTCCGACAATTAAATAAATTGTACAATGGCCTCCGTGGCGTGGATTTATAAAGTACCGTCAAGAAGAGAAGTTATGAACCAAAAGAGAAATTGGAATTGCCATCTCAAAGGCAAAGGTGTATTTCTTTTTTAGAACGAATAGAGGAATAAGACAAGTTTATAATTTTTCTGAGGAACAATTAGATTATAATATGAAAGCCAAACTCCGAATTCACATCCACCGCTCCGAAATAAGTAACGTAAGTGAATTAATTATGTGGAAAAACATGAAGCTAATATACAAGAGATCAACCGAATATACAAATAGAGCTTCCAAGAAAAGATGCATGGTGGCGACAAGGGAATCGCGCTGCCTACAAACGAAACTGACACTACAGGATATAAGTATACACTTGTATATCAATGCATTAACCAGCATAATGGAGTGTCAGTTAACTTTAGAACAAATGATAGAAGAGTTGGACGCGACCGGTTTCGCGTGGTTCGACAGTCTACGGGAGGAAGATCCAGAGGAATACGTGCCGCAGCCAGTAAACGGTAACGCCTCAACCATCATCACGTATACGCCGTCACAAATTCAGAGTAAGACAACCGCAGTGGTAAAAGGAAAACCGAGGATCATAAGCGAGGTGCCAATAAGACGCCGGTACCGCATATTACGTCCGCAACAAGCGGACACGGCACAAATCGAAATAATAGATTTAACTAGTATCGACGAAGCACCCACGCAACCCACGGTACGGCACACACCCATGGACTTACCCCTGCCACTCTTCGCCATAGACGGGACACACGGACAGCAAGGCCCGAACCGATCATCAACACCGGTACTGCACCCAGAGCCAGAACCAGAACCAGTGCAACCACCGATGCCAGTACCCGTACCGGAGATAGACAGACCCCGGTACCAAGACAGAACCCAGATGTTGCCGCACGTCTTACGGCAGATTCCGGATGGCCCCATGGTCTCGGTACCACTAGGAGTGAAAAAGTACGTGGTCCGGTGCGAAGGATACAAAAGACTCCTACGGCTGAATCCACGCACGGGTGACATTCGACATGCTGGCGCAGTAAAATTGGTAAATTTACACACTTTTGCGCTAATTAAGATAGTAGTTTTATTCTTTAATATTTTTAATTTTCTTTCACTATTTTCTCCGATTGTAAGAGTGAAATACCGAAATTTCACTCTCCGAAGAAAGAGAGGAATGCGACGCGCAATAATTGCACGCGCTAATTAATCATTTAGCATAATAATTATTAAGTTAACAAGTACAATTAATCATTAGGTTTAAGACTCGTAGTATTAAGATAGCCTCGCGATAGACACGTGCCGTTAAACGCGAGTTCAACGACCGCGCTATAAATAGATTGACCGCCTCCCCACTACTGTGCCTACTCGCCAGTTCATTGACCCCGTCCGGAGTGGGGAGACAAGCGCTATACGCATGCGCGCTCTCGTAGAATCGGGTATATAAGGCGCGCCGAGAACCGCCGTAACCAGTCTGGATCAGGGGGCCGGAGGAAGCTGGTCGTGAGCACACGGCCAGACTGAATCCTAACCCTGGTGCAGGCGCCCGTGGATACGTTCGTGAGCACACGTTCGTAAACACGAGTCATCATATACCGCACCGACCGTTACCGTAACCGCATCCTACCGTAGGCACCTCGTGAGCACACGTGGTGTCTAATCCTGTCCGTATCCTCGTGAGCACACGTGGATTATCCCGACCGCACCCTCGTGAGCACACGTGGGTTATCCCGACCGTATCCTCGTGAGCACACGTGGATTATCCCGACCGTATCTTCGTGAGCACACGTAGATTATCCCGACCGCATCCTCGTGAGCACACGTGGATTATCCCGACCGTATCTTCGTGAGCACACGTAGATTATCCTGACCGTATCCTCGTGAGCACACGTGGATTATCCTGACCGTATCTTCGTGAGCACACGTAGATTATCCCGACCGCACCCTCGTGAGCACACGTGGGTTATCCCGACCGTATCCTCGTGAGCACACGTGGATTATCCCGACCGTATCTTCGTGAGCACACGTAGATTATCCCGACCGCATCCTCGTGAGCACACGTGGATTATCCCGACCGCACCCTCGTGAGCACACGTGGGTTATCCCGACCGCATCCTCGTGAGCACACGTGGATTATCCCGACCGTATCCTCGTGAGCACACGTGGATTATCCCGCCCGCACCCTCGTGAGCATACGTGGGTTATCCCGACCGCATCCTCGTGAGCACACGTGGATTATCCCGACCGTATCCTCGTGAACATACCTACTTGCTCGAACCGTATTACCGTGCGGGTATACACGATACCCGTTAGTCGCGTCCGTTTAGGAAACTAGTCATAAGATAGCATTGTAAAGTTTGTAAGTCGCGTAGTACTAAGTATTGTTTATTGGTTTGATTCTAGATTAACTAAGTTCGCATCCCAGTCAGCAAGGGAAACGGCGATCCCATTTATTCTTTTATTTTGTACACCACATAGCTTTGTAAATATACATATAGTTAGTCTTTACAATTAAATTACGATATAATTATTTTCAATTTCCTTCCTGACCGAATCCTGGAATCTGAGCAAGGCCCCGGCAAAGATTCACTCCGTTACACTGGTAATAATATCGACATAGTAGTTGATATCTATTTGTTTAAAAAAAACTATAAGGCCCAAAATTTATAAGGCCCAAAAATATAAGGCCCAAAATTTATAAGGCCCAAAAATGTAAGGTCCAAATTTATAAGGCCCAAAAATGTAATGCCAAAAATGTAAGGCCCAAAATTTATAAGGCCCAAAAATGTAAGATCCAAATTTATAAGGCCCAAACATGTAAGGCCCAAAATTTATGAGGATAAAAATGTAAGGCTCAAAATGTAAGGCTCAAAATGTAAGGCCTAAAATTGTAAAGTCCAATTAAAATAAAACTTTACAATTCCGTTGCCAATAATGTAAGGCCCAAAATTTATAAGGCCCAAAAATGTAAGGTCCAAAAAATGTAAGGCCCAAAAGTGTAAAGTCCAATTAAAATAAAACTTTGAAACTATAAAAATGCATTTTTAAAAAACCGGAGAAACCACATCCCACGCGTCTATGCGAAGTCAGAGCATGGTACATAGGAATATACCTTGCGTCTGGAAGGGGGGTGTAACGGTAAACGGATCGTATGGTACGAAATAGTACCGATCGCGTAGACTTACCGTTCGAGCCGCGTGGCGCGCACGCGCGAACGCGTGAAAAGACCGGTGTGCTCGGCACACCGGCAGTATCGTTCGAGTCTCGAACAAACGCGGTACCGCGAGTGCCAAGAGGAAGAGAGGGAGAGTCGAGAATCATACGGGAGAAAGAGCTGACGGAGAGATAATTAGAAGGAGGGGAAGGAGAGACCAAACACCAGGAAGTAGCCAACTGGATCGTTGCGGATTTCAAGTAAGTCCTGGCCAGGCGTGCGCGAGTGATCGCGAATAGCGTAAGCGCGGGTAACGACGGGATACACGCGGTATCCCAACGGCGAGGCAAGCGAGAGGATAACCGCTCTCATTGCGTCTCTCTCTCTGCAACTTAGGCGCGTATACGGCAAACCGGAGTGCTTAACACTCCGGCACGACCCTAACCGCGTCAACGTATTTTACAGCCAGGTAACTCGTACCTGGCGAATCGTCCTCGTCCTCGAGATCGGCCAACCCGTCGAATCTCAACGCGAATAGCGGCGGGGCACACACACGTATTTTTAACCTGTTAACAGCAGGATAGTTGTTTACTTTTGATCCAAGGAATAGCATCGCCTTGGCCCGACCTTGTACTTTTCATAATTTGTCATAGCACCGTTTATTTCTCGTGATCGTAATAAATTTGTTTCTTAATAGTATACCCGACATAGTATTTTATTAATATTCCAACGCACCTTATCCCGAAGGCGAATACCGCCATGCCCCGCGGGTGTCGTGCATTGTACTGCGCACGACACATAACTGAGTAGCCGAGTACGAGCATCGACGGAGGATAAGTGTGCACTAGGTAAGTGCGCACATTGTACACAGGGAAGACGTCGTCGTGCGGAGCTTGAGGCTAGCTCGCACCACTTCAAGGACGGTTCTGACGATCGGTTAGCTGTCTGGTAAACCAGCTGATCGGTACACGGAGAATATTTCCTGTGCATTGAGGATATGCACAGGACAAGTAAGACCCTCCTGACGTACGAGAATAACTCTGTTACAATATAAAGTATATAAATGTAAAGTATATTTACATTTAAAATATAATTAATATATTATAATAAATAAATTAATAAATGTATTCTACGTTTTTTTCTTTCTAAAAATAAATAATACGTTTGCAAATGTAAATATCACTTACCCATTATTCATCCAATGTTGCGG
This sequence comes from Theocolax elegans, assembly GCA_026168455.1. Classification (NCBI taxonomy): domain Eukaryota; kingdom Metazoa; phylum Arthropoda; class Insecta; order Hymenoptera; family Cerocephalidae; genus Theocolax; species Theocolax elegans. The sequence continues at coordinate 9,955,207 of CM047429.1, forward strand.
CCCATCGTTTAATTTAAAAATACACAGAAGAAATAAATTGTGAAATGTAACCACGAAATTTGAGCAGCAAAAACCCTTTAAAATAAAAGTTTAAAATATTTAAATAATTATTTTGTGATAAAATTTTATATAAATAATATATGTATGGGGAATTCCATACTAAATCAGCAAATGAAACTTTAACAATTATTAATATTCTGCTAAACAACTCTTTTATGAACCTTGTAACGAGGTACAATCGCGTAGGTACGGGTAAAAATATCGGTTGCTACGGCACTGCCTAGTTATAGGCCCTAGGCGTTGTCCTGAAAGTGCGCGGCGGGTTCAAATCAGCGAACCCCGCACACGACCTAACGTTGCGATATCTGTTCACAACCACGAGATCACTTGCCGATCTCGCGTTTTTGTACAGCTGCAAACGTCGTGAGCTGAAAAGGACCGTGAATAAAAGGGAATAAATTCGCGGTAAATTTATCTCGGCCACTCTTGAAACGGAGAAGGCGGTATTCGGGATAACGGGATAACGTACGCCGGTAATTAATAATCGAACTTGTACTCAATTATTAATTACGAATAAATTTTATTATTCACAAACAATAAAAAGAAGTTTAACAATACACAAACAAACAACAAAAAATGTATCGGCCGCGTGAGGTTTCGCGACAAGGTGTAACCACCGGGGTTACTCGCGATTTCTCTCTCGCACGCGTCCGCGATCGCACGTTGGCTTCCTTGTCGTCGCGCGCGGGCGAGATTCGCCGATTCCTAGCTTTAAGGTATAGCCGTAAAGAGAGAGTTTTTACGGCTTTGACAACTCGCGAGTGGTGCGCCACGTACCTTTACTCTTGCCGTCGACGCGCTTGACTTCGCTGCTTTCCCCTTTCTGTTGAGCTCTCGCGCGGGAGCCGTGCACTGAATACCAGCACGCTCACTCTACAAAATCACACACTCTTCGCGGCGCGAACTCCAGAACCCGGGCGAGAATCCGTAACAAGGCATCCGTAACAAGCCACGAATTAGCAAGGAAGGCGTTACCGGCGACGTGTCTATTTACGACGATTCGCATATACTCTCTGTTTACTCTCCTCGGCAAGCTTGCGCGTCGGACCAATATTCGTCCTTACGCAGCTTGCGCGCGGACTTTCCCGATCATCTACGAGTTTTTCCGATCGGCACTTGCACTTGCTATAAGGTGTAGCTTCAACGCTTAAGACTATGTAGCTTACCTTTACAACCTAGAATATGTAAAAAATTTTAGATGCTTTACTTAGATATGACAAAAGTTAGTAATACCAAAGAACACGTATTTTGCTGTTTTGCACTTATATGAATAATTTTCATGACTTTATAACTCAAAATATATGCATCCCACAAACGAAATGATACATACCTATAAGATTGGAAATTATATCAAGATTTGAAAGAAATTTCAATTATAAACATTAATTGAATATTATTGCACTATTACTGACCTTCAGTCACTAAAAAATCAAAATATTTTGATTTTTGACATTGTTCGACTCAGTTGATATTACTGAAAATATCACAGATACTTCTAATTACGTGTACTTCGTGTGTACCAAACCGCTTAGTGGCTTAATTAATAGGACAAAAGTTATACACTTTCTTTCTGTCAGTAGCCAATAAACATGAACAAATTCAATTCGAGATAATTAACAATTTTAAAAATACTGATAGCTTCCACTTCCTATTTGCAACAAAAAATATCTCTAACAATTTTCTAAATAGTTTAAGAGAAAAAAATTGACAAGCAACATTTCTGTCAAGGGACAGTAAATAATATTGTTCCGTTTTGGATAAAAATTTGACTTACAAAAAAAAGATGAAACATGAACCTTCTTATTTAGTAAGTCAGTTTTCAAAAAAACGAATAAATAATAATTTCTCATTTTTGACAAAAATATTTTTTTTATGATAGCTAGCAGGGACAACTCTTTATTTTTTATCTAAAACACTTCTTTGTACAATAAACTCAGAACATTTGATAAATTTTTTGGCGCAGATACTTAAATTTCTAAAAAGCTTTGGCATCGCCCAAAAGGTATCTATCATTTCATTTGTAGGATGCATATATTTTGAGTTATAAAATTATGAAAATTGTTATTGATTATTGGTTATTTATACATATTCTAGGTTCAAAAAGGAGGTGTTTATCAGAAAATTAATAATTTTTAAATTTTCAATTGCAGATTTGGTATGGAATACTGCATATATATATATTATATACTGAATGAACGATCGAATAGCCGCTCGATCGACGAAAATGACGACGCCGGCCACGTGTGCGGATACGCGCGAAAAGGGCAATAGCGGCACACACACTTTATGAGGAGAGGAACACGGGTATAGAATAGCACCTTTGCACGAACCATGCACGGCAAGCACTCTCTCCAGGTTGCACTCGGTGCGCACTCTCACAGGCTCTTTCTCTCGTTAACGGCAAAACTGTTCACAAACAGTCTCGTTGCGTCCGCTCACGGCCGTGTTCCCGAGCTCTGTCCTTCGTCCTGCGAGAGCGCCGCACGCATGCGTCGCGATCGTCTCCGCGCAGTGTTGTTGTCAGCGTTCTGCTATGCTGTTCGATCGAGACGACGACGACGACGACGACGACGACAACGACGACGAGGGCGAGTTGGCGACGATGAGGCTGCTGTTTGATAATTATTACCTCGTTCCTTGTTATTTATCGGCTAATCGATCTATGAGTTGGTTTCAGGTGGACGGCGAACCTTGCTGCCGTGGTTAACGGGTCGTGTACGTGTCGCTTTCTCTGTCTCTCTCTATTTCGTGGCTTCTTGGCTGCTGAGACGTTCCTTCACGACGTCGGCTCCGGATGTTGTTCCTCGGGTCCACTGCGCGGCTGCTATTACACGGTAAGGAGTAACTTGACAGGTGCCTTGCTATTTATTTAGTATATGTGAGCAATGTTTATGCTCACATAACCTCTAACCCTGGCTCCTATAGACCTTTACTTCTGTACACAGTCTTGTGTACTCCTATCAGCTCCTTAGTATTGAAAACATACTTATTAATATGCTTTACAGGTTGATCTTCCTGTACGAGTTTTGTTGCTGCTGTGTGGCTCCTTCAGTATTGGCTACTCCGGATATACTGCTGTGATTGCTACAAGAGCCATCTTCCTTATGCTTTGGACCTCGGTGCCCTGTCTATGCTCCTGTGCTAACTTTATACTCAGCTGATGTCTCCAGACTCTCCGAGTGCTGTTCGCTCTGTACGTGGCTTCTTGGTGGCTAATGGTCTTCTCGACTACTGGGTGCGCTGGCTCCGCTTCAGTTCCAGGGTGTGGCTTGTTCGATGTTAGGCATGTCTTTATAGGGTTTAGGGAATTATATTCGATAATGGGTAGATAGGGATGTGTGGGCTCGGTGCTAGGCGTGTTATATATAGGATTTAGGTAAATATTGGATAATGGGTAGGTAGGGATGTGTGTGCTCGCTTCGCACCATGACAGGCACATTTGCCTTATCACAATATATATATATATGGGGTATTCCACGTGAAGTGGTCCGATCAAAATTTTAAAATGCACCAAAATTTGGGTACACATTGCAAATGTTTTTCAGAATGCAGAAAAAAATTTTTAGGTACTGGAATCTATTTGCCCAAAAGTTATTCTACCCTCAAAAAGTGAATTTTTTCTAGTTTTTTTCAACACCAGCTGGGTTTACCACTATTTAACTCAAAATCTATCAACTTTTACTATAAAACATTATATATAACATTCGTTGCTAACTATGTCTAGAATTTATCCTTCTGGGTTAGAATTTCTAATCTCAAGGTTAATGTTACATAAACTACATGTCAATATTCAACTTAAAAATAGTGTAAGTGCGCCACAATTGATTTTTTTATCCAAAAGTCTAAAAAAAAGCTTGAAGCAATACCTTTCAAATGGTCTGTAGCATTTTTGGGGCCTTCAATTCTGTAAAAAGTTATGATAATTTAAAGAAAGACATAAAATTCACAAAAATTAACATGGTAATTCCCATTTAAATTTTTAAAAAAATTTCGAGTTTCTTTAAAATATCATAACTTTTTACAGAATTGGAGGCCATAAAAATGCTACAGACCATTTGAAAGGTATTGCTCCAAGCTTTCTTTTAGACTTTTGGTTGAAAAAATCAAAGGTGGCGCACTTGCACTTTTTTTAAATTGAATATTGACATGTAGTTTATGTAACATTGACCTTGAGATTAGAAATTCTAACCAAGAAGGATAAATTCTACACATAATTAGCATCGAATGTTACATATAATGTTGTATAGTAAAAGTTGATAGATTTTGAGTTAAATAGCGATGAACCCAGCTGGTGTTGAAAAAAACTGGAAAAAGTTCACTTTTTGAGGTTAGAATAACTTTTGAGCAAATAGATTCCAGTACCTAAAAATATATACTTTATTAAGTAAGGCCTTCTCTTTGTCTACTATCGATAGTGAAAGTCCCAGAATAAGCCTTTCCAAAAAATAAAAATTGAAATCGGCGTTTCGACTACGGCTCTCTAGCTTTGGTTTCTTGAGTAAAAATCTAGAGACCTTTCTTAGACGCCAGTCGCAGATGGAAAGTGATGTCAAATGGATGTTACAGGGGCTATACTTTGTATACGACTGTTTCTCTAGCGTGTAGAGAGAACAGTCGAATCCCCTTGGTGGTAAGAACTCCAACTAACCAGAGTTCAACGTATTTTTACCCGAAGTCGCAGACTTTTGAGTATCGTTCGCTAAAGAGTTTTTCAATATTTAGAATTTATCGTGCTTTGTGAACCGTAGAAGTTTCAGAGTAACCCTTTCCAAAAATGAAAAATAAAAATTGTGGATTTAACCACGGCTCTCCAGGTTTGGTTTCCTCAGTAAGAAGCTTGAGCCCTTCTTAAGACGCCGTTCACAGTAGAAAGCGACGTCCAATGGATATTAAAGCAGCTCTACTTATGCCTTGTATTCGACTGTTTCGCTATCGGGTAAAGAGAACAATCGGATCCCCCTAGTGGTAAGAACTCCAAGCCCGATAAATTCTGAAATTTTGAAGTGTAACCTTCAAGTTTGAGCAGCAACGAAACTATGTTGTAAAAAATGCAATACTTGTCAACGTGTACAACTATAAAACCAGTTAAAGTTTACGTTATGTTTAAACCCAGTGGCGCCACATGTCGACGATTTTCGGTTGTATATGCGTTGTGGACATCGAGTGTCCATGCCTGAAAATTTTTTCAGTATATTGAAAAATAGTAAAAAAATAATTTTGAATTTTTTTATGCATGTGCCTTTGAAAGTTTGAGTGAAAGTGAAAACAAAACAATGGCAACAAATATTTTTATTAATTTATTCATTAATATCCTTTGATCAATTATTTTAATCCTGAAGTCGAAATTAAGATGTTCAAACACCAAAATTTAATTTTATTATTCTCGTTTATGTAGATTGTCTAAATACTTCATTACGAGCAGTTTACTGTAAAAATAACACATAAAAAATATTGATTTAGAGAAGAAAAAACAGGTTACCTATAAATGTTACATATATGCAATTTTCTTTGCTGAATAAAATATTACTTAAAAGTTCAAAAGTTTAAAAATTAAAATGCTTCTGTGAATTATAGTAATGAATATCATTGACAGTGCGAGCGCAAAGCGCGCGAGGGGTTAGCGCGCGGCAGTTCTTAACTATTGAGGTCAATTTCCCCGAAACTTTGGACGAACTACGTTTTGGAAATATAGCTTATGGTATATGAACCTGTTCTCTTAGTGTGGGCTCCGCAAATTTCTTGCCCCATATCAGGTGTTGTTTATATTCTTTGCCGTACCTCATTATGTGTTTGAAATTATTTATGCATCTCGAGGTCATAAATTTATGGCACTTTGGTCTCAGCTGAGAGTATGCCATCTCATATCATCATATTTTTTGACGCAATGGAGAAGATCGGCGGAATTTCCGCACAATAGCCTTAAAGTTGTGTAGGTATTTTACGACCTTCTCTCCTCTACCTTGCATGCGGCGTTGCAGTTTCGAAGTCATACCAGTTACGTATAGAAGATTGAATGTCCCTGTACAAAAATAGAGCCGTCTTCTTAACCACGCAAAGCAATGCGCTCAAAATTCGCCGATCAGAGATGGTTATTTCTAAAGTCTTGTAAACTGTCTAGGAACTCTTCTGTATGGTCGTTAGTCTCCCCATCAAACAATAAACCCCAGTTCTTGGAGCTCTTAAACAACCATGCCTAATGTACCCGTATCCTCACTTTGGTTATTAGTTCACTTACCGATTAATGAGCTAACTAAGCATATCACCTCCTACTACGACTTGATTACTTACAGGGGAGTACTTGACCTCCGGGAACGGATCTTATTTTAAATTTAGGATATCTATTGTAATGTAAAATTATGAAGTCTTATACATATAAGACCTTGATAGACTTCGCTTTAGGTCTCAAAACTGAGGTAGCTTGTTACAGTATAGATGATCAAATACTCTACGCTCGCTCAGAAACGGATTAAGCTTTCGCATAATTGCAATCGAGTAGATAATATAGTCCTTTACCCTTTCTTACCGCATTTTGCCAAATTCTACGATCATACACAGTTTTAATACCGGTGTTAGCCGTTCTTCTTGCTCCGAGGTAGCCATTTCCTCTACAGATGAATCGGATGCGCCTATATTCAGGGTCTCTGTTGGATTACAAGGTATATTCTGGAACTAAAATTCCGGATACGACTTATGATGTCGATGTCCTCCTCTTCTATGAAATCAAGTAGTCCTTCATATTTCTGCGCATGTTTAGTGGAATATTTATCCGCGGCCTTAGACAACGTATATATATGGTAAAACTGATATTTCTGTATAGCTTATTGAATTGTTTTCCTGCTTCCGGCGGAATTCCGAATATAGTTTTATGGCCTTTCGCCTCTTGTCTCAAGCTTTTTACCGGCCTATTGTGTCAGCCGAAATTCAAAAAGGCAGGTGACACCTCGGTGGACGCTTGTACGGCAGTGTTTATTGCCGCAATAATGGCGTAGTTATCAAGTAATGGATCATACCTGTATATTTACAGTAACCCGTTTTCAATCATCCATCTACTGAACTTAACTAAACGTTCTCGCACCTCCTTTAGCATTTTAAGATAACATTGCTCTGCTATTTCCTTAACCGCTGCGACATATTCTTCCACTGCTGCATCTCTATAGCCCACCTGATAAAACAGCCGATAGGGTTCTTGAGATTCTGCAGCCATCGTAGGACACTGTGGTCAGTAATGATCGTAAAAGTGTAACCTTCGATGTAGGACGCATTTCTTTGTGGCCCACAGCATGACGAGGCACTCTTTCTCTTAGACGGTATAGTTCTTATTGGCAGACGGTAACACCCGGCTGATATATTTATATTGGATGTTTCCGTCTTCCTTCTCTTGTCTGAAGACATCTCCGCAGGCGAAGTTTGGCAGAAATCCATGCCTAATAAGATATCATGGTCTAAGTCATTAATGGCTTTAAGCGGAATTATTTTGGCGTGCCCGTGTATCGCCAGTGTATCTCTTACTGGTTCCGACCGACTTCTGACTGAGTCTCTCTGCTACTCTCGGTCGGCGAGTGAAATTATGGCTTCCGGATCAAACAAAACACTATAGCACTCTCCTCCATGATTCAGTTGTAGGAAATTACTGTTATCTGCCACGTCATTCCGTCCATGTTCACGTCTGTACTAACCGGATTCAGCTTCGGATTATTCAGCACTTCATTCTATACCGGCAAGTCGAATGGTTTTGAAAGTATCTCTATAGTGTGTTACACTAAGTGCAATGTCGAGAATGCTCGATCTCTTACGAGATCATCACTCAGCTGTGACTGCTTCGCTCTCCTTTTGCCTCACTCGTTCGCCGAACGTTTACACATAGAATTATTCACGGCCTCTGGCTGGAGAAAAAATAAACCTCGTTTCTTCAACCTTTGCAACGTGATTTTCGGCTTGCTTCTTCTAACCTCCTATGGCGATCGCCTTCCTCTCGACCGACTAGTACGACTAATATCTCGTAGACTTGCTATCCCCCAATTTATCAACTTTCTCAACTTTACATAAACTTCAGCACAATCAGGACAAAAGTCTCTCTCTCTCTCTCTTTCTCTCTCTCTCTGCCATGTAAGTATTGAATACGCATATTTAGGAGCTCTTGCTTGCCGACTTTGTATTGCCGCTTTTTGGCCCTCGGGCCGTTTTTCTTACAGACACTTGCAAGCGCCTTAATGCAAGCTTCACGACGACATAATTGGTGTACATTCGTGAGGCTTGTTCGTTCTTTTTCATGCTGAAATTGGCGTTGGACATCTCTCTCTACTTCGTGGCGGGACGACTGCGTGGTACGCCGTCTCGGTGGAAAGTTCCTAGTTTTGCCGCTAGATGGAGCCGCCATGTACTTTTTTGGCGAAAGACGCCTCTCAAGTTTGCCATATCTGTAATGAATTATCGCGTACCAGAGCATCGTTGCCTCAATGCTCGGTATGCAATTAATTCTTCCACAACAAGTGTCCAAAGGCTGAATTAACAAAAATAACAGATAAGACAGTAAAAAGTGGCATCAACACCAGTGTGGCAAGAAATATAGGGGCGAAATCATGTAAAATATGCCCGAAATGTAAAAAAAATTCTGGCGGAGGAGGGAAACCAGGTTTATTGTATCCTGGCTCGCCCTTACACAGCTCTACGCCTGGGCTAAAGGGCGAAACAAGAAGCAAGACGACAAATAACGGGGTTGCCGAGCATCAGGCGCCTTTACTTGAAGCAGACGGGGTTGCAGCTGTGCAGGCGCACACATCTAATCAGAAGACAAGTGACAAATCTTCGGACGCTCAGATTTCATGTATTAACTTAGGTTCGTCTTCTTTTTTAGTTAATGGTGGCGCCACCGTGGACGCACAACTTGAGGGTGGTAACTTAGCAATGTTTTCAGCGGACAGACTGGATGTTCTCTCCGCCATGTCGGGGAGGTTAGATGTAATTTTGGAGTCACTCAAAATTTTACCATCGTTACAGAGTGACTTCTTGGATGTGCTGGGCGCGTTGCGTGATATGGCGGAGAGAATAACCGCTCAGAACTCCTTGTTATTGGAGTTTAAAGAGGTGCCGTCTGGTCTGGTGGCTGAGAACAAACTTTTAAAACAGCAAATTGAAAATTTTGAAAAAGATATTAAAAGAGATCAAAAAGTTTTTGAAAATACCGTCTTAATGGAAATAAATCATAAGCACTCGCTTCTTTTTAATAGAATGGATGACAATCTAGAGGTTATTAACTCTAATATAGATGACCTTAACTCGGGTGTTGCCACGGTGGCGAATACCGTCTCTGATCTTACGATGGTTGAAACTTCTGCTTCAGCCATCGTACATAATCAATCGATTAAGAATAAAAATAAAAATAAAAATAAAGGTAAAGTTAGTAATTTCAATAATAATAATAGTAATAATAATAGTAATAATATTAATAATAATAGTAGCAGCAGTGGAAGCAAAAACAAACCTGACAACATTAATAATCCTAGAATCGATAACAAAAACGTGAATAAAAATGAGATTAATATTAGGGATGTAAAGATTGTGTCGAGAACTACGGGTTTGGTGATTTCCAGTAATATCAATAATTTATTAGTTAATATTTCAAACGAGCAATACACCTTAGCAGTTCTCGGTACTGTTTTGCCTTCTTCATCGCAAGAAAATATTGTATCTTCCACTGCAATGTCACGTAGAGAGATCAGAGACGGTCCGGGGAGTGTCTCCGCTCTTTTGGTACGGCTCTCGAGTGATGATCTCTATCGTAAGGTTCTGTACAATAAAAGCAAGCAAACAGAGTGGGTTTCTGAATTACCGCGGGGTTCTATATTTATTAATGAATATTTGGATAAAGACAAATATGTAGTGTTTAAAAAATTAAAAATAAGTGCCAAAAAATTAGGTTTTAGGTTTGTTTGGCATCGACGAGGTGATTTCTTTGTAAAGGCAAAAGAGGGGGGTGTTACAGAGAAGTTCAACTCTCTGTCAGAACTTGAAAGATTAGCTGTGCTGTACAAAGTAGGCCCTACTGTAAATATTCAAAATATTCAAAATAATAAAAGAATTGATACACAGACTATTATAATAATATATATATATATATATATATATATATATATATATATATATATATATATATATAATAATATTAGCATTAATCAAGGTAAGGACAAAATCGGTGAAGACAATTGACTAAGGAAGGATATCACTGGTGAGCCTAACCGAGGATCCGGGGGGAGGTTGCGAGCCGGTTTTCTCAATGTGAACTCTCTTAGAGCACACATTGACCAGATCAAAAGTGATGGATCATATTATCCAATTAAAAGGATATTCAATTATCAGACAGGATAGAAATGCTCAAGGTGGTGGGGTTGCACTTTACGTCAGATCCTCATTAAAATGTAAAATTTTATCGACTTCTAATACGGAGCAATTCGGCAAACCGGGCATTCCTGAATACTTATTTTGTGAAATCCAGGATCGTGGAGCACCACCTGTACTTGTAGCAGTTATATATAGGCCACCTAAAGTTGCTTTTGTTAAAGACAATAACTTCTTGGATCATCTTAGAAAGTTTTGTCTAGATTATAGCCATAAATTTATTTTGGGCGATCTTAATGCTGATATTTTAAAAGATGGTGATGATGCGAGGTTTGTTCACAATCTTGCGGCCGAACTTTCGTTGCAATTAGTCCAACATGGGCCCACACACGTTACGTCGACATCGTGTACATGGCTAGATGTTATATTGGTGGACGTTAATGACATCATTGTAGACAGTGACAACATACCGGCGACGTTTCACAATGGTCACAATATTATTACTGCTAGTATTTTTTATAATAGAGCCTCGAAGGTAGACCCTAAGAGCTTTACATATCGTGATTTTAAGAACATCTCATCAGAACATCTCATTGAATTCTTGGGCCATTGTGATTGGTCGCTGTTTGACGTTCCTGACCTTGATGTTGAACCTGCGCTGGAGTGTTTTTGCAATAATGTCACAATGGCTATAGAGCAACTTGCTCCAATGAAAATTTTAAAAATCTCTAAAGCAAAGCCGGCTTACATGGACACTGAGTTGTCTCAGCTGCAGCGTAGGTGTAAGGCATTGTACAGACGTTTTACCCGCACGGGAGACCTTACATTGAGAGACGAATTTACTGCCCTAAGACAAGCTACGGATACATTGACTGAGACGAAAAAGACAGAATACTACCATAACAGGATTCTTGACGCCCTTACAAATAATAATGTTTGGAAAGAATTACGTAGTTTGGGGCTCCTCCCGGGTCAGCAATCGGAGTTGAATGGTTTTGCATTGGAGGATCTGAATGAACACTTTGCGGGTGTATCTGTCTCTCCTGATGAGGATCTTGGGGGTCGTCAGTCTATCATCCAGAGTGCTAATGAATATGGTTTTTGTTTTCATGAAATTAATATTAATGATGTCATTCTGGCGATCTCTCACCTTTCCTCGCAAGCTAGGGGGGTAGATGGTATCCCGCAAAGTGTAATAGTAAAAGCTCTGCCAGTTATAGGCAACTTTCTGGTAAGGCTATTCAATTCCTCAATTGCTAATGGGGTTTTTCCTGTGCTGTGGCAGAAAGCTCACGTTTTGCCACTCAAGAAATGCAAATCGCCATCCTCCCCTTCCGATTTTTGTCCCATTGCACTTTTGAGTTTCCTGTCGAAGGTATTAGAGAAAATCATACTGGAACAGTTACGTGAGCACGTAGGCAGGCACTCTCTTGCGGACCCTCTACAGACTGGTTTCAGATCTTATAGCTCTACGGAGACAGCATTACTGAGGTTGACTGAGGACATCAGAGCTGGGATTGACAAGAAATTAGTGACATTACTTTTATTATTTGACTTTAGTAAAGCTTTCGACACGATCTCTCCCACTCGTTTACTTGACAGACTAAAACGTATGGGTTTCTTCAGGTCTGCCCTCATGTGGATCAACTCATATTTTTTAAACCGTCAACAAGCGGTATTATTTTCTGACAACATCTCACCTTGGATTGCAACTAACTTAGGAGTTCCACAGGGGTCAGTCCTGGGACCCTTTCTATTCTGTTTGTACATAAATGACTTACGTGACATACTTGCTACTGCAGGCGTTCAGTATATTTTGTATGCTGATGATTTGCAGGTTTACACTCAGACTCCCTTTAATGGTCTTGATGGGGGATTAGCGAGGCTTCGGGAAGTCGCTGAGAGATTGTCTGTCTGGGCTGCGGATGCCTCTCTCAAGCTCAATAGCTCCAAAACACAGGCGATTTTATTTGGATGCCGTAAATATTGGCTTTGCTGTTCCCGCTCCTCGATTATTGTTTAATGGTTATGCTGGACGCCTCGCAGGAATTACGAAACAGAATACAGATACTGCAAAATTCCTTTGTGCGCTATGTGTGCGGTGTTAGGGGGGATGATCATGTGACTCCTCACAGGGTCTCTTTGGGTTGGCTTCGTACGGACTCGAGGAGACAATATTTTATGGCGGTGTTACTGTATAAGATTGTGCGAATGCAGGTACCACGATACCTGGAGAGTCTCTTCTCCAGATGTGTTCCTAGAGGCTCTGTGAGGGGCTCACCAAGAGAGCTGGCGCCTCCTTTGATGCGCACTGAAACTGGAAGGCGCTCTTTCCAGGTTCAAGGGGCGCATTTATGGAACTCATTGCCGGCAGAAATCAGAAACTTATCGTCTCTTAGAGGCTTTAAGCTTTCTGTGCGGCGGCACCTCCTGGCACTAGATTAGTTTGTGCGTCGGAATTCGTGTTAATTTATTTAATTTATTTAATTTATTTAATTTATTTAATTTATTATTTTACTGTATTATTTTCGTTTGTATTGAATTTATTAAAATCTTTTTAATTCTTGACTGATAGATGTATTGACTGAACTTTATTTGTATTATATTTTTATTGACTTACTGTGATACTCGCTGTATCTTCTTTATGAACTGTGATATTACGATTATTATAGTTTTATGTATTTGATTGAATATATGATATTTATACTTTAGACTGTGATATCATATGTACAATAGCCTGTATTTTATACATATAAACAGTGTATTTTAATATTTTGTAATTTACAAATAAATATCTCTCTCTCTCTCTCTCTCTCTCTCTCTCTCTCTTTATTATTTTTTTTATTTTTTTTATTATTTTATTGTTTTTATTATATTATTGTTAACTTATTTTGTTATATTTTTGACCGATTATTTGTAGTTTATTTTGTTGTTATTATTGTTATTTATTGGCGATATCGAATTTATATTAAGCAAATCTATATCTACATATTATTGTTAAACTATTTATATTCTACTAATTGTTTTTATCATTGTAAGTGCCTACAGGGTTTAAATCCCAAAGGCCAAATAAAATATTTCAATCAATCTCTCTCTCTCTCCCGCTGCTATGGCAGCTGCTATTCTCTTTTCAGACAAACAAAATATTTGCCTAGAAAGTCTTATCAAAGTTTAGTACTAAATTTTCGTTAAAATTTTATCTAATTCTTATTTTTTCCACAACTTTTGTCCAAATTGGGTTATTTGAACTTCTTTTTTTTAAACTATGTCTACTTGATCTCAACTATTTAATGGATTTGAGTTTTATTATCTATGTCTATTTCTTTCCGAGTTATTGGCGATTAAGCTTAAACATATTTTTTTCACAATTTTTCGTTAACTGCGTATATCTTTCGTCAAACAGCCTATGAGATTCAATTTCATATGAATTCTTTCATATTTGGGAACCAGAAAACAGTTCTCAAAGTTGCAACGAAATCCGATTCCCGGAAGGTGGAACTCCTCCTTGTTAGTACGTTCATGAACGATCTTAGGCTTTAGGCTTTATATTATTTAGCTGTACATATTTTTATATTTTAATGAGTTATGTTTTATTATTATATTTTATTAATGTTGACTCTTGTGAATGAATTTTGTTAAAATTTTTTATTAATGCAAATCATATTGCATTCTAGGCTACCTCCAATGGATGAAAGCTTAATGTTTGTAAAACGAAAGTGATCCTCGGCAGTCAGGCTTATGTTTCGCATATCGACTCGAGCACTGCCCCGAGAGCTAAAGTTTTGTCTTATTCGACGAGTCATCGGCCTGAGGTTTCATGTCTGCTTTATTATGCCCCATTTGTGACCAAGTTGACGTAAAGTGTGTTGTTTCATTACTAATGATATTTGCGTCTTTTATAGTTGCCCTTTTCTACAATACTACCTTTAGTGAGAGTGAGAGACTAATTCTATGAATTTGATTACATTTATCTTTTCATTACGCTGTAATTTCCTCCGTATTATAGCACTGAACGTGAGGGCTATATTTTTAGGCTCGACTGCTACACGGGAGAGCCTTATATTTTCGTTATCGCAAAATGTGTGATGCATCAATATATACTAGATAATAAGTTGTAACCGAAATTTATGCGTATTAAAACTCATTCAAGGCCCTCCCTATGTATGTATGTAATCATGTATTTAAGATAACACAGTCAATTTTTGACCGATTTACCTAAGATTAACAGGGTAACTTTGTCATAATGTAAATAGATTATGGTCCTATTTTTCAGATATATAGCACTGAATCACTTTAAGTTATGGCACCATTTTTCATTGCTTAGAAACGGTTATGTAGCATTATCTTGAAATGTATTAATGCTACATAAAAATTTTATACAGACAAAATGTTCCTCTCAAAATAAAACTTTTTGCTGTTGTACGCTTTACGTTCAGAATAATATTTTCAAAGATAAATAGAGAAAAACGGTAAAAATAATGAAAAAAAGTACAAAAAAACATGTTTTTCGCAATAAAACTAAATCTATCGTTTATACAGAAATATTTTTAATGAACGAAATGTTCGTTTTAAAATAACAAACCTTTTTTCTATGATACACTTAATGCTCAGAACAATATTTTTGAAAGTAAACATAGAAAAACGGTTAAAACCATGAAAAAAGTACTAAAATTCACGTTTTTTCGAAATAAATCAAACTGTATGTTATTTGTATAAAACAACTTTAAAAGAATGGAATGTTCGTCTCAAAATAACAACACTTATTTACTTTTTTACAAATAATTGTTGCATAATATAAAAAAGTACAAATTTTGTAAAATACCGAAAAAATGGGTATAAATCACTTTTATATATATATATATATAAACTTGGCGATAGGGGTTTATGACCCCCGACATAATAAATTTGGATGTTCTGTCTGCTTTCAACCACTGGTTGGGGGTGGGCGGTTTATGGAGCCCTGGCCTAAACCTCTTTCTTGCACATTAGAAACTACGCATCTTCCCTCTCTGTCTTGATCGTCATAAACCCCTACTAATAAATCTATATATATATATTGTAACAATGAGACTCATTTGCTACAAATTAGCAAAATGAAACGTGTGTCAGATCTTGAACCCGAGTCCCTTCCGATCCGAAAGCGTTCACGCTACCACTACGTTACGCCCACAATTGGCCGAAGCTGTACTTTTCCCCGTCTTCTGCCTGCCGATATGCGCGCCATATTCCAAGAGTTGATTCTTGCGCTGGCCGCGTCGGTGCTACAAAACCCTAAGTCATGGGTGATCTGTTCTCGGCAGATCCACCATGTCACAACTCCCCCGCCCCCTCCCCCACCTAAACGATTAATACCTTGGATTCATCGTAATTTTAGGATGAAAGGGTAGAGAGCCTATAAAGCAGAAGCATATGGAACCATTAAAACTTAGGAAACTAGGAAACTAAGGTGTTCGAAGAAATCGAATACATTTATGTTGGTCGCCATATAACAATGAGACTCTTTGAGATTTACTTATATCTATCTTCTTTTGATCCATATGACTATGATTATCATTTATATTTTCAAGGTTAACATTACCATCTACTTGTTTCCCTCGGATCATATAGTCTTGATTCTCGAAATACCTTCATCCATATTTAACACGTTTAAATCTTCATTCGTTAACGTATACATCATTATAATCCAATCTTGATTTGTCATTTTGGAAGTACATAAAGGGCTGATATGCAAAACTAATAAATATATTTTATTCTTATATTTGATACAATATATTTTTATTATTTTTAGTTAAATTAATAAAAAAATGTTTAGGGACTCAGAAATAAATGTGAATGCAGGTACTCACATATATGAGCTATTTCACGTCAAGTGGTACGATGAAAATTTTAAATCGCTCCAAAATTTGAGAACAGGCTGGAAATATCTTCCGGAAGATAGAAAAAAAATTTTAGGTATTAAAAATAATTTTCCTAAGAGTTATTCGACCATGAAAAATGGAAATTTTTCAATTTTTTAGAAAAATTGCTATTTTTAAAGCCATTTAGCTCAAAATCTGTTGATTGTTTTTAAAAACCTTACAAACAATTTTTGTTCAAAATAATCTTTAGAACTTATCTACCTGGGTTACATTTCTTAATTTTAAAATCTCGAAGAGATAGAACACCTGGAAATATTGAATATCAAAAAAGGCGACCACGCCACAATCGATTTTGATTTAACACCGCTCAAAAGATCACATTTTTCGAGAGCTTTCGAATGGCTTGGGTTAGACTATTGGTCAAGACCGCTGGTGTAAGTTATGCCTCATAAACCTCATAAAATCACTAATTTTTACGTATTTTAGGACATAACTTACACCAGCGGTCTTGACCAATAATCTAACCCAAGCCAATCGAATGCTCTCGAAAAATGTGATCTTTTGAGCGGTGATAGATCAAAATCGATTGAGGCGCTGTCGCCTTTCTTTGGTAATCAATATTTCCGAGTGTCCTATCTCTTCGAGATTTTAAAATTAAGAATTGTAACCAGGGTAGATCAGTTCTAAAGATTATTTTAAACAAAAATTGTTTGTATGGCTTTAAAAATAGCAATTTTTCTAAAAAATTAAAAATTTGCATTTTTTATGGTGGTATAACTCAGTCAAATTATTTTTTACAACCAAAAATTTTTTTTGTCCTGAGGCCGCAAAATGCTGTTTTGCTCCCTGTATACAGGTCGCAAAATGATGTATTCTCGGCCTCTCGCACACCGAGTGGAAAATAGAAAGAGCGTGGTTCAGTGTAAGAGAGGCCGAGAATACATCATTTTGCGACCTGTATACAGGGAGCAAAACAGCATTTTGCGGCCTAAGGACAAAAAAATAGAATATGCACCTCGGGAGCAAAGGAACATTCTCGCTCGTGCGTTTGTGGCGGCCTCGCTTCGCTCGTCTGCCAAGCTCACACTCGCCGAGAATGTGCCATTTTGCTCCCTTGGTGCATAATGTACTATTATCGATTTCCTGGAAGATAATTCCAGCCTGTTATCAAAATTTGGTGGAATTTAAAATTTTTATCATACCACTTGACGTGAAATAGTCTATATATATACCGTATATATATATATATATACCGTATATATAATAAATTTGGGAGTAGGGGTTTATACCGCCCAAGAAAGAGAGTGAAGATATGTAGTCTACAATGTGCGAGAGGAAGGTTCAGATTATGAAGCTCTGGTACCATAAACAGGCCACCCCTGCCAGTGGTGGGAAGCAGATAGAAGATCCAAATTTATTATGCTGGGCGTCATAAACCCCCGTGCACAAATATATAATATATATATATATATTGTGACGGAAATCGTCACACAATCTATTCACGACGGATAGAATATTTAAATTCGCTAATTGTAAGTCGTCGGAACCTTTAGTATGTCAAGGCCAACCGACGACACTTGTTTGTTTCTTTTACAAATGTACAATTACCCACGCAATATTACGTAGGGATGATAGCGCGAGAGAGTGTGTGTGTGTTTCCCACTCTCATCCCTTTTTCGGGAAATTAGGCGATTGTCTAAAGCAGTACGTCCCGATCCGCCGCTCGCGGCGGACAAATATATGGACAAATCTCCCTAACATTCTTTTTGTGTCACTCACTGCTTTAGCAGCTTTAAAATGTGTTTAACCTCTTTGTTCCAGTTTTTATTTATAGTTCTATACTCCATCTATACGGTTAAAGCTCAATAGATACTTTGTCAAACTCCTTTGTCTCAAATTGATGCTTCAATAATTGAAAAATGTAAGAAAAATGATGAAATATCGTGTCACTTGGAAAAAATAATTTATTATGGTTACTGTATAATTTGGAGCATTGCTTGGAAATGGTTGAAACTTTAAACAAGTATTCTATTTTAATAGTGCATCATAAAAGTCTTCCATATTTTCATGTGCTCCATACTAATAGAAAGTTTCAATGGTTTGTCATTGTGTCACTGGAATTTCACTAAATTTTAAAATTATCATATTTTTCTTTCTATTGACTGGAGCATTTTCGAAATCAGCAAATAACCAAATTCTACATTTAGTAGATGTAAAAAGAAATAGATTGAGGTATAGTGCAAATATGTGCTTGCAAAAATGAGGTAGAAAATAAAATATAGCAATGTGACTTTGGAAGACTGTCATATTTTTTCTGTATACAGCACATCAAAATAGTAAAAATCTCTTAAAGAACATATTAAATCCTACAATCTGTCAAATTTACAAAGTTTTTTTTATTAATGCTCCAAAAGTTACAGCAATGTAAACATTTTTTTTAAAAGTGCTAGTTTAAAAAAAATTAACTCAAATTAATTAAAACATGAATAAATTACAAATTGGTTTTTCTGTGACAAGTAGAATATATCTTCATTGAAATTTCAATAAAATTTAGTATTATTTCCACAAACTATTGGCCGAAATCGTACGCGTTTACTAAAACTTACGGAACCGACCGATGTTTACTAACAGATAGACTTAACTTGATAGCACGGTTTGCATGAAAAATTTCGTATGAGAAAAGGGAGGGGAGGGAAATTTAGAGTTGTATTGTGTGGAATTTTCAATTATATCGACTATAAGTTGTTATTCTGTGACAGTTATTGATGTTTATTATATTTCGTTATATTTTTATTATTCCATGCTTTATAAATAAAATCTTAATAAACTTATCACTATTTTTTCTGATCTTATTATAAAAAAAATGAAATATCGCGCACAACTTTTGGAGCATTTCTCGCTCATGAAAGCACATTATACCAATGATTCCAATAATATTCCTAACCTTTCATACCAAATTTCAAAGGTGTCCTCCTAAAATTGTCTGATCCCACATTTTTTCGCCAAAAATTAAAAGTTAGGGAGATTTGCCCATATCCGGTGCCGAGTGATTTATCGTTTACGGCTAATAAAGCGCGTGAGGCGCAAAAGCCTTCGCACATAACCCGGATCGTCCTCGCGAATGACCGTGAGTGACGTGTGTGAACAAGGACGGGAAAGTGTGTGAGTGTTGATGCGGTTCGCGAGACACTTGCAGCGGCATTGGGCCGCCTTCTCACCACCGCAGCCAACGTCGGACCTACGTTGCCCAGGAGGCCACAGAGACAAGGATCGGCTGGGCCATCCACAGGGCGAATCCCGGTAAGCTCATTTATATTACCGCGTGTTTCCTCCCCTTTCCCGAGTGTATTTGAGTCTGTGAACTCGGGAGTGTATTCGGGTACGCCGGTACTAAATGCTTTATTAATTTTCATTATTTTAATTATTGAGAGTAATTATTATTTCTCCCCGCTCCTGCCGACTATTCATCTAATCTAAAATAAATCGTGTCGAGGCAAGAAGGATCGCTCGAATCCTCCATACCGTGCGTCCCAGCAAACTCGTGTTTCTGGCGACAACGACTACCTTTGATAAATAAATTATTTGTGTACGCGTTATTGGGCAACGCGGCCCAACGGTCATTTTAATCAAAAATAATTAATAATTAATTAATAATTTCACCGGGGTGCGCGAATACCACATTACAATATATATATAACTTACCAACCTAAGTATACAATCACTTTGATTCCCGTGCAATGCCATTAATAACGACAAACACTTCGTTTGGCTTTAATACTGGAGTATACGTCGGAGAGAGCGGTATTCGTGGGATAGGACTATCACCGGGAAAACGTTATTAACAATCGAGATATTATGTTAGTCGTCGAGAAAGATAATCTCGCCGAGTCAATTTATTAAATATACCACCAAATAATAATAAATTAACATTAACAATTTAAAGGGAGTCATACCGATGACTACCCCGAGGTCAGCGCGAAAACAATCCGTTAAAACCTATCAGCGGTCGAGTCATAATTAACCGATCCGGGAATGATCAATTGCTTAACCTGATGACTTCTACGTCACGCCGCGTGACGTATATGCCTCGGACGTAGGAAGCTCTGACGTAGTAGCGGCCTACGTCACGCGCGCCTTTTCTCGTGAAGTGGCTCCCGCGAACCACCGACCTATCTTTTCGGGCGGGATTTGTCACGAGAGGGGGAAATAAAGAGGAACGCTTCCTCACCTGGCCGTACCAGGTAGATTGGGGTACAATAATACGAGACACGCGGGTCTATACGTGATGCACCACTTACCGCGATTTTCTCCGTAATTCGTACAGAGAGAAAACGGCTGGAAGATCGAGAGGGATTCACCTCGAATCTACCTCTCTCTCTCTCCAATAGCCGGAAAGGCTGCCGATCTCCTTCTCTCCTTCTTTATCGAACAGCGGGGCGTGCGGCTATGCACGCTGACGTTGTGGTTGGTAGGGAGAACTCACTACATACCCACACACCCAAAGTACAGTAACACTCTCTTTCTTTATATAATAGTAAGGTAGTCCCGGCTTCCTCAACACGCTGTCTTACCGTGCGCGCGCGAACTTTATATTTTTTCCTCTCTTCGCGCACGACTCTCGCGCGTTCGTGCGCGCGCAGCCCTCTCTATACTCTTTTCTGTTACACACCTGATCGGTAACTCGCTTACCGTTATAATATATATATATATATATATATATATATATATATATATATATAAATTATATAATAATAAATGAAAGAAAATTGTGAAAACCAAACAATGATAATTCGACTCACCGGATTCGGTCGGATTATATGTATTAAATTAGAATTGTTAACTGAAAGTTGAATTTCTTGCGATAAACCAAGATTTAGTCTTCGTGGCTATGAAAGTGGCTGCCTCATATACCACTTTTGATGATTCCATTTGGTGTGTGCTATCAGAAGGAAAGAGAAAAAATATGGCGGAACGACACAAGAAAACCCCGAAATTTTGCATTAATCAATGAAAAGCAATTGTCCCGATTGCCGTGGAACATATCCGATGAGGATTAGGGTGGAGGTTAATTAATCAATGCGAATAATTAATTAACCTTTAGACTGTCAGCATTTTCCCTTATAAATTGATATTTTTGATGTGCAAAATTTATACATAAAAACACCTCATATCTCTAGAGTAGTTGTTAAGGTCACAGGTGGCTCATATATGAGCCAGTCCGGCTGACAACGGTCGAATGAATATATAGTAATTTAAAAAATTTTTAAATTACTATATATTCATTTTTAACAGAATTTTTTTGATATTACAATGTAATAAGACCCCAAAAATGCTCCTTTAGTTATCAATAAAACCGTAAGAATCCCAATTACCCTAGCGAGGGGGTGAAAATTTCGAAAATTCATTAGTAGGCTGGTTTGGATTTTTTCTACGATGTTTTCTCGTAAACACACTGTAACATGTGTAAAGCATACCCTGAAGTTAAAAAATTTAGGACATATTTCACAAATTTTACAGGTTATTTACTAACAAAATTTCAGTAAAAAGTTCAATAACGATGACAAGTTCAATAACGAGTTTTTAAATATTTCACCCCCGCGCTAAGGGTTGTTTGAATACCTCGATCTGAAAATAGTTTCAGCTGTATACTTTAGAGATCAGAGAGCCTACTTATTGAGAAAAATGCATCAAAATATCTATATCCATTATTAAAGCTATAATTTTATTACTGTCCCATATATAAGCCATGCCGGCAGTCTAAAGGTTAAAAGAGTATGTGTATTTATTTAGTATTGGGGGAATACCATTCCACAAATATCACGCGCGCCAGTCACAGTCGACTACATTCACACGGTAACGGTTTTCCTCATGGTACGCTTACTTGAATCTGGAATTCACAGAAGCGGGGCACTAGGCTCACCTCGTACTCAGGAACCTGCCGTAGCTCCTATCACTCCTCGAGGTAAAAACTAATAAAAAAAGTACCTTCCGGAAAGAAGCGAGACGAAAAAATTACGATTCCGTGGAGTCGATTCTTTCTCTCTGCATGATCTCGATCCAGAGTCTCTATCCGGAGTCGTGCACATGGCACTAATAGTCTGATGTGCGCGAACCTGCGTGAGAGACGCTGATCGTATGCATCGTCATACTCACGTGTGCGTGGCGGCTCTCTCAACGCGCCAGTGTCGATCGTGTTTACACGACGTCATGTTCTCTTTTGTTCCGTCTCGACGTCAGTTTCTTGGTGAAGATGTTCAACATGAAAACTAGAGGTAAATTATTATATTGTTCTTTAGTAATTCAATATCGATCTAATAATGGTCGTGAATTTTTCCTTTTGTTTCATGTGTAGCCATTGAACTCGCAAATCTTCCATGAGCATCCTGGGGCATCAAACCGCACACCTCGACATAGAGCCGCTAGTACAAGAAAAGACCGTCTATCTAGAAAGTTCAACAGTCGCATAGATTAAGCGGGTAAGCTTCGACTTTTCTTGAGTAACTATGTACAAAGCAATATTACCTAATCTCCAAACTGGCTGTCATTTCCATCCTTTCCATCCCTCTCATGTGTTACCCCAAGTGCATATGTGTATTGTATAAGCACTTAGTTCTCATCTTCTTATACTAGAGCATGTGATTTATAAAAGAACTTTACATGATTTAGTGACGTTCAAGATTCTTCTTCAGATGTCCAGGAGAATATGTTCCTCGGCCTCCTCTTCTCTGTGCTACGGCAAGTCCTTAAGATGGCAGGAGTACTGTATAGATGCTGAAGGAAATTCACATGGCTATAGTTTCTGTAAGACACGAATTCGCCAACTGTCAACCAGGATAGTGTATGTGTTGGTGCTCAAGTGCGCTTCGAGGGTTCAGGATCCCTCCTATTATTTAACCATGCTTACTCCGTATAATAAACTTATAGCATCTATTTTTAAGTGACTTGCAAACACACTTGAAATGTCACAATATATTTGCGTACTGTATGGTATATTTTTTACGCTCATCAGTACGCTTTTCTAAATACGTAAAACCAAACCTGATATTTTATGATATTTTATATTGTCTGTACTGAACCAACCGCATTATAATATTTATGTTATTAGTATTTGTTAACTTTATTCATTAATAAGTTAGAAAATTTATTTTTATATATTTAAGAAAATGTATTTGTTTATGCATTTATTTAATTATTATAAATCCACATATTTGTTAACAGATCATGTAATTGTGTTACGCATATAATCATGTAATAGTAACACGGACATTCTATGACTGTCGTCGCTTTTTAGCCCTAATTAGGAACATAAAAAGAGCAACGTTAAATAAAAAAATAATATTTCATAATCAGTACATTTGTAACGGAGTGAATGCTTGTCGGGGTATTGCTCAGATTCCGGGACTCAGTTGGGTAGGAATTACAAATTAGTAAAGCAACTTTTAATTTAAAGACTAACTTTATTGTAATAAATAAATTAATAGTAGCTACAATACTTCTTAACAGTAGTTAATCTGAAAATTCTCGTTCAGTTAGTCTGGAATCAAACAAACAGGAATCTGAAACTAGAATCAAATAACCTTAATTATTACGCAACCTACCAGCTTTACAATCTTAAAATGTCTTATAACTCCGATCCCTAATGACGCGACTGACGCAGACCGGTAATAAGCTTTAGTACCACATTGGTTAACCTTTAGAGGACGGGAAGTGGACTTGACTCTACTCATCTACGAGTAATGGAAGATCAGTGCTAACTATGTGACATTTATTTGTACTTGAAGAGGTCTGCAAAACCTGGCAGACGAAACGTACAACTTTTAAAATCAAATTGGTTGTTAATTTCATTACAACCTGGTTTTAACCCTTTAAAATCGTTATTGTGGATTTTATTAATTTACGGTATACTTTTATCATTGAATATTTTTCTATATCCTTGTATGTTTTTGTACATTTCCATTTATTTCTATATATTTTAAATCTTTATGTACATTTTCGTACATCTCCGTACATTTCTGTATATTTCTGTATATTTCTGTATAAAAGTCCAATAACTGATATAAATATACAGAAATATACAGAAATATACAGAAATATATAGAAATATACGGAGATATACAGAAACATACAACAATGTTCAACAATATACAAAAATATACGGAAATATTTGCCAATTTACAATTTATTCTTCCACCAGGGCTCCCACTCCAGTAATGGGAGTCTAATTTTAGAATTGGTAGTAGTGGGGATATGAGTCTATTTATAGACTTCTGTTTATAGTCCCCGGGTTATTGACCTCGCACTTAGCGGCACGTGTTTATCGCAGATCTTACTTGCATGCTACGATTTGCATGCTAGATATAATATCACTAATAAGTAATTAATATTAAATAATATATTATGATTTGCGCGTGCATCTAATGCTCGTCGCACATTTAAATAAGGTATCTATAGTCCCACATTATATCCTATATCTCTGCTCTCAATAACTTCGCTTGCTACTCGCGGAGTCTCTAAAAATGTTACAAAAAGGCAAACGATAAATAAACCACTCACGTTCCTTTTGCTCTTGATTAACTAGAACTAGCCTTAAAGTAATTAATGCAAGTCGGGATGTTACACGCCATATTTGTATTCAGTGACCTCAAAAACTTTTTACTTCAATATTTTATAAGTTTAGTACCAAAAATATAAAAACTTCCACATATGCGGATGATTTCAAAGAATGAATGACGAATAAAGGAAATTGAATATGTACCCAATGTAGTGGCTTCCGTGACTAAGAGGATTATTTTCATCGTTTAATAATAAGAGTCATGGAACAAAAAATCATACACACCATATTAAAATAATATATTCGAATAATTGCATTTCCTCCAATATCCACTTATACGACAAACAATATTTAATTAATTCAAGTAATGTTTAATTTTTTTATTAATTGTTAATTTGTTCAATTGTTTTTTATGTTTTAGGGGTTAAATCCTGGAAAAGCCATTGCTGAAATCAAGAAACTGTTGGCCACAGTTTCATAGGAAAAAGCCTGAACGATTTAAAATAATTATTGAAATTACTGCAATAAATTATAAAATGATTCAGATAAATAATATAATTATACATACTATTATTAGTAAATAGATACATAAATTATAAAAGTATATTGGGTTGTTTTTAAGCGTTATCAACATACTTATATACATAAAATTTATAAAACTAGAACGATTTTATTTTTTTATTAAATATCTATTCGGAAATAATGTTTACTAGATATATACTCCTGAATTAATACTAGCGACTCACTTGTTTCTAGAAATTTTCTTGAAAAGTGCATATAATAGTTAAATAGTGCTCTAAAAGATTTAAAACTACACTGCATGACTTTAAATATTGAAAATTGCATAAGTAACATTTATTACTTAAATTATTAATCTATGATGGATAGCTTCCCTATTGCTAGTTAAATACTCTCATTTAGATTACGTACATTACAACCGCTAAACACCTTCCAGGCGTCGTATGTTGCGACTCACATATATGATTAAGTCATAAAGGAAGCAATTCGATAGTAAACAATTTTTTTTTTAATTTATGTTTTTTTTTAATGAACACTCGGGAATTTGAAGTATATAATAATAAAAAAATGTCAATATGAATGTGTGTGCATCTGTGCGTGAGTGCACGCGCATGTGTGTATAACTCGCCCGTGCTGTACCGTGAAGCACAGGATTACCCACTAAAAAACACCCTGCCAGATCACATAGGCAGGGTTCCTCCATTCGACTATTACCCCCCCCTCCCGCGCGAGCTGACGTGAGGCTTTACTTCTTGCGAACCAAGAAGGTACATCCCGATGCCCTTGGTGTTAAAGGCCCCTTCCAAAAGGTTTGGAAAATGCCCCTTCCTTCCGCGAATCGAGGACACCAGGACATGACGTGTTCCACGTCTTCGCTGACACCAGGGTAGGTCGGGCATTCCGAACCTCCGTATATACAAATGCGGTGCAGGTAACTGCGAAAACACCCATGCCCGGTAAGCAGCTGGATCAGATAGAATGTGACGAATCCGTGTTTCCTACTCGTCCACTTGGCGACATCTGGGATGACGCAATGGGTCCAGCGACCTTCGCCTGCCGAATCATATCTCTGCTGCCAGAGTTCAATGTTCCTGTTTGAGCACCGACTGCTACAACCACGTGCTGCTTCGCCACTGCTTTCTAAAGTACGCCAACCTTTTTTGTACGTATTAGCCCTCTCTATCGCCAAGAGATCGATGAGAGGAATACCCGCGATAACCGAGAGGGCTATGTCTGACACGGTTCTATAAGCATGAGCCACCCTTAACACGGCTATACTGCAGGTGGCATTTGCCCATATCGGAGTTCCTTATAAAATTCCGGAGCTAACTGTTGCTAAGAGAGCTTGACGTAACTGCTTTGGCTCTTCGATATTGGGCATTATGCCCGACAAAGCTCTAGCCAGTCCTGCGTCTTTCAACCCTGCAATTAATAGGTATTCCTTGAATGTTAGCCGCGCATCCAAGATGATTTTTAGGTATTTTGGCTTATACGCCGATCTTACAGGCTTACCATTAACAGTAAAGGTGACGTACGTTCTTTGCTTCATGCGGGAGAAGTACTATCTCCTTCTTTTTGGCCGCCTGACACAGCTCATCCGAAATCCACATCGTTCGCGATAGCTACCATCGACACCCTCTCCGGAAGCTCCACGTCATAAACGGCGTTCCAGAGTAGGGGCCTCAAGACCGAACCATGTGGGATGCCTCCCGTGATGTTATAAGACTGCGTGCCAACCTTTTCCAAGAACAACATAACATCAAGCCGATTTGAAGGCATTGCAGATATCTAGTGCTATGATAGCACACATGCGCCTAGGATTCTTAGTACCACTGATGGCATTGGTGGTCAGTTCAACAGCTCTAGTTATGGCGTCAACCATTGAGCCTCCTTTCTGAAAAATTAAACTGATTGTCGAACGGAGCGTTGCCTGTCCAATGGCTGTTTGTAGCCTGGTACAAATGACACGCTCGAACAGATTCCCAGCTATATCCAAAAAACAGAATGGACGGTACGAGGACGCGTTCTCCGGTGATTGGTTCCCCTTCGGAAGAAGCATCAACCTCTGTATCTTCCACCTTACTGGGAAGCATTCTAACTTAAAATAAGCACCAAATTAGTGTGCAAAAATTTGTGGCACATTTAGTGCAGCGGTCTTAATGGCCAGACCAGGTATTCCATCCGGCCTTGGAGTTTTACGGATGGATATTCTCCTTGCAGTTATTCTCAGCTCTTTTCTGCTAATATTTGGCGACGCGACTGCACTATCGATCACTATTAGGCCTGTCTCAACTCTTCGTTCTTGATGTGGAAACAGGTGACGTACCGCTCTATCAAGAACATGTGCGCACGGTGATGTTGAGGCGCCGCTGGGTTTAATCTTGTTTTTCTCGTTTTTCCTTGTAGGCCACGGTAAGTTCTTGTCTGGGGTAGCAAATTCTGAACTACAGTACGGTGATTTAGGTTGATTTGAAGCACCCTAACCATTTCTGACAGAAGCTTAAACCCCAGGCTATGTTCTTATGCGCCGCGCAATCCACTACTTTGTGATCCTCTTAGCGCACTAGAAATACTGGTATGACTGGTTGAATGCACTTTTGCAATTCTTTACGATGTGACCGACCTCATGACATTAGTAACAATGCGAGGCCGCCTCGCAAAGCCGAAGCCTGCAGTTGATCCAGCTTATCCGAAGCTTTCATTATGTAACAGTTTTTCTGCTGCTGCCGTGAGAAGAAGGACATTAGTCATCTGGTGCCTCTATAGTACCTTCTAAGCTTTACACCCCTAGAAGGTACCACATTTGGCCCGGTCCCCGCAGAAATTGCCTCCGCCACTTTTTCCGCTGTTAAGGCCTCGTTTATGTTGTTTACAGTAATGGACTCTTTATAGGTCAGCATCTGGACTTCTGCTAATTCATGTAGCGTGAACGAGATTGCCGCCTAGAAGTCTGAATTCCTACGCCAGGTTTCCTGAACTCAATGAGCAGCTCTTCTCCTCTGATATGCCAAATATGGAAGACTCTTTCTTCCAGCGGCTTGAGGTTTGAGAACAAATGTCACCAAGGTGTCTACTCTCTCCGCAGATGGAGGAAGGCTCTGTGTCTGCTAGGGGTAGTGTCGTTTTAACCTCACAATCCATTATTTGTTTAATTTTGGGGTGCCTTTCCCTATATGGTTTTGGTGCGTCTTGAATATTTACATGTGTGAGTATGTTGATAGTTTAGATATAATTTTTAAGTTATAGCAAAGATAGTCATTTTTTAAAAACAAAATTCGTAGTTAAAATAATTATCGATATTATTATTTCATAACATTGTAAATACTGGTAATACCAAATACTTTTCGATGTAAGCAGTTCGCGTCTTAGTTATACTTTGTTTTCTAGTTCAAAAATCAAATGTAAAAAAGTAGATATATCTTTCGTATACGTTTAAAAAAAATTTTTTTATTTTTTTATTTCAAATTTTAGGAAAAGTTAGATTTTAGCATTATCTTGGATGTCTCATTTAGGTGGTTACATAGCTCAAATAGTTTTGAAGATATTTCATTTTGAAATTTCAATTGAGTTAATTTATTTACATACACTACACGAGATAGCCTTAAATTTTTATAGTCACAAAATGTGATACATCGAAATATAGTAGAAACTAACTTCCGAGAGAAGTATGTACGTATTGGACCTTATTTAAAACCCTCTCTAAAATGTATGTTAACGTATGACAGATAGAACGAACAATTTTTGACCAATTGAGCTGAAATTTACATGTTAACTTTCTCATAATTTTCTTCTTAATGTAACAAAATTTTTTTTTATAGCATACGTTGGACTCAGAACACTATTTTTAAATATAAACATAGAAAAACGGTGAAATGACAAAAAATACAAATAAACCTTTTTTACCCAATATATCAAAATGTATGTTGTGCGACGCTACTGTTCGTCGGAAAGAATTCAATTAAATTAAATTAAATGCCGACGGAGGTTCCGTCGTAGCGACGTTAAAAATGGTTATGATATCGCCGATTTATAATTTTATTGGGCGCCTGGCGATATTTAAAATAAAGAATAATTACAATACAACACTACTCGGCAACCCGGCAGATCTTCACCTCGACTCCTCGTCACAGAGGGAATCCCGACGGCTGACCACCTCGGAACCGGCGGCTTTTAGAGTAAAGGAAAATTAATTAACACTCTCGAATTCAATATTCCACCACAAATTAATTTATTAATTATTTAATTTAAAAGATATTACAATTCCGGCACCGACACAATATATAATCGCGACTCGCGACCGACTCTCACACGTGCTCACACTCTCACACACTCCGTCCGGCGGTATTTTAAAATATAATATTTAAATATTAAAATAATTCGGCCGCCCGTCGGGCTAACCGTAACTATACTCGCCTAATAAATCTCCTCACAGCTCCAATACTACTCTCCTCACACCTCGACTAACAAACTCTGGGGTGGTTGATTGCGTGATCGATACGCGTAGTCAGCCTTGATCTTATTTCCGTGAACGCCGATTATCCAATCATAGTGGTTTACGTCACCACCAACCTGTTAATTATTGGGTCGATCACGCAACCAATCATCCCCGACACTCGGAAGCCGCGCAATACAAATAAATAATTACCATATCGGTATATCCAGTCGGTGCTGCCGCCCCGTGCCTACCGGCTATATAATTCATACTAACTATCCCGACACACTCACACAACAATTAAAATTTAATTTCAGCAACTCTTTACAGCTATATACATTTTAAAATTATTACATATCGCCCCAAACTCTACCGACGGTTTACATATTTTATTTAATTAACTAACTACGCAACGTGAATAAAATAATTAATTAATCTAATATACGTGTGCGCGCTATATACTATAGTATATACGCGTACATAGGTGTGCGCGCACCGTATATATCTATATATATGTATTCTATTGTGCCGCGGTGTACCTTCGCACGCATACATTAGGTATACCGCGACTCCTACTCTACTCGCGCGCTCTCCTCGCTCCGCGCGCTCCCACCCATAATCCCACTTACGGTCGCTCACTCGAGCTCTTCGCGTGCGCAACACTCTCGCTGCTCGAGTGATTTCCCCTTTCCGCGCACCTCGCCTAGTGCCGCGCGATCGTCGTCGTCGGTGCCGCGTTTCCCAGTATACGGGTGTAAGGTGGAGGAGCACCCTGGCTCTTCCGACTAGTTGTACATAGTTCGGGCGTGCGCTCACCCATGCGCCATCTCAGCCGTCTTCGTCTGCTGAGCACGTGTGATGGTTGAGGTTAGGACGCCGCCTAACCTCCCGTCTTGTTGACATCAGCAGCGGATTCGCCAGGTATCGTGAGACGACCTGGGCTCGGTCCTTGGCTCACGATACCTCTCGGCCGTGGTCTGGGTCGTGGTCCGCATACTGCCGTCGCTAAAACATACCCATACCGTGGGTAACAGTGCTTATTTTAAAAGTGCATTGGTGCACTTCGGTCCGCCTGCGAGGGATTTGCTACCTGCGACGGGATCGCGAGCTAACATGAATTAAAAGTATGTATGCACATGACTTGTAAATACAAGCCCTGCGCATGTACTTGTGCGTTGTATGTTTTACAACGTCACAGTTGATAAGAACATTAATACTTTACGTATACAAAATGTTCGTCTGCAAATTACAAATTACTTCCTATTAATTACTTTACTATTAAAACAAGATTTATAAAGGTAAACGTACAGAAATGATGGCAAGCTCAAGATTAACAATGCAAACGGTTAAAGAAAAGTTTAAATTTACAAATAAAGACACTCCTTGGACCCCATCTTAATAAATATTAATTCTACATACAAATGTTAAATGTAAGAAATGTTTATCACAACAAAAGAATTTTGAATATTTTTTACTTACCCTGATATTTATTAAGTTATGTATACTAGAATGATCAAAAAAGATATCTAAATCGATATTTAAATAGTTCAATATTCGGTTTCACTGTAATTGATGTTATTTAAATATTTGTGCTTCCAAACGATCATTAACTCTTTCTGTTTTATCTTTACATCTCTGACGTATTAAACAAGCATACAACCTAGATTCATCGTTCAATGAATACTCAGAAATGATTGTATTTGATTAATTGCAAACTCGCTGCTTTTAAACGATCCAGCGATTTACTAATTTCCGTACGTAACCCGAAACTAACGAGGGGAGTACTTGACCTCCGGGAAACGAATTTTATCCTAACTTTGATATGCCTTTTATAATATAAAAATGTGAAGAGAGCCAAGTTATCTCTTGCCAATGGTCACTTTTACGGGAGTTATTCGATATCTGTCAATGTCTAATCAAAGTGGCCATTGGCAAGAGATAACTTGGCTGTCTTCACATTTTTATATTATAAAAGACATACCAAAGTTAGGATAAGGTCCGTTTCCCGGAGGTCAAGTACTCCTCTTGTAAGTGTGAGGAGCAATAAATGCTCAGTGAATATTTAGAGTCTCAGTGTACGTACTTTATTGGCTATAGGAAGAACAGCTGAGTGGCATAAAAACTCTCGTAAAGAAAATTCACATTAGTTAAATATATAAAGAAAGAGAGAAAGATAGATGAAATGCTCTTCATAATAGTCTAGGTAGACTCAATGTATAAATGGTTTGTGTATGTTTATATACCTACACTGAGAAATTCTTGGGGCGTTTGCTGCACTTATGTGAAGGGCAAATACAGTACATTGCCTTTTATACAGCATCTCTTCCAGTTTTGGGAACTCTGCTATCGTAAATAATGAAAAAGTGTTTCGTTTTGCGAGTACAGCGCCACTATTGAACGATGCTCGTAACATTTTAGGGCAGCAGCTGTCCTAAACATCGTACGAATGCTCGAATAATATAGTTGGACATCGGGTGCCCCAAGAATTTCTCAGTGTACATAGGCACCCGTTTATCTTTACTTGTGAGATTTTCCAGGATATTTGCACTTATCACGGAATTTCTTGGTAATTTCGGAAATTTTTTAGGTTTTCTGCGATATCTGTATTAATTACGGGGACTCTTTGAAATTTCAGTAACTTTTGAGGTGTTCCACGATATGTGCATAACTTACGAGATTTTTGGGATGTTTCGAGATATATTCATGTTTTCCGTGACGCATGCACAAATTATGGGATTTCTTGAATATATCGGGAATTCTCGAGGTAATCCGGATATTCTGCACTAACTAAAGGACTTCTAGCATATTTGGCGATTTTTTGAGGTAATCTGGAATATCTGGACGAACTACAGGATTTGGATATCTCGAAATTTTTCTGGTTTTCCAGAATATTTGCACTATTTACGTTATTACTTATTAATTTCAGAAATTTTTGAATTTCGGAATTCTTGGAAATTCGGTAATTTTTGAGGTATCCGGAGATATCTTCACAAACTACGGGATTTCTTGGATATTTCAGGAATCTTTTAGGTAATCCGGAATATCTGCACTAACTAAAGGATTGCATGGATATTTTGTTAATTTTGGAGGAATTCTGGGATATCTGCACGAATTAAGTAGTTTGAAGGAACCTTCGGGAATTTTTGAGTTTTTGATGTATCTGTACTAGTTAAGGGGATGCCGTATTAGCGACATATTTGATTTTTCAAATTAAATCTTCAGTTTATCTTTTATTCCAATTGTGCGTGCATAGATACATTCTACATGATTTGCAGATTGTGTGTCAACTCGCAGAATTTTAAAATTCGACATATTCATTTAATTAAATGAAAAATAGTTTGTAAAAACTGCAATGTCGGTAAACAGTTACAATTTTTAGTACATTACAATTTTTCATTTAGATAAGAAAATGTATCGAATTATAAGATTCTGCAAGTTGACGCACAATCTGTTAATCGTGCTGAATGTACCTATGATCGCAAAATCGGGATAAACGAAAATCTCAACATTTAATTTGAAAAATCAATTCGGTAATTTATACTGTGTGGCATCCCCTTAAGGAATTACTTGGAATTTCGGGAATTTTTAAGGTGTTTATGGAAATCTGCATTAAATACTGTAATTCTTGGAAATTCCGGTTTTTTTATGCATTCCAAGATATCTACACAAGTTACAGGGTATCTGCACTAGTTATGGGATTATTTGGAATAATACCTATATGGAGAGACCCAAACAAACACCCTCCCCCACTTCTGGTACACGTGGATGTCTGGGACCCCCTGGGATTATCTCCCCCTCCAATCTTTGCGCATCAGTGACCATAGATGTCTGGTCTAGGACCCTTTTTAGAAGGGGTGTCTTATTTTCCCTTCAGATCTTTACGCGTAGGTGACCATAGACGTCTCGTCTAGGATCCATTTTTATTATATTTTGCTGTGCTTTAAAATAACTATATGATTGAATATGATTATAATGTATATATATTGCAGTGATTTCAAATCACTACATGGTTGAGTATATTTATAATATGTGTGTGTGTGTGTGTGTGAGCGAGCACGTGCTTCTCACCTGAAATTTTTAAAACGACCGATATTTTGGTTATAAGGAATTCACGTGGTTACATATATATATACTAGGGGGGCTTCGCCCCCCTGCGCGCTTCGCGCGCCAACCACCTATTTTTAATTTCAAAAAAGGTTTTTCGTAATTAATTTATTTAAAATAATGTTTTAAATTGTATTATTTTTTCACTACCATGGGCACCTTAAAAATTAAGTAGATTCACACAACACCTTGGAGGTATTGCTATAGTTATTATAATTTATGAATAAAAGTTTACCAAAAGTTTACCTGTTTTAAGTCTATTTTTGATAATATTTTAATATTTTACTTAATGAATGTGTTAAAAATCATCAAAAAAGAATATTTTTTATAATATATTTTATAAACATGACATTTCACATAATATTTTATAAAAATTACAAAAATATTTTTATAACCGTACTCTACCCTTAACACCAACAATGATAATTTGCGCATTGCGAAGAGGATTATGGTATAATTAATGTGATGACTGAGATGTCGTTTTTGTAAAAAAAAATTGAGAAATAGACAAAATATGATAGTTAACTACCAAAGTTTTAAAATTAATCAAAATTTCTTTAAAATTACATGTAACTACTATTGTACAGACGATTGAAAAGAGTGTGAGAACTCGATATATTTTGTGTCGACTTTCCAATATTTTGGTTTTTTAAAAGAGGTTATAGATTAAAAAAAACATCAAAGACAGAACTGAAAATAAAGTTCAACTGAAAACTTGATCATCTAATGACTATCAATTATTTCGTGACATTCAAAGAATCCGTCAAATGTCAATCATTCGTGAGATTTCGACTCCATTTTCATCATTATTGCAGGGGTCCTTTATAGTAAATGAGCGGGCAATCGTTTCAAAAAGGCATCTCGAATCTTGATCTCGCGTAGACGAGTTGAAAAGATGTGAGAACTCCATATGTTTTGTGTCGACTTTCCAATGTTTTCGTTTTATTTGATAATTTTAAATAACTATTTATACATTATTGGATGAGAGTTAGGCTCTTGGATAGTGTATTTGATGAAAACCTGATGTTGTTTCTGCAGACCAAGACATGTTGTACTGAAGTCATTTAGATTTTTCGTGTATAGTTGTAACACACGCTCCGTAAAATATATTTATTCTTCCAGCGTTAGCCAACATATGAATATTGTATTCGACTCTTACGGCGAGGATGTGCTGGTAAGGTATACATTTCAAGAATCATATATTTTTTCAATACATGATCCATTTAATAGTAACATAATAAGGGCTCGCTGTAACAGTGTAAGTTAAGGAAAGAAAAGTATACTGTTAAATTTTGACGCTAATAATGATAGAATTAAATACAGAAAGAAAATAAATATGATAAAGAGTAAAAAATAAGTATATATATATATATATATATATATATATTGTGTCTGTGTAAAAATAATCATTATAGGTTATTATAAAGAAGGTGTGTGTGCGTGTGTTCAGAAAGAAAGTGAAATATGTCCATATATTTAATATATTTAAAATGCACACACATAAAATAATTTCCATTTGGGGGGGTATCGTAATTTTAAATAAATTGATGTAATATAATGTGTTTACAGAATACGTAAAATATAAGCATGTTATATACTCTCATAAATTATATTTTTCTTTAATGGCGGTGGTAACATTTTTTATAAAGTGGTATAAAATACTGTCGTTGTGTTATATATGGTTTTAATTTGTATGTAAATGTAGTATTATTTCAAAGTGATGGTTTTTATAATGCATATTTAAAAATTTTGGTATTTAATAGAATCTGTATAGTAATTGTTATTATAAAATTGAGTGTTATGAAAATCATTTTTTACGCACGTTGGGTGAGTGATTGAATCTAAATGGCGGCTCTGTCGAAATATTTTATACATGATATATGCAAATATAATTCTAATTGTAAAATTTTAACAAATTTAAGTTTTTAAATAATAATTTTAAATACCTGTTTATACGTTATTATAAGAATTAAACTTTCGGTCGTTGTATTTTGGGAAACTCTGATTCTTTTTTGAAGTCTGTAAGTTTTGTCGAACGGCAGGCTATTATCAATTATTTTGCATATTTATTTTAATGATTCAGTAGTAGTAATATTTCAATGGATTTTTCTTATATTTCATTTTTTTTATTTATTATAACTAATGTAATGATTTGTCATTTACAATATGATATGTTGCAGCCGATTTTCAATTGTATTTTAATGATTTTCAGCGCAAACAATTATTAATTATTTTGCATATTCACTTTAATCATTCAATAGTTGTAATATTTTAATGTTTTTTTTCATACTTCCATTTTTATTTATTTATAAAATTTATATAAAATGTGTATAAATTTTCGTCTACACATTTACAATACTTTTTTAAACACTATATTGTTAGTGTAAATTTTGTGTTTATTTTTTAATGTATCATTTTCTATTTTTGCATTGTTTAACAGTAATATTTTTAAATTTTTTCTACTTTTAGCTCTTGAAAGAGCTACGTATAATTGACCATGGCTAAAAATTGGTGATGGTAAATAGATACCAACTTGTTTGTATGACTGTCCTTGTGATTTGTTAATAGTCATTGCAAAACCTAATCGAATGGGAAATTGTTTTCTGCGCATGTTGAATGGTATATCTTCTTTAGATGGTGACAAAGTGATTCTTGGTATTAAAACTAATTTTCCAATTTTTTTTCCGCTTATAATTTCTGCGTTAATTAAATGTTTCATAAGTTTTATTACTAATAATCTTGTTCCATTACAAAGACCTTCATTCACATTTAAATTTCTTAGAAGAATTACTATTGCACCTACTTTTAATTGTAATTTATGTAGAGGAAGTCCATTAGGTGTAAGGGAATTAAGAAATTCTGTAGGTAACATGACATCTAAGTTTTCTCCATTATCATCTTCTGCTGTATCTACACTTAAGTATTCAATAATTTGCCCTTCCATTATAGCCAAAATTTTATTATTTATTTCAATTACGTCGTTGTTGGTGAAGGCTAATATAACTTTATCATTTATTTTTATTTCGTTTCCAAAAATTTCTGCAATGATATGATTTTCTTTTGTTATTAAATCAAGAGGGATTTCAAGCAGTTCATTTTCTTCTTCATACATATTTAAACGTTTACCTTCACCTACATTTAATAACCATTGTCTAAAATAATTGGCATTATCTGTCACTCGAAGATTTTCATTTAGTGTCATACGTATAAAATTCGGCCATAAGTAACTGTTTTTAACTGAATTTTCAATAACTTCAGTACGACTACCATGTCGTATAACTGGTAATGTTTGCCTAAAATCGCCTGAAACAACCAACATTTTACCACCAAATATTTTTTTATTATTACATATATCTTGAAATAGGCGATTGACTGCTTCAAAAGCATATTTCGATGTCATAGATATTTCATCCCATATTATAATTTCAACTTCTTTTAAATTTTTACCATCTATTGAATTAGATTTAATATTACATATAGTACATTCTGTGATATTAAGTGGTAGTTTAAATGTTGTGTGTACTGTTTTCCCGTTATGTAATAAATTTGCTGCAATCCCTGTCCAAGCAACACATAAAAATGAAATGTTTGAGAATTTAAGATAGTCTATTAGAACATTAAGTAAACAGCTTTTCTCACTTCCTCCTAGTCCATCAATAAAAAAGCTTTTTTTGTCTTCAATTTTTAAATGTTGCACGATAGTATCGAAAATGTCTTTGTTATGATTTTTTAAAGAATTTACTTTGACGTTTATTTCAGTAAATGTGCAACTTTTGTTATGTGTTGTTGATTTATCAGCATAATCTTCTATAAATGTAGATATAATGGGTAAATTAAAATTATTTAAAGAATATCCAGTCAATTGTAGGTTCTTATCAATAATGTTTAATGCTAGGTTTTCATCAGCATTTTGTTCATATTTTGGGTGGTAAAAAAAGTGTTTCTATTTTTCGTACAAATCTCTTGCATTAATAGGATTGTGAAAAATACAAATATATGCAAATAATTCACAAAGAGCAGTAGGAAAGTGTAATTGTGTTGCTTCTTCCAAACATCTGTCCCATTCTTTATCTTCATTAACCAAATGTCTAGCTATAGAAGCTTCATAAAATGTAGAATAAATTATATCATCAACAGTACGTAAATCCTGAAATGATGATACTCCTTTGACATGTAAAAGTAATAATCTTATAAAATATCGTTTTCGATCCTTTGGATTCACTAAATACATTCTGCTTAATACAGGTTTTTTTGTTTTTTTTTCTTTTATTCCATGTTTTTGAATTATTATCAAATACATAATTTAATGGTATTTCGGAATATAAATAATTTCGTGCATCAGAATCGATTTGATTTAATTTTAAGTATGCTGTTAATGTCGTTTCTACATTTTTTTTTAAATTTCTGTTTCTTTTCCTTCTTTAAAATACACTTCTTGTTCATCTTCATTGTGAATAGCTAATCTTATGGTATGTGAAAGTTCGTGTAAAGGGTATTCTAATAGTATATTATATTCATTGCTTTCAATATCTTCATCATGAGTTAAATTAGAACTGTCTTTTGATCTGATACCTGTGTCACGTATTTTTATGTTCGCACAGTCATGTCCTTTATAACACTATTTAAATAAGTATTTTATACATTGGACTGTTGAGCATACTTCGACATTAATGTGACAATTAAATTTTAACAATAAATAAGGATTATACGAAACAACAAACCGATTATCAGCTATTCTATTGTGGTATTTACCTTTATAATTGATTTTTTTTATATCATTTCTTCTTATATATAATGGATATCCTGATGAATTAAAAGTTGTTCTGTTATTAAATTTTTTTGGAAAATTTTTCGTACATTTTTTTGTGTCTTTACTCATGCAAGATGAGCTCATGTTTTGCTCTCCACAGGGTCCATGTATCATAAACTGTTTTACAATATTATACAACCGTGGATAGATATCTTCGTTTGGAATTTCTGCGTTTATGAGTTCATCTACTTTTTCGGGAGTATTAATTTTATAATTTTTATCTAAAAATTATAGCATATGCATGTGAGGAAGTCCACGTTTTTGAAATTCGATAACATAAGTGTAGGCGATACAATTTCCTAAAACACCTTGCTTAATTACCAATTCTTTAAATTCTTTTATTTTTTGATGAAATACCTTAAATACTAAATCTGGTCTATCAATAACAGTTTCATATTTTTTTAAATGTTCAGTTATTTCTTTTCAGTTTGGATTACATGTCATTGTTATAAATAAGTCAGGTTTTCCGTAACGATTTACTATACTCATTGAGTCAATGTAATTTTGTTTTAGGAATCTTGAACTTCCAACAAAATTTGATGGCAAAATAAACATTTTTCCAATTTTTATATTTTCAGATTCTTTTTTCTTGTGTAAATAATCCATTACGCCTTTATAATAATCGCTTCTTAAAATATCTTGGTTTTTCTTTACAAAATATAATCTTGATTGTTCAACTTTTATAAATGCATCAATTTTAATATTAATCAATATTAATATTAAGGTATGGATTAAATCCATTTCTCATAGAAAGTCTGTAATTATAAAATTGCAAACATGAAATATTGTTTTTCTTATATTTGCATTTCATATTAGGCATCCATCCATATCCTCCATTTGGATAAATAAGTGGGTATGTCATTGGATCAGTGTGTTTACTTATTAAAGGAATACTAATTGGATTGTCATATTTTGAATATATAACTATATCCCGCTCTGAAGTAGGCAGTCCATTTTTTCCTACAAATACCATTGCAACTTCATTACAAGTAGCTTCATTATATATATCGTCGTTCCCCGATAAGAAGGTGCTACCTCGGAATCCGGTTATAAAAGGTGCTACCTCGGAATCCGGTTATAAAAGGTGCTAACTCGGAGTCCGGTTATAAAAGGTGATAACTTAGGAGCGAAATTTCAGTCTATGATTTTAAGTTGGTACTACTGCAAGTGTAAGCTCAGCAATAAGATTGACAATTGTTTTTGGCAATTTTATAAAAGATTATTTTTATTTATCTATTAGTTATTTATTATTATTTAGTAGTATGCGTATATCGTCAAAAAATTTAAATAAACGTAATTCAGGTAAAGTTATTATTTAGTTTGAATATATTTTAAACTGTTTCTTTTTATATTTTAATCTCCAAAATAAGAAAATTACGTCGACATATATATGTACTAAACTTTGATAATTTCTTATATAGATTCAATAGATAATCATTGATAAATTATAAAATTATAAATTATACTACTGCAAAAGTTAAAAAACTAATTATGATGAGTAGTAACTGCAGAAAATACATGGTAAATAATAATTAAGTATGTTTAAATGATAAAAATATAAGCTAAATGCGTAAATTTTAATAATTTCTCGCAAACTGTCATTTTTCGCAATTTTAATTTTAGTTTGACAAATGTAATTTAACACTGATACCTCTTAAACAATTTTAAAGCATGTCAACTATTGAATTTTGGCGGTTGTATTCGAATCATTTTGTACCTTATTCCCTTTCTCTCCCTTGTTTAACTCTAGCGAAAAAATCTCACTCCGTAAAATAGAACCTTCGGCAGTTGTGTCGAAATGTATTATAAAAATTGAGTTATTTAAAACCAACAATTGTCTACAGTGTATATTTCATCTATTTTGTTTTTTTTATAATTATTATAAACATTATGTTACGGTATTAAGTTTTACGATATATTGTTAAATTCCGCATTAAAAATAAGAGTACAACGTTAAATAATAGATAAATAAAAATAATCTTTTATAAAATTACCAAAAAACAATTGTCAATATTATTGCTGAGCTAAACCGGCAGTAGTACCAACTTAAAATCATAGACGAAAAACTCGTTCCTGAGTTATCACCTTTTATAACCGGACTCCGAGGTAGCACCTTTTATAACCGGACTCCGAGGTAGCACCTTTTATAACCGGGCTCCGAGGTAGCACCTTTTATAACCGGATTCCGAGGTAGCACCTTTTATAACCGGGCTCCGAGGTAGCACCTTTTATAACCGGATTTCGAGGTAGCACCTTTTATAATCGGATTCCGAGGTAGCACCCTCTTATCGGGGAACGACGATATATTTTTATCTAATTTTTCTTCTAATATTATAATTTTTCTTTTTCTACCTCATACATCATTTTATAAGCTTTAGCATAAGGATTAACATTTCTAATTAAGCTATCTAATTTACTTGACAATTCTAATTTTGTATCTAAATTATTTTGAAAACTTTTTCTTTCAGCTGCAGCTAATTCATTATCTAGAACATACAATTGCCCATATTTTCGAGCTTCATTTTCATTTGGATGTAAAGCAAAAACATTATGATACATTTGACCACATATTCTAAGAATTTGTGGTCCACTACCAGATAACTTATCAAAATTAGCTCCAAAGCTTGCAAAAGCTAACGCATTATTATATAGCCGAATATTTTTGCGAAAATTAATACTATCTTCCGATATTCCTGTAGCTAATTGCTTTAATTCTTCCGGATAGGGAGGCATTTTCGGTAAGTCTACGTTTCCTTTGTGACAACAATTAGAAAATTCTTTACCTAGTGTATATTCAAAAACAAAATGTTTAGTATTACAATGTTTACAAGTTTCAGACATATAACCTAAATTGTTTTCAATAATTATTTTTTCATCAAAATCTACATTTGCTATTCGACCTATTATTTTGGATTTACTTACTAATTTTACATTTTGTTCATTTTTAATTAAAATACGTTTATTTAATTCTTTATAATTTATACCTTTTTTAGTATTAATTAATTTATCATATACGTTAAAAATTTTTTCTTCATGAATTTTTAATTTTTTAAGCAATATGATTGGTATTTCCATGTCTTTGTCATTTTTCATACATATGCGTCTTTTTAAATTTTTTTGTAAATGGTATTATACTAATTTATTGATATCATTTTTTCTACTTTCGTTTAATATTTTTCCATTTAATTTTTTCTTTTCATTTTTTTTACATTGATCAGTATTTTCATTATAATAAATATGTTGTTTTTGTAATGCTTCTTTTTCTCGTTCATTTTTTATTTCGTCACTATTTATTTTTTGTCTTTTCATCATGGTTTGCTGTTTTCTCTTTATTTTTTTTTCTTCTATTTTGCCGTCATTACTATTTTTACTTTTTACATAAGCTTCTTTTTTTCGTAATGCTTCTTTTTCTCGTTCATTTTTTATTTCGTCACCATTCATTTTTTGTCTTTTCATCATGGTTTGCTGTTTTCTCTTTATTTTTTTTTTCTTCTATTTTGCCGTCGTTGCTATTTGTATTATTTACATAAGCTTCTTTTTTCGTGATGCTTCTTTTTCTCGTTCATTTTTTATTTCGTCACTATTTATTTTTGTCTTTTCATCATGGTTTGCTGTTTTCTCTTTATTTTTTTTCTTCTATTTTGCCGTCATTACTATCTTTACTCCTCATATAAGCTTCTTTTTTATGCAACGCTTCTTTTTCTCGTTCATATTTTATATCGATACAGCTAATTGTTTGCCTTTTTATCATAGTTTGCTGTTTTATTTTTAGCTGTTTTATTTCTATATCATTAAATTGTTTATTTTTATTTTTTTGATAAAATGAACTATAAGATGGTATTTCATAGTCTATTTCCATTGGGGTAATAGAATCAACGGAAATGATTTTATCTTTATTATATAAATTCATTATTGTTTGTTGTTCAGAATTAAATTTCTGTTGAAAATTGTATTCTATTATTTTTATTTCTGCTACATTGAAATTCAATTTTTTTTCATCAATACAACAAATATGAATCATGTATCTTTTGATTGGTATTGTTGAAATATTATAGTTTATATTTTGTAAAATTGGAAACATCGTAATACTACGTGTTTCGTATATTTTTAGTAAATGTGAACGCATTTGGGAAATATCATAGTTTAAACTGCATGGGCATAAATTAAATACAATAGAGACAGCAAAAGCTATCGCGAAAATTCCACAATCATAACTATTGGTTTGAAATTGCACTGTTTCAAAAACAATTTTTAATTGTTGACTATCTGGAAATAATCTATTGATGTATACTTTATGTTCATTTTGCAAATATTTAGCATTTAAACTATCATAAATGTGTATCGTTCTATTATTGTAATACATACAAATCCAATGACCTTTTTCATATTTTCCAGAAAATAACAATTGAATGTATTCATTATTCATTTGATCTGAGTTAATATTATATTGTTTTTGAACTAAAAGAGTTGTTTGCATATTGAATGGTGTACATGATTTAAGGATGTTATTAAATTCTAATATGTGTTCATCATTTAACATAGAAGCATCGTCGCTATATGGTTCAATCGTTTTTACAACTAATATTTTTATTTCCGTCAAACCCATTATAAAAATGGTTTATTTTACAAAATGATTCACAATTATAAAAATAATATTAATAATTTGTTTCAATTGTTTAATAATAATTATAATTTTTTTTATTTTTCTAAACGATTA
Organism: Theocolax elegans; assembly: GCA_026168455.1. Taxonomy (NCBI): domain Eukaryota; kingdom Metazoa; phylum Arthropoda; class Insecta; order Hymenoptera; family Cerocephalidae; genus Theocolax; species Theocolax elegans. Next base: position 9,998,593 of record CM047429.1, read on the forward strand.
TTTTAAATTTTTTATTAATATTTTTTTGTAAAGCTGAAAAAAATAAAATATAAATTATTAGAAAACAGTGTTTATAAGAAAGTAGCTTCAATGTAATGAATGAAATATAGTTAATATAAATTTAATATTTTATAAATACTAATATTATACATACCCTAGTGGAAATACATTTTCGATGAAAATGCTCCAAAGTATGCTAAAAGTGGAACAACTTGAGCCAAAAGTGGGCCAATGTTTACCAACATTGAAATATTTGGAACATTTTTCCAGTTTTGGCAAACTTTAGCCCACTTTTGGCCAATTTAGGAACATTTTGTATTGATTATGGAATAAATTTTTCAACCAGTAAAAAATTGTTTTTCACATGCAATTTCTTAAATTAAGGCGCACTTAATTGCGTTGATAATATTTAATATTGCAATAATAATATGTTGTAAATAATATGTTGTAATAATCTTTTCTGTAAATGGGCCAACATTTAAACAATCTGGGCCAACCTTTACACAAAGAGGGCCAAACTTTCCATCCAATATTTGCACAAATTCTTTGCTAGTAGTTTGACACTCATAATTCCAATAAATGCAGCGCTGAATAAAAAAAACAAAGGGCAGCAGCATTCCAATGAATGCAGCGCTGAATAAAAATAACAAACGGCAGCAGCATTCCAATTAATATTATATCAATAAAATATTATATTCCTAATGGCATTCCATACGATTAAAGTCACAAGGTATATTATAAAATTATCTTATTTTCATTTTAAATTATCATTGTTTGAAATATAATAAGTCTTTTTGTATTTCAGTATCCTGATTAGTTTATTAAGACTATCGAAATAATCAAAAATGCAGTAGTATTTCTTAATGATTAAGTTAAAAGGTAAAGTTTTGACTTTGTCAATTTATTTATAATTAATAATAAAAATGTTTTTGTTACAGATATAACATATATAATATCAATAATATGTGACAATATGCATATTGGATATAAATCTTCTAAATGGCATTTTAAAAACAGTAATATTTATTTGAATATTTTATCTAATGTTTAATTAATTATACATTTAATATTTAATGATATAATTTAATTTTTCTGTTAAAGATGATTTCGATGAATACTTGCTGAATTTATAAATTATATAAACAATAAAAACGATATATTGAAAAAAATATATCTTATGAAATATACAAGTGAATAGAGTACAATTGTAACATAATAATTGTAATTTAATTTAATAACATAATAATTGTAATTTAATTTAATAACATAATAATTGTAATTTGAAATTTTTGCAAAAATAATTTGTAAAATAAACAATAAAAATTAATTTGATTTATTGTATGTTCCAGTGTTGAAATTTTATTAATTTTAATTACGTAATCAAATGTTATTTTAATTATTGTTATTAAGATAATTTTCTGGTAATAATATCGACATAGTAGTTGATATCTATTTGTTTAAAAAAACTATAAGGCCCAAAAACGTAAGGCCCAAAATTTATAAGGTCCAAAAATGTAAGGCCCAAAAATGTAAGACCCAAAATTTATAAGGCCCAAAAATGTAAGGTCCAAATTTATAAGGCCCAAAAATGTAAGGCCCAAGATTTATGAGGACAAAAATGTAAGGCTAAAAATGTAAGGCCTAAAATTGTAAAGTCCAATTAAAATAAAACTTTACAATTCCGTTGCCAATAATGTAAGGCCCAAAATTTATAAGGCCCAAAAATGTAAGGTCCAAAAAATGTAAGGTCCAAAAAATGTAAGGCCCAAAAGTGTAATGTCCAATTAAAATAAAACTTTGAAACTATAAAAATGAATTTTTAAAAAACCGGAGAACCGGAGAACCGGAGACCAAAAGTCGATCCACTTTAATATAATATAAGATTTGCACTTTCTTTCAAAATTTGCGTTTTAATCCATAATTAAATCCAATTTATTTTTCCTATGCAGAGCCTAAATATTTATTTTGATTATTATAAACAAATTAATTTCTTAAATATCCTTCTGTTTCTAATAAATACATACTTGTTTATTTAAAATATTGTGTTATATAAATATTCATTATCTACACACTTGTATATCCATTCAATTTTGAAATATTAAGTTAAAAAATATTTAAATTAAATGCTCCTAAACTAATAGTTTTTGAAAATCTATTCAAATTTAATTCTTATTTTATATTTCCACTGTTAAAATTTGAATTTTCTTTTGCCTATACTGTTTATAATAGAATTATTTTAAAAATGAAATAATTAATATATTTAATTTTTAACCTATTGTATATATCATATAGATATTTGGAAAAGTGTATGTTATACTTGATTAATATTTATTTAATCTTCAAACAATTTTGCATCTGTATTTAAAGCATTACATTAAATTTTAGGTCTGTTTTTATTTTATGAGTTTTATCAGGAATTAGTAAACTAATACACATTCTTTCAAGTTATATTCACAACTTTTTTTTGCGCACGGAAAAAATACATATATTATCTATTCTTGAAAAAACAAATAACACGTACACACACACACACGCAAACACACACACACACTTATATATATGACATATATATATATAACATATATATAACATATATAACATATATATGACATATATATAACATATATATATGACATATTTATATAACATATATATATAACATATATATGACATATGGGGTATTTCACACGAAGTGGTCCGATCAAAATTTTAAAATGCTCCAAATTTTGGGTACACATTGCAAATGTTTTTCAGAATACAGAAAAAAAATTTTAAATACTAGAATTTATTTGCTCATAAGTTATTCTAACCTCAAAAAGTGAATTTTTCCAAGTTTTTTTCAACACCAGCTGGGTTTACCACTATTTAACTCAAAATCTATTAACTTTTACTATAGAACATTATATGTAACATTCGTTGCTAATTGCGTCTGGAATTTATTCTTCGAGGTTAGAATTTCTAATTTCAAGGTGAATGTTATATAAACTACATGTTAATATTCAACTTAAAAAAAGTGCAAGTGTGCCATAATTGATTTTTTTACCCAAAAGTCTAAAAGAAAGCTTGGAGCAATACATTTCAAATGGTCTGTAGCATTTTTATGGCCTTTAATTCTGTAAAAAGTTATGATAATTTAAAGAAAGAGAAAAAATTCACAAAAATTAACATGGTAATTCCCATTTAAATTTTTTAAAAAATTTCGTGTTTTTTTAAATTATCATAACTTTTTACAGAATTGGAGGTCATAAAAATGCAACAGACCATTTATAGGTATTGCTCCAAGCTTTCTTTCAGATTTTTGGATAAAAAAATCAATTGTGGCATACTTGCACTTTTTTCAAGTTGAATATTGACATGTAGTTTATATAACATTCACGTTGTAATTAAAAAATCACATTGAAATTAGAAATTCTAACCTAAAAGAATAAATTCCAGACACAATTAGCAACGAATGTTACATATAATGTTTTATAGTAAAAGTTGATAGATTTTGAGTTAAATAGTGGTAAACCCAGCTGGTGTTGAAAAAAGCTTGGAAAAATCCACTTTTTGAGGTTAGAATAACTTTTGAGCAAATAGATTCCAGTACCTAAAAATTTTTTTCTGTATTCTGAAAAACATTTGCAATGTGTACCCAAAATTTGGAGCATTTTAAAATTTTGATCGGACTACTTCGTGTGGAATATCCCATATATATATAAAACATATATAACGGTGGCGGAGTGGCGGAAACGCACCTCGGCCGGTCATGAAAGTTAAGCAGCACCGAGCGCGGTTGGCACTTGGATGGGTGACCGTTCTCGGGCTTAGCTTAAATGATCGGTTAGGTGTTTTTTCACATTCCACAACGTGAGTGGGAGGTGTGAGGCATTCGGTTTCGGTGTTAAAGTCTACGCAATGTGACCTTGCCAACCAAACAGAATTGTTCTCGAATACACCGCCCTTCTCGGAGGAGGTTTTCCTAAATGGCATTTATCCCAACGGGTTTGGCCACAGGTTTTCCCTCTCTCCACGGGCATAACCCCGGGCGAATGCGAGAAGGTGGGATAAAGAGGGGGTAAAAATTGGAAATGGAATAAAGGTGTAGGGGATACGTAAAAACCTGTAAAAAGGTGTACGTGGAAACTACTAAAATTTTTATAAAACATATATATATATGTTGAATTCTGAATTCTTAGACACGGCGGCGTCGGCGGCGGCGGCGGCGGCGAAATATTTATATATTATAGATATATATATATATTTATATATATATATGGGCTATTTCACGTCAAGTGGTAGGATGAAAATTTTAAATCGCTCCAAAATTTGATAATAAGCTGGAAATACCTTCCAGAAGATAAAAAAAAATTGTAGGTGTTATAAATAATTTGTCTGAGAGTTATTCCACCATAAAAAATGGATATTTTTAAATTTTTTAGGAAAAGTTCTATTTTTAAAGCCATTTATCTCAAAATCTATTGATTTTTTTTAAGAAACCTTACAAACAACTGTTGTTCATAACAATCTTTAAAACTTATCTACCTGGGTTACAATTCTTAATTTTAAAATCTCGAAGAGATAGAACGCCCGGAAATATTGAATATCAAAAAAAGGCGACCACGCTATAATCGCTTTTGATCTAACCGCTCAAAAGATCACATTTTTCGAGAGCTTTCGAATGGCTTGGGTTAGATTATTGGCCAAGATCGCTGGTGTTAATTATGCCTCATAAACCTCATAAAATCACTAATTTTCATGTATTTTAGGGCATAACTTACACCAGCGGTCTTAGCCAATAATCTAACCCAAGCCATTCGAAAGCTCTCGAAAAATGTGATCTTTTGAGCGGTGTTAGATCAAAATCGATTGTGGCGTGGTTGCCTTTTTTTGATATTCAATATTTCCGGGCGTTTTATCTCTTCGAGATTTTAAAATTAAGAATTGTAACCCAGGTAGATAAGTTTTAAAGATTATTATGAACAACAGTTGTTTGTAAGGTTTCTTAAAAAAAATCAATAGATTTTGAGATAAATGGCTTTAAAAATTGAAATTTTCCTAAAAAATTGAAAAATATCCATTTTTTATGGTGGAATAACTCTCAGGCAAATTATTTATAACACCTACAATTTTTTTTTATCTTCTGGAAGGTATTTCCAGCTTATTATCAAATTTTGGAGCGATTTAAAATTTTCATCCTACCACTTGACGTGAAATAGCCCATATATATATATATATCGTGCGTTAGACTCACGTAGTAACGTGCTATATATATATATATATATATATATATATATATATATATACTACGGGATAGTCTAACGCACGATCGATATTTCGAAGACAGCGCGAGCAAGTGTTTCTTACCTGAAATTCTTATGCGTTATTTTGAAGACCTGCTTCGACCGTAAAGTATCCTCTGCAAACAAATATATGATATGGTAGATTTCCACACCACCTTTAAGGTACTACCGATAGCGCATTAAGGTTTTTTGCGTGAACCTTTCGCCAGTAGCTATATAAACACGATTCAATTATGTTAAATTATTATAAAATTATTATTTATCTGGTGGAACTAATATATGCTGCTCTTGATCCTAAAATCTTCTTATCCTTGTTCGTAATAACTTCATTGAATTCGTCGATGTTAATTACTTTTAAAAAACTGGATTTACAGTAGGGCATATGCATAATTTTTAGATCATCGGAAAAATCTGTTTCTTTATTGACAAACTGCGCAGCTTTTAAACGCCATGCAGCCTTCAATAGGTTCTTCGTTAACACGGTTTGAAATAATTCTTTCGAGTGTATACTCGTACTATAATAAAAATTAAAAAAAAATTAAACAATAGTAAATACGTATTAAAAAATAATAATAAGTTACTTACTATGCGACTAAAATTCCTTGTAAATGGGTTGCTCTCTAAACTTGTTTAATCGCGTCGTTCCTGTCAATTGTATTCTAAAATCAATGTCACTTCTGTATATAATTTCAACGTGGATAATTGAATTAAAAAAGTTTTTGCATCCTATTTAAAATCAGGTGTATTATTGATGCACTCATGTATGCTACGCATTTTCTCTACCCAATAATAATATATATAATTTTGTAATACTGGACCATTTCTATTTTCACGTTTAAACGTTTCATTTAAACGTTTAATATATGCATTTAAATTCTCATTAATCGTCGATATCAGTGTAATTTTTCACATGCTTCAGTCGTTGGATCTTCGAAGGTGTTCGGTTTGTATACTTTATTCAGTACCTCGTCATTTTTTATTGTATTTTTCCTTTTTATGCTTCTTACTGGATTATCAACTTTATCCATTTATATGACATCATTAGACAATAACGTTGGTGAGAACGTGTTCGTCGAAGAGGATGTTGAAGCTATGTTGCTTATGTCTTGTGGGGTCGATGTAACATCAAGCAATGACAATAAAATATCGTCAATCGCAGCATTCTTTTCTATTTCGCTGATTTCTGTTATTGGTAAATTTGTACAAGATTCAAAAGAATCTAACAATTTAAAATCTATATCACTAAAGGTATTCATTTTCTAATAAAAATTGTTGTGTACGAATAACTCATGTAACTGATTAATATATCCAAAAACTTGCAAACTATTATTTAACTTTCAACTATAATTTTTAAATTTTTAGTGATAAAACCGAAACTTTTTTTGCACTGCACACAAAACACATACTTATAGTATCACTTAAAAATTTCTTTAGAACTTTACTTTTAGCAATAAAAGTGATAAAATATTTCACATACACAAAGTGTATGACTGACAAATTTTCTTAAAGGTAATTGTAGAGTAAATATCGAAATAAATGTCTGAAAAGATGAAGCACAACTGAAGAGACTATGATAAACGGTTTAAATATATACCTCCTATAGTAGGGTACTTTGCACCTATTTCAGCAATATATTAGGTGAGAGACCGCTTACTATCAGAAAATAGATGCAGCTGGTCCTTCCGACTATTTTTATAGATATCGACACCTTGTAGGTAAGCGTATTATATCTTGTAAAGCATAAGAATATACAGATGGAAATAAGACGTTTTGAAGATAATATGCTGGGGTGCATCTATTCGTTATGTTCAAACGATCTTTAGACTACACATGTCCTTTACTTTTTTCTTCACTATTTTAACGAAAAATTTTCATCTGCCAGTACCGACTAAGACGTTACGAGGCAACAACATACTGTCGTGGTTATATATACATATATAAATATAAGGTTCGGTTTAGTTCATTCCTGTATCTTGTGACATTAAATTAAAAAACGAGAAAAATGTAATCTGCACAAGAAGTAATTCTAAGAATGTTATTTATTAGAATTGCAATGTACTTAAGGGTTGCATTGCAACAACCCACTCTTTGGCGGCGGTGCGACTTCGAGTGGCGTCGAAGAGTGCAACGAATGGTTTATGTACAACTCGATAGAGAATTTAATTTTATTTTAAGTTTTTATTCATTTCGGCATATCGGACGCTTGTATTGGCGATTTTTCCGTGGAAATGAAATGGCTGTGAGAATAGTTGCGAAATTTATAATGCGACGGCAAATGCAAGTCTAGCATTCCATTCGTCATATAATTCAGGAGTATGGAGAATATCAAGGTAATGTACTACAAATTTGTACTAAAAATTTTTATATAGTTTAATATAATGAATCGTTATTTTTCCAATTAACCTAGTTTTTCTGTGTTATATTTTTTCCCTATTGTTTTCTAATACAATTAATTTATATTTGGATTGCGTAGTTGATGCAATTTTTCATTAAATGTATATATGATGTATATATGGGCTATTTCACGTCAAGTGGTACGATGAAAATTTTAAATCGCTCCAAAATTTGAAAACAGGCTGGAAATATCTTTCAGAAGATAGAAAAAAATTTTTAGGTGTTAAAAATAATTTGCCTAAGAGTTATTCCACCATGAAAAGTGGAAATTTTTCAATTTTTTAGAAAAATTTCTATTTTCAAAGCCATTTATCTCAAAATCTATTGACTTTTTTGAAAAAACATTAAAAACAACTTTTGTTCAAAATAATCTTTAGAACTTATCTACCTGGGTTACAATTCTTAATTTTAACATCTCGAAGAGATAGGGCACTTGGAAATATTGAATATCAAAAAAAGGCGACCACGCCACAATCGATTTTGTTCTAACACCGCTTAAAAGATCACATTTTTCACGAGCTTTCGAATGGCGGTGGTTAAATTATTGGCCAAGACCGTTGGTGTAAGTTATACCCCATAAACCTCATAAAATCACTAATTTTCATGTATTTTAGGGCATAACTTACACCAGCGGTCTTGGCCAATAATCTAACCACCGCCATTCGAAAGCTCTCAAAAAATGGGATCTTTTGAGCGGTGTTAGATCAAAATCGATTGTGGCGTGGTCGCCTTTTTTTGATATTCAATATTTCCAAGTGCCCTATCTCTACGAGATTTTAAAATTAAGAATTGTAACCCAGGTAGTTAAGTTCTAAGGATTATTTTGAACAAGAGTTTTTAATGTTTTTTCAAAAAAATCAATAGATTTTGAGATAAATGCCCTAAAATACATGAAAATGAGTGATTTTATGAGGTTTATGGGGTATAACTTACACCAACGGTCTTGGCCAATAATCTAACCACCGCCATTCGAAAGCTCGCGAAAAATGTGATCTTTTGAGCGGTGTTAGATCAAAATCGATTGTGGCGTGGTCGCCTTTTTTTGATATTCAATATTTCCAAGTGCCCTATCTCTTCGAGATGTTAAAATTAAGAATTGTAACCCAGGTAGATAAGTTCTAAAGATTATTTTGAACAAAAGTTGTTTTTAATGTTTTTTCAAAAAAGTCAATAGATTTTGAGATAAATGGCTTTGAAAATAGAAATTTTTCTAAAAAATTGAAAAATTTCCATTTTTCATGGTGGAATAACTCTTAGGCAAATTATTTTTAACACCTAAAAATTTTTTTCTATCTTCTGAAAGATATTTCCAGCCTGAATTCAAATTTTGGAGCGATTTAAAATTTTCATCGTACCACTTGACGTGAAATAGCCCATATATATATATATATATATATATATATATATAAATGACAAGCGTAGATTTGTACACCTAAGAATTAAACACATAATGTTTGTGCACGAAAATAGTGCACATTTTTTTTATTCACGGTGCACAATATTTTTAGAAAGTAATTTAAATAAATAAAAATAATCGTTTATTTTGTACACATAAATATTGTACACATATATATTTTTTACTTATTTTGATGTGCACAATATTTACGTGTACATTTTTTATGTATACAATTTTTATGTGCGCAAATAAACGATTATTTATATTAATTTAAATTACTTTGTAAAAAATATCGTTGCACCGTGTATAAAAGTAATGTGCACTATTTTTGTGCACAAACATTATGTGTTTCATTCTTGGGTGTACAAATCTACACTTGTCATATAAATTTAGAAATTTAGAAATGCTATTTTGTACTTACGAAATATCGCACTTTTTATAAAGAATAAAACATCGGATGTTAATCAAAAATTGTAAATTATAGATTGTAGTTAATTGTTAAAATTAAGCTCATATTGTATATTAGTAAAATTGACTGTTTTGAACACAATCGAAAATCATTCTTCAATGGGACTAGTGATGATACACAATACAACGTCTTCACATTGATCGTTCACATTGTGTTTGATTATGAAATACATTTTTGCACAAGCGTATATTTAGTTGACAACTAATATCTTGGGCACATAAGTTTTCTACAAATCAATATTGTACACCTTTACATTGTGCACCATGTGTTGATCTTTGTGTGTTCAATATTATCGTGAGTATTTATTATTTGTTCAGTGATTTATGTGCACGGATTATATGTGAGCACTGTAAATCGTCGTTCGTGTATGTACTATGCACACAAATTGTATAGATTTATTCATAAATTTTCTATTTATTCATTTATTTTCTAATCGAATACGACATTCTTAAAACAAGTATTATTTTTCACCTGCTGAATTTCAAGTTTATTGGATTGAAAACAACCTCCGAACTCCAAAAGAGTTTTTCTTAAATATCTCGATTTGTATTTAATATTTAACAAAAAACTATAAGTTAACTCTTAACTATAAGTTATCAAACTGTATAATGAGTTATATTAAGTATGATTAATAAATAAATAAAGAGTATGATTAATTTAGGCTCCGTTATAACAATTTAACGAGTATTTTATTATCATATTAAATTAGTATTTTATTAAAATACGATATTAAAATTTGTAGTAAATAGAAACGTCCTAAATTGGTGAATTTTGCGAAAGATAATTTCGTCTATAGGTACATATTTCGTCTACAGGTACATATTTAGTACAAGCCTAAAAAGTGCATTGTAATTTTGATCTAGTTCTTAATACATTCTTATCATATACATTGCCGTTCCAACTATTTTTAAAACTCGATGGCGAGGGGAAGAGGACGTCGGGTCAACCCATGTTACTGAAAATGTTATATTATAAAAAAAGTAACCTATCTCAAAATTTGAGCCCTTTAGGTTGATTACTAGCCGAATATTATTAATATAACTTAATCTCTTTGTATATATTGCCGAGATCTTTAGAATAAAAATTCAGATATTTTGTTATCTATAAAACTATAATTTGTTCAATGCCTAATAACGGCTTGTTTTTTCAAATTCTTCACTTTTACAAAGACTTCTGGAGGTGCTAATTTTTAATATTAACTAATGTAACTAAACCGGTTAAATTAACAGCTTTTTTGTGTTCATCGTTGATTTAATAAAGTTAATTGGGTAAAAATTAATATATATTTAAATTTTCCCGAAAACATTAAAAACACGTTTTTTAGCTATATTTGATCCTTTGTAACTACGTTTTAATAAAAAATTTTTCAAATTTGCGTGCAAAAATAGCAAAAATATTTTGGATAAAATTTTTAATTCATTTTGATATTATAATGCGAACATTCGAGAATCTAAAAAATTGAAACTCGATCTCGATGAGCGAACATAGCTGCTATCATGATTCGCAGTAATTTGTTATAAAAAGGTTATAAAAACAACAAAAAACAGAACGGCAAACGACGACGCGCATCGCGTTCCATGATCACTTAGATTTATTTAAACATATTTATATTCTATTTCTTATTTTGTTTTCTTCAATCACTGCAACGAATTTGACGACCGATTGTTTATGTTGCATTGGTTTATTTTACGTTCGATCGTTTGCGTATTTTGAGTGTTTTGCCGAGTTTGTATCTTTCTCCCTGCCTTCTGACTGCGCACGTCATATAATCAGGATAGATTCAACTCTACGTCATCATCATGAATAATCAGATAAATACTATATACTATATAAAATTGCGTTGTTTTATATACGCTTATGAGGTTAAAATATCATTTTTTTATAAATGTAGTGATTTTATGTTTTGTCACATAAAATAAAATGCTTTAAATTTTTATAAATCAAATTTAAACATATTAATTTCATGTGTTTCAAGATGTCTTTTTTTTAATTCCTGCTTAAGTGATTTTATACTACTATCTTTTTGTTTTATACAAGTGTCTTTGAAAATAAAAAAAATAAATTTTATTTTTGTTCATGCGCGTTATTTATATATATTTTAATATTTCAGGATTACTTGATAATGTTGGATGGGATTTGAGAGGATACCGTTAAATACTATCACAATAATTATTTGTATAATCGTGATAAAAGAAACGGGTTATCAAGTAACATATTTCGGTGTAATAAAAGGTCGTCAACGGGTTGTCCAGGAAAAATTTATACAGACAATGACTTATTTATTAAAGAAATTGTGGATCACATTCAACATGAATTGGAAGAAAATTATTTGGCTAAATACAATTTTCGAAAAAAAATTTATACTTTGTGTGAGACGACATTTGATAATTTCGAAAACATTTTTAAGAATGTTTCACAAAGGTAAATGTAAACATATAAGAAAAATTAATTTCCTTTGTAACCTTAAGTTTTTTTATTTATTTAAATAATTTCCATCACTAAAGAGAGATTATTTTGCGTAACCATAACTTGCATTGCGTATATTTTTAAATAAATTTTTATTAACTGTATATTAAACCCTAATATCAGTATAAATTGGGTGACTATTTTAAAAAATTTCACTCCTACGCGCCCTTGCATTTGCTGCTTGCAATGGGTATGCATTTATAAACATTTTTAAATCCTTATTATCAATAATATTTTCGGCTTGGAAATTAACGTCTATAATTTACGTAAAATCCATTTCAAATATTCTTTTTTTTAAAGAGTAGCTCATTTACGCACTTAGTTATATTCAATGGTTCGTTTATAATCATTTACAGAATTTTAATTTAATAATTTTAATCTTGATTTTTGGGTTGATAGATTCTTGTAATCAGGATCCATCATCGCCTTAATATATGAAGATGAAATTCAAGTGTATTATTTTATTTTAAGTGCATTATGACGGTCGGTAATGGGTCGGTAGATAATTATATGCGATCCGGACAAATTCTATTACGAGACATCCGTTTTCTCGCGCACCCGAATAATTAGTAGTAATTATAAAAAAATTATAATAAATATTAAAACAAACTTCTCTGTACTAGCAATCCCGATAGTGCCGTTTATTTCACACTAGCATCTATGAGGTCATCCATGTTGAACCATAGGCGTATGAATAATCCACGATTACCAACAAATTTAAGAGAGTTAGCAGTAACCTTGGCATCCTTCGAGCCAGTGTGTAATTTTTATAAAGGTGTATGCATAGGTCTGGATCGTTCAGTAGCGATAATATTTGTGCACAACGAAATGTTACAACCTTTGAAGGAATGTTCGGTTTTATTTATGGATGGGACATTCAATGTAAGTTTTATGTATATTATATTATTTTTCAAAAATATAATTTTTTAGATTTATGATATTATTTAAATTTTTAACATCTTTCTGTCGGATGAATCACGTGTAATTTTAATTGTATATAACACTTTTAAAATCTTACTATACTTCCAGGCAAGACCAGCTCAGCCTACTGATATTAAACAACTATTTGTGATTCATTTTTCGCGATTACTTGTAGTAAGTTGCATTTAATTGCTACGTATATTTTATTTTCCCTTAACTATAATATAACTTGATTATTCAAGGGATTTCCTGCTATATATGCTTTGACGGATAGGATGTCTAAACATATGTACATAGCTCTCTTTGAGTTCATCTGCAATATGATTCCAGAATTAAAAAATAATATTAAACGTATTGTTGTGGATTTTGAGTCTGCTATACTAGGAGCTGTTCGGCAAGTTTTCCCGAATGCTCAATTGTCAGGATGCCTATTTCATTATATGCAGGTATATTATAATCAATATTTTATTAAGAAATATATTATGTAAAACAATTTCTATTGATAGGCCGTTAGAAGATATTGGCGAAAAGACTGCGGTATTAGCGAAGATGCAGCTAATGATACAGTTTTGGAACTGGCGCTAGTTTTACCTTTTCTACCCGATTATAAGATGGAGGATGGTTTGGCCATATTAGGACAAAAAATTATGGAAAACGGAAATCGAAATGGCACAAAATTTTATAATTATTGGCGCAAAATGTGGTTACCACTTGCGTCAGTCATATCAGTATTTCGAAGAGAAGTAAAAACTAATAACATCTCAGAAAACTTTAATCGACACCTGGAAAACAAAATTGGACACCGAAAGCCCATTTGGCTTATGTTAGGTACGTGAGTTCTTTTAAAATTATAAATCATTAAAATAAACAATAACGTATATTTTACAAAATTTACAGAAAAATTACATGAAACGGCTGAAATTTTCTATAATCGATATCGAACGTTAATTTATCATCGTACGATAAGGTAGTATTGGCCAAGAGATTTAGTTAATAAAGACAGAGAGGTTCAGGGTTATTATAAAAATACTTGATAAAATCTGGAAAATCAATAAATACTCTTTTTTGACTTACTCGCTTATAGTTATTTTTAAATCACTCGTTTACATCTTTATTTTTTTTTATTTTTTCATTCTTGCCATGAAAAACTGTAATTAAATTAAATTATTTTTCAGCTTACCTTTGAAGGATTATTTGGGCATGATTGTCAGACAACGCAGATCCAAGTTACTTCCTACAAGTAACTATATCGGATATAGCTTGAATACATATTTAACTGATTAAAGAATGATTAAAGATATTTATATTAGTAACTTTTTCACAGTTGAATATCCTGATCTGATTATGAAGTCCGGTCAGAAAATGATACGAGTATCCACATAGATACATTGCATGCTTTAGGCATTGCCGAATTTGTAGCAAATGAAGGAGGTAATATATGTAAATATACTACAATATTAGTATAAGAAGCACCTTTCGTGCCCTTTCCTACTTCTAGCTTCGCTGACATTGCATTTTCCACGCCAAAAATAGTCGGTAAAACATGGTGTATGTTCTACTTAATTATTAAAATACGCAAGACTTTTGCCAATCACCTGTTTAACACTAGTAATGTAGTATAATATTTTGACTTTTTGACGCGCAATTTTTTAGGCCTGATTTTTAGGCGCGCTTCATTTGCATACTAGAATCACGTGTTTTGCGTAGGAAAAAGAATCGCAAAGTCGTTTTTCATGCTTTTTCACTTTCTATATGGTTTACAGGTGGAACTTTTGAAAATTCAATTTCTGAGGATTGTAAGTGAGAAATTTAGTTTGGTAACTTTAATATTTTCTTTTAATAATTAATTTTTTGTCGTTTATGTGTAGCAAATAATCAGCGGCAAATAGGTAAATTTTTTTACGTCAATTAGATCTATCATTTTTATGCAGAATAATTATTATAAACAATTTCAGAAGAAACGCTGTCAAGGTTCTAGATCAGCTAACATCAGGTAGAGGGCGTGGGCGAAACGTAGATCAAAATATAAGAGATGTAGGACAAAGAGTTGCTTCACCTCCAATAGAAGCTATATTACAAATTGACATCGAAATACCGCAGAACGAAGATAATTTGGTACCTAGGTCTGACATTTTAGATGAGAGTGAGACTCATCCTACAAGAAATGAACCAGAAAGAGTTCCTTCACCTCTAATACAAAATGTACCTCAAATCGTACTACCACAGAATGAAGATAATTCGGTACCCATATCTGATGACATTTTGGATGAGAGTGAAACTCAACAAACTGAGCAAATACTGATCAGATGACGTCTTTCTGATGAAATAAGAGATTTATTAAATGAGCGTCAGTATTAAATCTGTGCAGTTAGACATAATAATTCAAGCTGACATTTTCAAGCCTTTTTCTTATATAAAAATATGGAAAAAGATAAGATTTATGTATTTAATAGACACTTTTTAAAAATTTGTATATTATTTAAGTTAATTTAAATTATTTTTAACAATTGTTCTTCAATATCTCTGATGAAAAATGGCATTGGACAGAAAAAAATGGTTGAATTGTTATTTCTTCAACAAGAAAATGACTATAAGCTTCAATGGTGTAATGACATTTTCACTTAATGATTTCAGTTAACAGTGACACGGGTGAACACTTAATCGAGCCATCGATAAATCGATCCACACCGACTTCTGATTTGGAAAATGATATTGAAACTCAACAAAATGAGGCTAATGGTGATCTATTATAATATATCTATATATTATATGTTTTCTTTCAAACAAAAAATAATTTTACTATTTGTTTAGTAGAATCAGACCATTTATTAGTATTGGATAGCAGTGATAATATTAATGGAAACGACGAAATCCAGAGTGGTATTCTTAATTTTTGTATAATTCTTGTCATGTAATTAAACTGACCTTTTTAATTTAAAGGTCCTGTAGAAAGTAGCAGCCTGTCAAATTCTAATAATCGCATCGGAAAATGTAAACATACTTTAGCTATGAATAGTTTTATATTTTAATAAAAACAAAGTTTCTGTGACATTCAAATTTTATTTACAGTGTCTAGACAATTAAAGCGAAATAAAAAGCGGCGACTAAACCGAAAACTGAAACGTTTGCAACAGACATATAGCAATGCTTGATTCTTCGTGTTCTCAGCGACGAATGCAAAATAAGCAAGCGAAAGAAGCAGGCAAATAACAATCTTAATTCATCATACTTGTTATTATATGAAGTGCATTATCATTATAATTACAAACTGTGCGATTTTTCAGAGAAGTTTTAGAGTAAACTAACGCTACACTTCGGTCAAAAACTTTTCCGCGTACTCTACGCATTGTTCGCGTAAGCTACAATTTCGCAAAAATCTTTTTCGTGTTCTTGATTTATGACGTAAGGTATGGAGGACCCATTAAAAATATGACAAAGTCTTTCTACTCTGCTCTTTTATGCGCCTTCATACAAAATATCTTGAATCAAATACAACCTCGTGGACGATCTTTCCGCGAGCTCTACATTAACCTCGTAAGTTATGATTCCGTGCGAAATACGATTTGTAAAATCACGTATACGTAAATTACTATATCGCGGAAAATAGAAACAGGTGTTTTTCGTTCCCCGCTTAAACTATATATCCCTTTCGAAAATACTTAATGTGAGTTATTACTCGATAATATAGGTTTTTAAAAATATTTAAAATATGTTAATCGATTTTCTGCCTGATCATAGAGCTCAAAAAATTTATTTTAAAAAATCGCACATTTTAAATTGCTGTAGAGTAGATCCATTTCTCTTAATATATTTTATTTCAATATTTTAAGTCACAGGACTTAAAAAGTTCAATCACTATACGTAATTCAGAAGAATACGCATTTTGTATTAAATCATCTGTCATTTTTAAAAGGTACGTGTAGTTTACTTTCTAAACAAGAATTAAATCCTTGGTTAGTCTATGAAATTATAAATGATACGATATTATTCTAGCAATATGTTAAAATTATAAATGATAAGTTATTATTCATGCAACTCTCCTTTGGGAAAGTGTGTTTTTCCACACACACTTCGAAAAATGAGTACTGAAAATCGAACTTTCCGCAGGGTAAAATTAAAAAATCCTGCACGATATCTGTTTTTTACCTATGTGTAAAATACTATTTTATCGTAATTTGCAATCTAATATTTATTATTTCTAAGAATATACTCTAATAAAGTAGAACTCAAAAAATAAGACTATGTCAAAATCTAAATATTGCATGTAAATAATTATGCGTATCTCTAAAAACTTAATATTAATTATTTAAAGGTTATCATTAGATTATTGACTTATTATCAGATTTGATTGAAATGCATGTGTCTTGAAGTTACCGTTCACATTGTCGCTAATGGATGCACTATATATGCCAGGATTCGATTCGTTACTTACAATTAGATAGGTTAGTTAGGCATATTTATTAAATTTAGCATCGTATTCTTCACATTACACTAAGCATTATTAGCTTTCCTTTGTCCACTTCTTCATTCCGCTTTGTTGTACCTTGTGAGAATTATCGTCATTCGAATATTCAAATTTGATTCATTCGGTTATATTATCCTCATGAATCTGATGATGATTTACGACGTGTATTATGCCATTCTTACTTTACTTTTTGTTGTTTGTACAGAGTTTTCTTTACCATAGGTAGCTATTAACAAGTGCATCAAAAATCATATCTGATAATTAATACTTTCTTAATGGTAAAAATTCAATTTTGCAAAATTAATCATATAAATCATATATACACAATTTAAAGCTTAGCGGCAAATTTTATGTAATTATTATGTAATTAAAATATTTTTATTAAAAATAAGATATTCAATTATTAAGACAGCCTCTTGGTATATTTGTACTTCATTTGCATAATAAGCTTTTCGTTGAATTCTACTTGTAGACCTCGCTTTTGGCTCATTGCCTGCCGAAGTAGTAATACTCTGAAGCTTATGAATGACTATTAGTCATTGTAGGAAATATAAGAAATTCAACTTAAAAACAATTTTTTCCAATAAATTATAATGTTTTTCTTAAATTATTTATTAAATATTTCGTATAACTTTTTGTATATTATATAGATGAAATATATTTTATTATTTCGAAGTGGCAACACTTTGAAGTATGCGACTGACTTTTAGTCATTGTAGGAGACATGATAGATACAATCTACTAATTTGCATATTTTTAAGAACTATGTAGTTACAAATAATATTTATAACTACTATGGACCTCGCTTTTGGCTCACTGGTTGCCAAAGTGGTAATCATTTTGAAGCTAGTGGATGACTTAGTAATTGCAGGAAAGATAGTACATTCAACATTTTAAATTTCATATTATTTCGTATAACATTGTTCCTCAATAATAATTATAATATACATATATATACAATTGCAATTTACTATTGGACTTCGCCTTCGGCTCGTTGGCTGTCGAAATGGTAACATTTTGAAGCATGCCAATGACTTAGTCGGTGTAGGAAACATAGAAAATGCAATCGTAATATATATATATATATATACTAGGGGGGCTTCGCCCCCCTGCGCGCTTCACGCGCCAACCCCCTATTTTTAATTTCGAAAAAGGTTTTTTGTAATAAATTTATTTTAAATAATGTTTTAAATTGTATTATTTTTTCACTACCATGGACACCTTAGAAATTAAACCGATTCGCACAACACCTTGGAGGTACTGTTATAATGCATTGGGTTTTATACCAAAAATTTAATTTTTTTTAAAGACGATTATAATTTATAAATAAAAGTTTTTACCAAATTTTAGTATAATGAAATCAGAATAATAATAATAAAAAAAATAGAGACATTAAGTGTTAACTGTAAATTTTAAACTATATGAATTCCTATAAAGCTAAAATTTATATTTTAATAATTATAAATGTTAATAAAAAAACTAACTTACCAAAAATAGTAAAGTGCATATACTTACTAAATTGTAGTATTTAGTAACTACTTATGAAAATTTTGGAATATTTTAAACGGATCTAAATAGAACTTCACCTCCTAAAATTAATTGATTTAATGACGAAAGATCATCGCCAAAAGTTCTATGGCATTAATATTTTGTACTT